>CAWUFW010008636.1:0-210000 GCA_963921515.1 Calotriton arnoldi
GTAGTATGAATGTATGGGCCCCAGTGAGTATTTTGTGTATGAATGCTTGTTGCTAGTAACCCGCTGGTTCAATGGGCTGGAGAGGTGGGGATTTCTTGGGGATGGAAACATAAGAAGCATGAATAAGAACCATTTACAAAAGGGATATCCTAATACATGTGGCCTATACTCACATAGGTGCCCTCCTGCTCCCAGTCTTCTTCCATCTCTTCCAAGTCATTCTGTGACTTTAGCCATTGGTCCTCCTCCCAGTCCTGTTCCAAGTCCTTATTTTCTGGGCTATCTTGGTCCTCGTGATCCTCTTCCTGGACCTGGTCTAACTATTTCTGACCACCCTTACTGATTTCCTGAATCTGGTATTCCTGCTTATAGTCCTTCCTGTCCCTGGTCTTTCTAGCCCTGCTCCTGGCTTATCCAAGCATTACCCCTTCATGGATCTCGTGATCCTGGCACTACTGATCCATACCCCGATCCTGCTTTTCTGCTGAGTCCTAATCCACCTAGCCCTGTTGTCCTGGTTCTCCTTGGGCTGGCACTCCTATTCTTCCTGGTTAGGGTCATCCTGATTCTCCTTGCCCTGGTCCTTGGGGTCCACCTAGTACTGTGTCCACTGGTCCTGGCTCTCCTTATTAAGTCCTCCTGGTTATTCAGATCCTGGTAGGTCCCAATGGTCCTTGTGACTCTGGTTGTCCTAGTTCCCATGATCCTTGCCATCCTGGTCATAATAACTCAGTTCCCAGTCCTCCTGCATCACTTGGAACTTCTGGTACTAGTCCCCTTGGTTTTGACCTCTCTGGCCCTCCTAGCTCTGTTCCTGGTCCTGCTTATTCTGATCCTTCTAGTCCACCTAATCCTCCCCATCTGGTCTCTCGTATTATTGGCCCTCGTTCACCTGCTTCTTACCTGACTAGTTCCCTGGGTCCTCCTCCAACATGTCATGATACTATTGGCCCTGGTCCTCCTACTCGTTTTCATCCTGGACTAACTAGTTCACTTTGTCCTGAATCTTCTTGTTCAGGTCATTCTGTTCTTAGCCAACAGCTTGGTCATCATGACTCATGTCACCCTGGCCTCCTTTGTCCTGGTCCTCCTTTTCCACCTTGTTCTGGTCCTCCTGCCCTGGTAAGCCAGGTCATGATATTCCTGGGCCTCGGCGACTTGAGCTTCCTTTTCCCCTTGATTATGGTCTCACTGGTCCTTCTTGCCCTGGCCCTCCTAGCTCTTGTCCTGCTGGTTCTGGTTACCTGGCCATCTCCTCCTGATTATTCAGGTCCTGCTCTCCTAGTCTTCTTCACTCTCAATCTGCTTTGCCTAGTAATGGTCTTCCTATTCCTGGTCTTCACAATCCATGTTCTCTTCCTAATCTTGTGCCCTCTAGACTTGATACTTTTGTTATTGGTCCTCCTTTTTTGGGTCTTTGTATGCATAATCCTCTTGGTGCTGGTTCTTCTGGACATCCTGGTCCTTTCAGGCCCCTTCTCCTAGCTCAATCTTTAAATTCCTGATCCTCTTGACCCTTGTCGATTTTACCTTGTCCTTCTGATCCTTCTCACTCTGCGCATCCTGGTTTGGATCATCCTTGTCCTCCTGGCCCTGAGCCTTGTCCTCATGGTCCTTCTGGGACTGCACATAATGGTCTGGGCCCCTCTTGGTCCTGGTACTCTTTATTTAAGTCATTCTGAGTCTCGCCATTTTGGCCCTGGTCCTCCTCTACATCCAGGTCCAGTACCCATAATATCCTGCTTCTGGCTGTTCTGATCCTCCTGATCTTCCTTACCCTGATCCTAGTCTTTCTACTCCACTTGATACACTGGGCCCTGGTCCTATGGTTTTGATCCCCTTGGCACTCATAGGCCTGTTCTTGGACCTCTAGGTGCTGATCCCTCTAATCCTCCTTACTCGGGTCCTCCTGAATCTGGTCCTCCTGGCACTATTGGTACTGATCCCTCCTCTTCCTTGCTCAATCTGGCCCTCTGGTTCTATTGGCTTGGTTCTGGTGTACCTGGATCTGATCCTGATCCTCCTGACACTGGTCTTCCTGCTTCTTGTCCTCATGCTTCTACACAAACTCATCTTGGCCCTCCTTTACCTGGTGCTCCTGGGCCAGGCCATCCTGTTGCTCATCTTCCTGGCCATCCTGTTTTTAGCCCTGTGGCTTGCCCTCGAGGCAGTGAACATCCTGATCCTGATATCCCTGGTCCTAATCATCCTTACCCTGGCCCTCTTGGTCCTGGTACTCAAGGTCCTGATCTTATTTGTTCTGATATTCTTGGTCCCTCTAGTCCTTTAATTCCTGGTCTTCTTAGAACTTCTCCTTCTGACTCTGGCTGCCTGTATCCTTGGACTCCACTACCTGGTACTCCTGGCCAAGGTCATGCTATTCTTCTTTTTCATAATCCTTGTCCTTCTTTGTCCTGTTACTTATTGTTTTGGTTTTTCTGGGCCTAGTTCTGCTGGATCTGACCCACCTGCCATCCTAGTCTTGGTCTCCTTGTTCCTAGCAGTCCTGGTCCTTCCTGGCTATTGTTCTTGTTATCATAAATTTTGCCTTTTGGCCATCATGACCCTTCTTGGTTCCCCCAATCTAGGCCCATCAAGCCCTGCTTTGGCCATTGCCACCTTCCCCTGGTTCTCCTCACCATCAGCCTCTGGTGCTGCAGGACCTGGTCTATCTTGCTTCTTGTGTCCTGGTGTTCTTAGTCTTTGTCCTCCTGGTTTGGGTATTCCTTGTTCTCCTGAATCTGTTCCTTGTCCATTTAGTCTTACGGGTACTGCAGTTAATGATCCATGTCCTCTTGATCCAGGTTCTCCTTGTTCAGGTCCTTCTGAGCCTGGTCATTTTGGTCCTGGTCCTCCTGGTCACCACAGTCCAGTTTGCTTGGTATTCTAGGTAATGGTTGGCCTTCTTACACCTGATCTTCCTCATGCTGGTCCTGCTACTTGTAATAATTGCCCTGCCCCGTTTGGTAAACCGATCCCTGGTCCCCTAGGTCCTGATCTTCATGAATCTGTTAGCCATGTTTTCAGTCATCCTGGTCATGATCCTTTTAGTGTAACTAGTCCTCTTTCTCTGGTCTTATGGGTGCCCTTGTAAAGTCCCCCCTGATCCTCCTAGTCCCTTTCTTGCTTATCCTGCTATTATCCTGGACATACTGGCCATTGCCCTCCAGGTCCTGTTCTTTGTAATCCTCTTCAATTTGGTACTGATCCTCCTGCCCCTCCTCCTCCTGATCCTTGCTTGCATTTTTCTGCAATAACTCGACTTGTCACAGATCATTTTAGCCTTTCCTAGTTCTGACATTCCTTGATATCTGGTTCATGCTAGTCTAAGAACTTCCTAGCCCTGGCTTCTTGGTTCTGGTCTGTCTGTTCGTCATTCCCATGTGCTCCTGCCCATAGCACTGTGGATTCTGGATCTCCTGTTTCACGGCTCCCAATCCTGGCTCTTTTTATGATCCTTACCCTAATAATTCTCATCCATCAGTCTTCCTGGTCCTGCACCCCTGGTTTATTTAGTCACCTTCTTTGGATGTTCCTCATCCTTCTTATCGTGGTCATACTAGTCCATGTAGTCCTGGTCTTAGTTCTGGTACTTCTTTGTCTGGTGCTCACGTATCGGGTCTTCCTGGGTTGATCCCACTGACTTTGGTTTCCCTAGCTTTCCTAGTCCCCCGGCCCTCCAGCCCAATTCTAGTCCTACTAGTCCTGCTGGTCTCCTGGTTTGCCTTTTCTACCTTGTTCATGTCCATCTGACCATGGTTCTCTCTATTGTAGTCTCCTAGTAATGGTCCTCCTGGGTCTGGTCTTACTCATCCCTGTGGCACTAGTACTCTTGGTTCCCATGTTGCCTGTTACCCTCGTTCATGTGGTCCTTATCACCCCCGTTTAGCATCCCTGTGAGTCTGACCCTCATAGATTTTCTGATCCTAGTCCCACTGGGCCTGGACTTCCTGGTCCTCTATTCTATCCTGGTCATTCTGATCTAGGGTCCCCTGGTCCTGCTAGCCCTAGTCCTTTCTGGTTGAGGTCTTCTCAATCCTCATCCATTTGTGCCTTGTCTCTTGGTCCTTATTGGTCTGATCTCTGCAATGTTGGCCCTTCTGTGTCTCATCCTTCTTTCCATTGGTCTTCTAGGTCTGGTCCTCTTTGGTCTGTCTACCTGGGTCTGCCATTCCTGACCATGGTCATCCTCACCCCTCTGGTCCTGGTTGGTGCACTCAGGCCCTCTTAGCCCTTCTTGTTATCGTGCAGGGCCTTCTGTTCCTCCTATCCCTAGTCCTTTACCTTTGGGCCTTTGTCCACTGGGTCCAGATCCCCCTGTTCCATATGCTTCTGGCCTTCCTGACCCTGGTTACTGTACCCCTTTTATTCCTTGTCCAGGTCCTCCTCGTCTATTTGTTCCTGGTCCCCTCTGGCATTGGTAGGCCTTGTGGACTAGGTCTCCCTTGGTGTGGTTCTTCTTGCCTGGTCCTCATAGCTGTGGTCGTTCTAGCCCTTCTGGTAGTCCACCTTCTCTAACTTATTCTCCTACTGGTCATCATCCTCCTCCTACTGGTCCTAATATCTGTGTGCCATTTCCTGGGGCTCCTGAAGTAATAGTTTGATTCCTGCATTTCTTATTTACATATTAAAATAACATATATGTTTTTATTCAAAATCGATTTTACTGTTTTTCAACTCTAAACAGCTTAGCTTAATCTAAGCAGTTACCTTTGTACAAACTACTGTGCATTTGCATGTTCAATTACTTTCAAATACTTCATACATTTTACATTCCCATTACAAGATGGCTACCACCCTCTAATAACACGGAGTCCCTTTTTTAGGTCGAGCTTCGATGGACCTGTTATTTCTCTTCTGTGGAGATTGGCACACCCACCACTTGCCATTGGTTGTTTCATGTGGCATTCAGAAATGCTGGCTTGGTATTGGTGCATTTCTGTAAATGTCCCTCCTTTGTGTGCTTAGCTCTCTTTCCAGTGCTTTCACCCAGAGAACATTTTGGTTGGCCATCACACTGTACAGCGTGTGATGGCCTCGCCTCCTGTTTGGGCATTGCCTTCATGGTTCCTCCTGGTCTTCCCAACGGCTTAAAAATGCCCCTCCAAATGCTCCAATATCTTCTGGTGGAGTTAGTGCTATATAAAACTGCTAAAATAAATTGTGGGAAGCTTTAGCAGTGAAGTGGTTAATGTCAGCTTTACATAAAAAATGCATAAATAAATTAATAGACATAACTACATAGTCCGCCCTCTACATCCACCTCGTGTTCTTTGTTTAGGCGAACGACCATGCCTCTTTTCCCAGGAGGATTTTGCTGTGGCTGCGTCTCACTTTCTACGGTGAGTTCGGTGGAGGAGGAGCCTACATGTAACTGCCGCTAGTGCTAGTCTGGTGGGTGCTTGAGCTCTCCACAGTGGCTCGTTTTAAACGTTCCACTGCTCTTATATTTTTGTCTTTGAAACCAAACACGGTAGTGCTGCAGCTGACATTTCTGTGTGAAACAGAGGAAGAAAAATTTCAGTTTGACCCTGGTACTATGGCTACTGAAGTATTAATGGCATTAAATGCAAGTGACGCGGAGATGTGTGTCCAGGCCACAGATCCCCGCAGGCGTTGTTTCTGAGAGCTCGGCTAGCTCCCTCCACCCGCTGCTACCAGAATGGGATCTCATCTAAGCTGCCTTAGTCAAACGCGGAGTGACCGGGGCACAGTAGATTGCAGAGAGTGCAGTCACATTTCTTTGACGGCAAAGGCAGGCTTGTGTGTCTTTGTGTTTTCCTTTTTTCTCAGACCCTCATTATGAGTGCCCTCTTAATATCCTTTTGAGCAGAAACACGTAATATCTGCATATTAGAAGTTTGAATCCTGGCTGGTTTTCTTGGATGTTATATAAAGGGTCTCACCAAAGGCTCTTTCCAGGAAACTGTGAATGCATTTAATGTCAGAATAACCACTTGGTCTGGCAGTGACCTTGAAAAAATTACTTCGCATCATTAAAAATTCATAGGAATGAAATTTTGTGAGCAGACTGGCACATGCAAAATTAGTAGTTGTTGAAATGTAGTCTGAGCAACCCACATCACGAACTTTGAAAACGTGCTTCTCCTAAGGGCTGCTGGAACTTCCTCTCACACCATGGGCTCACTGGTCCTATTTGATATTTCTTTTTCTCCTAAATCAAACAAGTTCTTGTAGGGAAACCTGAATAGTACATTCTGGGGCATATTCACAAGAACGTGTGATAACCACCGCAAGTTTAGCTTAAAGCAACTTCTCACATCGCAGTCCATCGCGGGAAAACAACGCTGTGTTAACGTAGCATTATCAACCTGGCGTCACCATGCGATAGTCCCACGATAACGCGTCAAATGACCGCGTTAAAAACAAAGGGACGCCAAAAAAATGAGAAACACCAACGCGAATAAAGTTGCGATGAGGCCAACCCCGAAACAAAAACCTGCGACAACCAGCGACAGGCCTGCAATCCCCACGCATCTGGCGGGAAAATGCACCATAAAAGCTGAACAAGAAAAACACACCATAAACAAATCAAACTGCGCAGCAACATGGATGCACCCGGAACCAGTGCCCAGGTCAACGCGAACCCCACAAGCCCCACAGACCACCAGCAATGAACCTCGGGTTCGGGGAAGGCCAAGGAGAAGAGGAAGAGGAAGACGGGGTACAGTCCGCAGGAAAACCTGAGCGTCGTCACGGAGGTGACAGAGCACCAACAACAACTGTCCGTCACCAACACCGTGTCATTGGCAATACAGACGGAAAAATGGCATCCCATCGTGAATGCAGTCGGAGTGCCGAGGAGGGCAAGATGCGCCGGCATGATGTGAAAAGCTAAACCAAGCAGAAACCCCCTACCAACAGGAAGGCAGCAACGGTGAATGGAGGTGGGAGTCCTGCGCCACAGGAGGAGCTGGAGCAAATGGCGCCCACAGTCATCAGTGTGGAGACGGTGCAAGGAGTCGGGAGTCCGGACACTGCTCCACATGACCTGACACAACAGCAACAGGGTGAGTAATGAACAGGGACTGTGGGGACGGGGGGGACGGGCACAATGGCACACATGCACAACGACGTGTAGCACACCGCACACCCACAATAACCCTGGGTCATGTCCCTGATCCCTGTGGCACACTGCAGCACACATACAAACATCAAGTAGGCCCCCATTCACCATGTGCCCAAAGGGGTCCCACCCCACACAACACCAATTACACAACACACACATGCCCCCGTGCGAAACACAGCAAAGATGCGTATGTGAGAGCCACACTGACAATGCAAGTGACACCACATGACCAGCAGCATGGCTGGAGTACAATCACCATGACACTGTGCACGCCACGAGACTGAGGTGGCTGAGTCTGGACCACATCCGGAAAGGAGCAGGTCACACTCTGACACATCCACCTGCACAAACAACCACTGACGTCAACAACACATCTGCAGACAAACAATGCACAAGAGTACAAAAACCGTCCAAGAGCACAAATGACCCAAGTCGCCAACATCACAGCACCTCAAAAGCACAAAAGCCAAAGGCACACCGCCTCCAAGGGATCAGGGGCAGCAAAATCACAGCTGCAGGTGCGACTCCCACACAAAGAAGCACACACACATAGCAATTACAGCACACACACATGGACGACAATGTGGTACACAGCCCAACACCTACACTGCAGAACAGAGGACACAACTGGGTCCGCCTGTGTGTAGGAAAGGGCCAATCACATCTGACATAGCAGGAAACTGTGAGATGCAAATGTATGTGTACAACCCCACCTACGTCATGTAGTCCAAATGTCCACTGTCCCGCATCAAATAGTCCGCCCCTCCCAAACAGTCACAATGTACATTGTCATGAGGTCTGAATGAAAACTTGAACAATGCGGCAACATACATGCCAACACAATGTCAACAAGCATCTCCCATTCACAATGCAGAGGGACAAACAACACCTCCAGCAGAGCAGACCAGACAACTCCACAGTGATGCTGAAGAGGACCACCACACTTCCGACACCTATGCCCCACAACAGTCCATGGACATCTTAGGCAATCGCCGTCCAGGAGCAGGGCAGCACCGCTGCATCGAGGATACCCCACCCCCTGCACAGACAACACAGCTGGATGCACACACCCCCCCCGGCTGGCTCCCAGCAGCCCACCGAAGCACACATCGCATTCCAAGACCAGTTGTCAGACTGCCAGAAGGGGGTGGCCGAACATGTGCAGGTGGGGTACTACCTCATGGAAGCCGAACCAGATCACATACGTGGGTGTCTAAGTCCCATCAGGGCCCACCAACACTCCCCAACGGAGACCCACACTGTGACAGAGACACATGCCTTTGCACATTTCCAGTACTGAACCACACCCAGTGCCACGGGATGATCATCCACACCCCCACGCCGGACTGGCGTACGCCGGCCCAGTTCACTCATTTTACATATTGAGTGGGGGACGACAAAGCTACATGTGCAATGTCCCACCCTCTGCCTGCGGTGACATGGCTGCATCCTCTGTACATGGTACAATGTAATGTTGTAGTGCCCGGGGCACAAATGCATACATCATGAGCACACGGACACACACAGATAGTTCATTGAACTGGCCATGGGCACGTGCGCTCGACACCTTTATTGGCATGGTCACATGTACAGTGACGCATGTGCTGGATGTGTGTGGGGTGAGTGTAAGCCAGCCCTCATGGAGTCGTTGGTGCTGGCAACAACTTGAACAGTCATCACAATTGAAGCAGAAACATAAAACACCAGCACAACAGAAACAACTGTGAAGCATCATGGTGGTAGCCGGAGGGAGTACAGTGTTCACCCAACATGCAAGCAGAATGTTCCTTGATTTGTGGTGCACTGAGTTAGTGGCACCTGAAGAGCTGAGCAGGGTATCAAGCTGATGATGGCCCCCACAACAGGTGTGAGCAACTCTGACAGTCTGGCAGTAAGACACTTACGAATCTGGCACCTGTCGTTTGGAGTTGGTCCTGGCGGTGGTGGCGTGTGCATCCTGCGGGCAGGTCAGGACTCGATTTGATGTGTGAGCCAAGGTGGACCGCAGTTGAGGCCGGAGGCAGCGGACAGCGCAGGACCACAGACACATGGCGTTGATGACCCCCAGACCATCAACCCAGAGGCCATCCAACATGCCATCAGAATGGGGCCATGGTGTGAGCTGCACAGAGTTAGTGGCCCCGGATGCACTGCGGCCAGCACAGGCACACCGCCACGGGACGGTGACTTGCGGTGCAGTGAGATAGGGCCACGCGAGGTGAGCGGGTCCTCGTTGATGTCGAAGGTGAATGTAGCGGAGGTTTGCGGGGGACAGTGGAAGGTGTCCTCCAGGGCATGATACAGAGGGCAGGAGCCGGCCGGAAGCGGTAAATGGAGGAGTGGAATGTTACTGCCTCATTTTGGCCACATAGTCAGTATCACCGACATGCTGATGAAGACAACCCCCAGTCCATGGACTCAGTCGCCAACAAATCTCAAGAAGAAAGTGTCCATGGTTGTCGGGGAATAGATTTAGTGGCCCCGGAGCTGGAAGGGGATGCAGTCTGCGACGAGGCCAGTACAATGATATCAGGTCTGCCATAAATGAATCATGACTGAGTTCCCAATGTGTGCCCTATTCGACCGATGTGTAGTCCGGAGGCAGCCGTCAGCGCGGGCCAACCGCTGTTCAGCAAGCTCCTCCTGGAACACTGACACACGGCGTTGAAATGGCATGTGGGGATGACTCGTGGTTGACCGAGGCAGTAGCAACAGAGCTGAGCGGGTGTTTAGCCAGCGACGATGCCGTGTCCTGCCTGGTATGCACTGGCATGGATTTGTGTGGGGCCTGCAGGACCGCAGTGTAGTCCGAAGGCATAGTCATCAAGGGCCCACAGACACGTGTGGTTGGGGGATGCCATGCACATACTTTGTGTCACCACATCGAAGGGAGTATAGTGAGTTAAACTCAGCCATGAAGTGTGTACACGGCCATTGTGTAATCAAGACTCAGTTCCAAATGTGTGACCTACTTGACCGCAGTGTAGGCCCGAGGCAGCGGTCAGCAGGGGCCCACAGCCATGTGTCATTGGCCCGCGATGCACAGAGTTAGTGACACCAGAGCAGTTGTTGGCAGTGTTCGATCACCTCCGTAACGATGATCCTTTTCTCCTCCGGACTGAACCGCGTCTTCCTCTTACTCGTCTCCTTGCGTACATTGATATGAACTCCGCCATGCAGAAAACAAGACTCAGTTCCAGATGTGTTACCCACTCGACCGCAGTGTAGGGCGAAGGCAGTAGTCAGCAAGGGACCACAGACAGGTGTAGTTCGAATGCTATGCACAGAGTTGGTGGCACCACATCGAAGGGAAGACAGTGATATAAACTCAGCCATAAGGTGTGTACTCTGCCATTGCATAATCAAGACTCAGTTCCAAATGTGTGACCTAATTGACCGTAGTGTAGGCCGGAGGCAGCGGTGGAGTACGTCAATGAGAAAGGAGTAATGCGGGCCTGTGTCGCGGAGGCCGTGATAGTCTGAGGAGGCTGCCAAGGTCGCGGGCTTCGGGCTTGGAGCTTGCGCCAGCACGTGGTGGGCCCTCTTCGACACACGCCGGTGTCGGCAGGTGAGCAATGAGGCCTGGCTGCGCAGGGGCGGGCATGATGGGTTCGGGGACCAGCGGCCCGGGGTGCAGCAGGCACACAGGATCACAGGCCACACCGCTGACGGCGTCGGCCTCGTGGCGGGTTTGGAGGCGCCGCCCTGGCAGACACGTTGGGCATTCCGGAAGAGAACCACACCCAGGGCTACGTGCTTTTTATTCACACCCCTACGCTGGCCTGGCGTCCTCCGGGCCAGCCCACTCCGCACACGCTTACAGGGGGGGACGTCACAAGCTACATTTCTGCGATCTTCCCCGCTGGCTGGGGTGACATGGTTGCGTCCACTGTCCACTACACTCCAAACACCAGCAGTGCATGTAGACATGGCTATGTCTATGGTCTGCATTCTGCAGTCTGTCCAGCACATCTCCGCCACACTTGGCATTGTGTACATTCTCATTCATGGGTCACTTGCCTCCTTCGCACATGCCTGGTTCCCACCTCTCCCCACATTCCGGTATTGTGTGGCTGAGGTGCCATGCCGTTGATGGCTCATGTACATGGCTAACCAAGGTTGCCACAGTAAGTTGTGCTGTCGTGTCTGGTGGGGGGGCATGTTGTTTGGCATGTTGTATGTGATTTTGTGACGTGTGCAGTGCCAGAGTTGTGAGTTGCATGATTGTGGGGTTGAGGTGTGTGGTGTGTTCATTTTGTACTTGCCAACGAGCAGTGCATTCCCATGGGTGCCATCCTGGAAGCGCTGGTTGATGTTGGACTGTCGGAAGATGAAGGGATCACGCACACTGCCTGGGTAGTTGGCTAGGACATTGGTGAGGAGTCCCCTGTGGTCCACTATTGCCTGCAAGTTGATGGGATGCGTGTGCTTTCTGTTGCGGTAATTGTGTGCAGTGTTGGCAGGGGGCACAAGTGGGACAAGTGTGCAGTCGATTGCCCCCGACACGTGCGGGGATCCAGCTATGGCGTATAGTCCTTGCTTGGTCTCCAGCTGTTCCTGCGCATTGTGGGGGACGTATGGGTGCTGGTGTCCCTAGCTGGTGAGGGCATCCAGGACAGGTGTGAGGAACTTGGATGGGGCTGGCTGTGAGACTCCTCTGACTCTGGCGGTTGTTGTTTGGGAGGATACCAGAGGCCAACAGGTGCAGCACAGCCAGCAGCTTTGTCTGCGGAGGGATGTTGGTTGTCCGCTGTGTTGGTACCGTCAGCCTATGGGCAATGATGTTCAGGATGCGGAGGATGGTTGTCCTTTTGGGCCTGTAGTGGGCATTGGCATTTTCTGGTGTTAGGTCTGTAGGGCTGGTGCATTTCCTGAAGATCCGCTGTCTTTGTCTGCGCTGCCTCTGTGGTGGTCCGGGGGGGGCGGGGTGGATCTGTTGGGGGGGTGGCGGTCCTGGGGGTGGTGGAGGTGGGTGTTGTTGCCCCCTCGGGGCTCCTGAGTGCATGGTGAGTGGCTCCATGGCATCTGTTGTTCTTCATGTGTGGCTCTGGGCTGGGCTCCCTTTGATGGTGCAGCTTGTCGTCCGACTTTACACCAGGTCAGAGCAGGTGTTAGTTTCCTGCTGTTAACGCGCCTTATCGCGTTTTGTGGTCTTATCGCCGATGTGGCTGGTCGTTGAGAATGTTGAGGTGTGGTGTTGTCGCGGGTTTTTGCTCGGGAACGCCTACTCTGCATTCATTAGCGTTAGTTGCCGGGGGCATCTGTGGCGATGTTTTTTGCGACTGCTTTCGCAGGAAAACTGGTGTTATGGGCTGTTAGCACCAGCTTGTGAATGGGACGATAAATTTAGCGTGACTTTGACTGCGATAAAGTGCCGATAACTCGGCGATAGCTCCTTGAGAATATGCCCCTCTGTTTGAGAAAGTGCGTCACTAAGAAAACCCCAGCCCAGTAGCCTTGTTAATTGTGCCCTGGCAGATCAAAGATTTTGATAAGAAATAAGGTAGTACGGTACAAACAAGGGACCTTTTTTGCTGTATTTACATGCCACTTCCATCATCATTTTGTTTTATGCATCACAGCACCTAACGCCTTACTGATGGTAAAGAGATGCCCAGTGGTGTAGCAAGGAAGCCATGGGGCCTCATAACACATAAGGAAAATGGGACCCCTGTCTGCAGTTTGATAGTAAACAACAAACATATCATGAGCCTGGGAGGTGCTTCGCAGCCGTGGGCTCCAATGCCACTATTGATAACTATGCCCCTTGGGTTGTTAACCAACACATAAACTGGTTATTGCCAACATAAGGGCCAGGCTAAATGCAAGGAATGAGGCAATATTAATATCTTTTCTTTCTACACTGAAACCTAACGGACATGCACTCTGGCAGCTGTACACACAACATTATATGACACTTCAATTAGACTGTGGCCTATCACAAGCCCGTTCGGCATCGGAAGGCAGGATGAACTAACCCGAAGTTTTAAAATGCCATAGTAGCTACAGATGCAAACCTATTGCAATAACATATAACTAGGGCTCCCGGTCTTATTCTATTTAAGTTTTTCACATTTCCATCTGTATATATCCATATTTATTTTTAAATTATTTTATCTGTATTTATCCATATTTATCTTGTACTTAGTGTAAAAAATGAAGGTGCAATTGATATATTTCCACATTTAGTTAACCAACAAATGTTTGCTCATGTTTGGATGTGCAATGGGTTTTACAGAACACTATCTTCATCTGGAAGCATTTGCATTGTAAAACAGCTTAAAAAGCTGCACTGCTGCAGTTATATAAGCTTCATTAGCAAATCTTTTTTTCTTTTTGAACTCCCCTGTCTGTCCACCTGTACAGCTATTTACCAAACACTCATGATTACCAGTAGTGAGAAATGCCCAAAAGAAATCCCTTTTTCCATATTTAAAAATAAATACAGCCAGAAAAATCGTTTATTGTTTCAGTCTGTATTAATCTGTAGAAATAAGTAAAAAGAGAAAATTGGAAGCCTTACATATAACATAACATATAAGGTAACTTATAACATACCAGAGTAAATAATGTAGCATATAACAGAAGTTAACAACATATAACAAATGTTCTTTATACATCCTCCCGTCGCTGTTATAGGAAAGAGAGAATTATAAGTGTTAATAATTTAATGCTATTCTTCACAAACACTTGTTGACAGGATCAGAGCCTATTGTCATTCTAATACACAAAAATAGCACAAATCCATGCTTAAAGCTCAGTACAAACTGATGTGGCTGAAGTTACCACCTCGGGCTATGTTGGAAGGAGACCATGTTCCAGCCCTTTTTATTTGTCGACCTATTCCTTGTGGGAGTTGAAGTCTGTGTGCTTCCATTGAAGCAATTGCATGTTTCTACTGCCGAAAAAAATATGGTTTTGTCCTACATGTTTAAATTTACCAATACAACTCGGATGGGGAAATAAAAAAAAAATTTAAAAAGCCATTGCGGGACCAATTGGCTTTGCCAAAGTTTGTTCTTCATGGATGCCTTAATAATGACCTGTTTCACTCTATATATGTGGCCACAGATCAAATTGTACATCATCTCTACTATTTAGCCTGTGGCCGGCTAAACAGCAGAGATTATGTACTATTTTACTGGCAGCTGAGTAAATAGCAGAGATTATGTGCTATCTTGCCTGTGGCCTTGTAAATAGCTACTTCCTGAATTAAGGTGACACACTACGTCCACTGCAGACTGCATTTTCCGCGCTTGGAACGGCATCCAAAAAAGAAGTTATTTTCTTTTTAGGGAACATGTTTTAATTATTTATTTTAGTTATTATTGTCTGATATATTTTTCAGTAACATACACAACGTGAATGTTATATGTGTTATTTCACTATAATAAACGAAGAATTTATGTTAATTTATATTAGCTGCACTTGAAAATATTAAATTGCTTATTCGCAGTATAAATTAAAGGGTGGAGTTTGACCTAAAAAAGGGTGCATCCGTGCTTCCCACAAGTAGTGAAAATCATTGGGATAGAGACCATGTGGCCTGTTTTACACAGATTACTATGTAGTTATGCTCATCGCTCCTGGTGTTCTTTCATTACATAGATCATTGTCACTCAGTGCTTTCACCCTCCTACCTCCCCTCAAGTGTGTGGCACTCTATAGTTGCTTCTGCTCCCATGTTATACCACCTGATGTGAGAAACCACAATTGGAGTGCAGTTAAAGCTGTTAAGGACATCACAATTCGTTTGTGTTGTGTACATTCCTCCAACTGAACTGCCGGGATAAAGCCAGTTTAGGTGGAATATATAGAATTCAGGGAATCTCTGCATCCACATTCTAGGAAAACTGTTCATATGCTTTCGAAGATTTCTAGTTGATCGTCCATAGTATGAGAAATTTTCTGACATGAAGCAACGCAGTAGACCTCTGTAACCCATTAGTGTTGGGGTTGATACATCCCTCCAGTGGCACAGTGGCATAGGATACATATCCTGGTCTTTGTCACTGCCATGGCAAACCATAGGTTTTCACAAGATTTAAGGTCTGCCACATAGGTCAAATTGGGTAAAATGGACAAGTGTACTGAAAGTGGTACTTGTGTCTAGTGTGTCCTTTAGTTGGTACCATACATCAGACCCGAAAAGACGTATGGTTGGGCAATGGCAGAGGATGTGTGTTATTGTAACCTATCTGTTGGTAGACCCTATGAGGAAAGAGGTCTGCTCTGTATATCCTTGCTGGAGAACAGCACCAGTTATTGAAATCTTTGAGATAAAAACATTTTAATATGGCCTCCCTCACAAAGAGGGGACAGAGTCTAGGCCACCCACGAGTGACCAGGCGGCCCGGAAGAGGAGTGCCCACCGATGTCGTGTGCTGCAGGAGAGATGACAGTGACCTTGGAACTGCAGCTGTAAGGACCAGGCAAAGCTGTGGAAGACCAGGAGCTGTTCCAGAGCTGTCCCACGTCGGATGTCGAGAGTTGAGGGGTCGGTGTCCGTTGGGAACACCAACAAACCTTGGCAACTGCAAACAACGTGGAAAGCAAAGAAGGTGCAGTGTCGGGACCAGCAAGGTACAGGTACTCACCACAAGCAGGGTAATCATGGCAGGCCCAGAGCAATCAGGGGAGCCCACAGAAATCAAAGGGGAGCCTCAACAGGACCCACAGGCCGGAGGCACTGGAGTCGCAAGAGGACCTCGAGCACCTCCCCAAAGATGGAGGCCCATGGTGCAAGTGATGCGGTGAAGACAAACATCTTGGTCACAGGAGATGCTTAAGGTGGGGGTACTTGGAGCCCGAAGATCTTGATGGACGGAAGCCAACAAGCCTTTGCAGCGGCAAGTCGACGCGATGCACAGGGGTTTGGTTCCTGTGGCTCCTGGCCCCAAACTTGGTGAGAGGACAGGGCAGGCCTCAAGGGATGTGAAGAACCACCACCTGTGTTGCTGAGCATTTCGGAGTGCGTGGGAGCCCAGGATCAGCAGACCGGTCAGCTTAATTGCGGCGCCTGCAGGTGCAGGGAAGTGACTCCTTCACTTCAAGGGAGATTCCTTCAGGTGTCTTGGATGGCCACAGGCCTTGGAAGGTTCCTTAATGGAGCACAGGCACGGACGTTGCAGCAGACGAGCAGGGCGACGAGATCAGGAGTCTTCCCGGTTGCAGCCTGGATGCCCAAAGCGAAGTCCAGAGTGCCAGGACAGTCGAAGTAGAAGTGGTGTCTCGAAATGAATCTTGTCCCATGATGGATCTAGGGACCCACCCTCAGGTAAGCCCTTAAATACCCTAAGGAAAGGGTTGGGACTATTCATGGTTCCCTCCCAGGGGAGGGGTCGGACAGTGGGGAGGATACTCCCATGTCCTTTGTCCAGTTTCGTGCCAGAGCGGGAGCCAACGGCTCCCTGAGCTGGTTTGAACTGGACTATGAAGGAGGGAACCAAATGTGCCCTTCAAGCAGACTGAGTGGCGCTGGCAGGTACTCCCACAGGCCCAAATACCACTAAACCATGTCTGGGAGGTGGTCACACCTCCCTGTGACAGGATACCTATTGTTCTGCCTTCCCCTGCTCGAGCTTGGCTCAGCAGCAGGAGGGCAGCAGCCATGTTGTGCTCTCCGGGTCTAGAAGACTGGTACCAGGAGCACTGAGGGCCTCCAGGAGGAGCTTTACAGTGCATGGAATCATACCTCCCACACCGTTTATGGTGAGAGGGTATGATTCCAATATGTTTGATACCAAACATGATAGGGTTTGTTACAGCCAGTTTCGAGATGGTCATCGCGTAATGACGCGGTGCCCCTCTATATGTTATATGGCTGTCTCACTTACAGCCTGGGAGAATGGTCTCCGAAGGCTGTAGGGGAGTCCTGCTCATGCAGGGGCACCCTCACACTAAGAACCGAGCACCCTGCCTTCAGGATTGAAAGGCCTGCTTTAGGGGTGACTTATAGGTTTTAAGTGTAGTGACCTTAGATATAGGGAAACTATATCTTTCGTAAGTGGTGCTAGCACCATCTTACACAGGCTGCAATGGCAGGCCTGTAGTTACAGTTTGAGTGGTCCCTCATGGGTGGCAAAATGCATGCTTCAGTCTATGAAGGACCCCTGGTGTACCTATGCCCTGTGTACCTTAGTACCATATATTATTGACTGATAAGGGTACACCAGTGTCCAATCTGGGATGTACCTAAGTACTTACCATACCAATTTAAGGGAGACAGCAGAGAGACTGGGATCCTGATTAGCAGGATCCCAGTCAGACTAGTCAGAAACAGCATAGCACCAGGCAAAAAGTGGGGGTAACCATAAAAGCAGATCCTACTTTCCTACAAGGGTACATCGACAAAATGACCAGGTCTGAAATGTGTCTTGGGATTCCATTAACTCTATATATAAAATAACGGTCCTTGTTACCTTCTATTACGTTGCTCTCCCACTACGTTCACAGGAGTATTCCGCCATTGTCTGCAAAAAGTATAATAACTGTGAGAGTTGGTTTGCTAAATAACTCCTCATGTGGTGTAATCATAAACCCTCTGTCTCTGTCCATGCATGTCGTTTGGCCTGTTTCAATCTCACCTTATGACTTGCCCAATTGAATGATTTGATATTCTTGTCAAGTCTGTTCAGGACTCTTTGGTATGAGAAGGGTGTAGCCTACAGAATATATATTTGTATTGTCGGGCTACCATCATTGAAATCATTTTGGTCAATTTATGTGCATTATATCAGGGGTTCTAGGGCATTACTTCAGGCATCCATTAGGCATTCATTGCATCCCACACCCACAGCATCTAGCTTGCATGGTTGATCTGGATATGGGGAGGACTTTGCATTTGCCCCAATTGATGCTGTATCCCTAGAAGTGGGAGAAGTTTTCTATTAGAGACATTAATGCTGGTAGTGGTTGTTCTGTATGGGTAAGGGTCAGTAAAATGTCATTGGCATACAGAAAGGCTTTAATGTGTCCTCTTCACATGAAATTTTCCTCCTTCCTTATAGCCTCAGTGAAAGGTTTTAGCGCTGGCAGGAATAGCGAGGGGAACAAGGGGACATCCCTGCCTCATACCACGGTAGATATGGAACTGCCTTGAGTGAAATGCTCCAGCTAACTTGGGCTTTTAGCTGCTCATACATCCAGTTCACCTATGAGACAATGTCCTCTTTGATGCCTGAATTTTGCAGGGTCCTAAAAAGGTAGCCACGATTGAAACGGTGGAACATTTTTTCGGCATCGAGTGAAAGGGCAATGGCTTTTGAAGGAGGTCTCTGGCAAGCCACAGTGCTTGAGCAATGGTGTGTAGGTGATCTTGGGTGGATCTTCGTGGGGCGAATTTCCCTAGAGATGTGAATCAGACACAGTATCACTATTCGTAGTCTCATGGCTAGGATTTTAGAATGAATCTTCATAGCTACATTAATAAGGGAGACTGGACAATAGCTGCCAGGGAGATAATTGCCTTGTTGACATTTCGACCCAGTGACCCTATTACTGCTGCCTCTACATAGACCTTAAACAGCGTGGAAACTAACAGCGACAAACATGTGTTGTAAAATTTGCTGGGGAATCCATCCTCCCTGCATGATTTGCAGGCTGATAAATCCTTTCTGGCGGCGTCAATACTCTCTAACATTATTTCTCGGTCAAGCCGTGATCTCTGATCTGGGGAGAGTGAAGGGCATCTGTAAGTGCATGACAAATGACTCTTATGCTCCTTCTACCCCTACTGCCTCAAGATTGGATTGTTTCTCGTAAAAGGAAGCAAATGCCTCTAGTATATCTGGGCGGTGGGTGGGAAAGGAACTTGATATGTTTGGTATAGCTGGGTTAGCCATTTGTGATTCTCTCTGTCAGAGTTGGAAGGCCAGGCGGCCCCCTAATGCTTATAATGTCACTACCACACATTTCATCAGAGCTTCACCTGCTTTGGTCTTGAAGAGATTGTTTAGATTCATTTTTCCCACCTCAAGTAGTTTTCTTAGTTGTGGGGATGGTTTGGCTGTGTATTTATGTTGGAGAGATTGTATGAGGTGTACCAAGTGAACTTGTTTGGTAACCACCTTTTTGTGGGCTATTGCAGAGCCCTGCATAAGCAGCCCACCTCCATGTCGATTTTCCTGCCAGCCCATAAGGTTTGTCGATATATAATATTTTCTTGACTGTATAGTCTAATATGGAAGTGTGTTTTTTCTTTTTAGCAGGGCTTAATAGTTGTTGGCGTGTAGTCACCACATGGGTGCAGGGGAAGGAGTAATATTTAATTTGAGGTTAAGTTGGATTAGTGAATGGTCAGAGAGTCCTCCATGATGTATTTTGCTGTTGGTGATGTACAATAGTAAAACCGCTTTTACCAAGAAGAAATCTATACAGGATTCTGTTCCATGTGAGTTGGACATAATATGTAGATTCTGATCACCCCTATGACACCTGTGACATAGTCAATCTCAGTCAGAACTCTCGATAGCTTGGAAAAGAACTACTGTCTGGAAGTGTTAGGTGCAGATATTGAACCTAGTGTTAGGGTAGAGTTCATTATTTTGATTTTCGCAAAGGCATACCGCACCTGCAGGACCTGACATGTTTTATGTACTTTTTGTGGCAGCAGTCGTTTTACAAGGATCTTTATGCCACACCCTTTGGTTGGTCTCTGTTCCAGGGTGTTATGGTCACCTACATTTCTTCTACAGCTCACTATTGTTCTTACCCAGTCCCTTTTTTCAATTTTTGGATCTCTGTATCGGAGAGGTTCAACCTCTTAGTTTTCAGGTATTGGGTATCTTTTGTCTCTTTATATATGAGCCTAGTCTGTGTACGTTAAATGAGGATATAGTGAGCTGTGTCATTTTGTTAGAATTATGCATCAGAGCATTGTGGATGGTGTGAGGAAGGATGGGAGATTGGCACGCATAGCTTGATTGAGGCCAGCAATATAGTGGATGTAGCACTTAGAGAGCCTCCTCGGTTAGTAAGGTAAAACTCTGGGGTATACACTTATTTAAACCGTTGTCTGCAGGGTCTCAACATTCGTAGACCAAGTGGTCTCTCTGTAAAGAAAGAGTGTTAGTGGGAATGTGTGGTCCCAACTTCGATGACCCAAGGAGCAGCCTAGCAGGTTCCGGAAATCCATATTGAATTTTTTGTTTTTTTAGAGGAGGGCAGAGTGCTAGAAATGTCTTCCTTTTTAGGTTCCGCTGTGAAATCTATTGTATTTAATACACTTAAAAGGGGCTTACATCCTGCCCTTACTTTTTATTTGTTTGTGTGCTTGCCACTTCATTTCTATTGGTTGTAGTATACTGTTTCCTGTTGCTCCACATGTGTTTCTCTTATCAGTGTCCCATGGCCCAAGTACTTGTTTTCATCCGCTTTGGTGGAACTTCTTTTATTAGGCTTCACCTGCACAGCACTTGTTTTTTTGTACAATCTTACAAAGCGCGATACACGAGCACCAGTTCTAGTACAGCGTTTGTTTTTTAGTACAATTTTACATAGCACGATACACAAACACCAGTTCTATTAAAGACAGATCATTCCAGGCACGAAGAGATTAAGTGGCACCGAGAGATTAAGTGTAAGTGATTTGCTCAGAATAACAGGATGTTGAGCCTCCTGCCGAGCCTCAAACCCTTTTCCCCAGCTTCAAGGTCAGCCGCACTAGCCCTTACACTACTTCTCTGCTCTATATTAAGATTTGAGAAGATCAGCATACAAAATGGCTGGCACGCCTTTGGAACGAACAATTAAAATGCATTCCCATTATGAGTTTCAAAGCAGCCGGCAATCTTGTTTTCATTAATTTCAATCGTACGGAGTGAAGCTGGCTGCACTGTACTCCACCCGGACATCTGTGGGCCAGACTGCTACCCTTCCACTCGTTACTGTTTACTTCAGGTAAATCATGTTAGAAAATGAGAATATCCCACAAATTTAGCTTTATCTGGTGGTGCAGTTGCCTGCTGCATCCATTCCAAGTGCCGAGTTTACCCTTTTGCTCACAGGTTTGAACCCGGCAAGTGAACTCAAACCTTCGTCATCTTTATGACATCTATAAAACAAGCAAAATTAAGTTTGAAATCAGCAAAATGTTATCAGCACTTGTATGCTTTCCAACATTATATACAGTGTGCGTTCATATTGCTAGCACCTTATGGAGATCGACGTTTTGGAGTAACATTTGCTGAAGAGAACGGGAAGCCTAAGAGACAGGAATTGGAGACTGACAGGCTATACCTTAAAAATGAATGAAGCAGGAGCATGCAGCAGCTCCTCCTGGTGCTGCATACTCTTTCACCTCTCCATACGTGCAGCCTACCCAAAAGATCGGCCCTTACACCACTTCATATTCATAAACTACCATGTGCACCACACAAACACCTACCCAACCGCAGCCAGACAGAAGGCACTTTCCTCCACCGATGCGATCCTGTTTCTTCCACTTGCGCCTACCCCTCATCACTGCTTTCGCATGTGGAGGGGGAAGAGGAGGTTTATCTTAGATTGAGGCCAGTTTATTGTTCTCCTTAAGATTCAGTGCCTTCTCTGCCCTTAAGTTTCATTTCAATAAATACAAAAAGCCTGTCACCATGTGTACTTCAGTAACTTATTTTATTTACACAAGGTTTTCACAATTGTGGTGATTTACCACACGTTTGTCATGCCAACATGCATTTTCCAACATTTGTGCTAGTACTTGTGGGTAATAATACAATGTTCGAGATGAATCTCTCACTTCCTGTTTTTCTTGCTGCACTTTGTACTTAAATATGTAGTACTATAGAGTCCATTCCATGTCTTAATGAGACATTTGTCCGGTTTCCGGGTTTGCGATCGTTTGAGAGTCTGTTATCAAACCAAAATTATATCTCTTTTCGTTTCATTACGGGAAGGGTTACAGAATGAAATTGGTGGAAGGGTAAACATCTGGCGTGCAGCTAAAAGTTAAATCAAATGTATTGCATTGTGATATTTATATAGCACTAACCACCCTACAATCAGTGTGCTAAAGGTAAAAAGGCTGTATCCTGATGCCAATTTTATTTTACCATTTATTTCTGATCACCTGGATTTTCTGTTCTTGGAGCTTGTTTTACCACCAGAACTATTAAATAAACAAACAGTCTTCTATTAAATGTTGTAAGTACCGATAAGGCACAGGGTTGTGTTGTTGAGCCTAATGTTTGCAGCTGGATATGCTTTAAGATAGAATAAAATGTAGAGGCTTGGAAAGTACCACTCATTTTAATGTAACTATTGTTCAACACCTTTAATTTCTCAGAGCTGAGAGATCAAAGCTCCTCTGCTCTATGACTGGTCTTCAACACAGCACCAAGTGACAGCTTTGTAAACTTTCAGTAATCTGTCAGTGAGTCATTCTTTATGAATGAATCATGTATACTCTTGATGGCCGTGGTGTATCTATGTGTGTTAGAGAAGAAGTTAGAACTTTTTCACTATCCAAAACCACATTTTCATGTTTAGCAGACTAGGCTTTTTTGTTACTGTTTTTAGGTTTCGCCTGCACAGCGCTGTGCTGTGCTTGTTAGGTTTTGCCTACACAGCTGTTACACTGTGCTTGAAAAATGTTTTGTTACTAAAAAAAAAAATCATGAAGTGATTAAACAGAAGCAGGTAAGTGTAAGAGCACTTAGTTTATTGACCGTTCATCTCCACAGCTTCCAGGGAATCACACAACCTACCCTGGAGTTCAAACATCAACATTCTGTAACCATGGGGCTGACATCATAGCAGAGAGAGATAGGTTATCTAATTACTACAATATCTCTCTTCTTTCCATGAAATGAAAATAGAAATAAGGCAAAAATTAAAAAGAGAAAAAGAACAACAGAGAGAGAATGCAAAGGCAATATGCACAAGATACAAAAGAACTTGCATATAAACAAAAGAATGCAAAGATATTCACTATACGTTTCATAATGAAAGCGAAACTATAAATATAATAACCTGAAAGTGTACATAATTACAAATCCAACTGTTTTGGTGGAACACTTCTTCTAACACTCCTACGTGCATCAGAAAGTTGAGGAGCATCGTGATACTGAAGGGTTTTAGGCTGGGTCCTGGGTTCCTTCTGAACAAGCTCTGACGCACAAGACCCAGACCCACTCTCAAGTCCCAATTTCAGAACCACATTCCTGGGAATCTTGTAAATTCTGGAGCAATTCCACCAATTCTTTCCATTCACCCTCACAGCAAAGCGTGAAGTGTCATCAACCTGAACAGGAGGACTGAACTTCGACAAACCCTTTGCCACCTTGAGGGGAAGCTTAATTCTCACTCAATCACCCACCAAAACCTTTGAATTAAAATCAGAAACATCCTGAACAATATTCCGAGACAACTTATCAATAGCATAAGATGAGCATTTATCCACACCCACACCTGGATGCGGAGAAGCAGTCACAGCATTGTCTGGAACCCCAAACTTGGAACGCAAACCCCACTTCCTCATCCAAGCTGGACACATGTCAAACGTAGCAACTCTTCCACGCAACAACTCAAATGGACTTTTGCCCAGTGCTTGACTGGGGGTAGTGCGATACGCCATTAACATGCTATGCACAGCTTCCTTGATTTCCACCCGATTGGATAAAGCCCACTGCACACATTCGGCCAAGATGCGATTCATGCGCTCAATGAAACCATTGGCTTGAGGATGATATAAAGCCACACGGCGATGCAGAATGCCACATTGAGACAAGAAATCAGACATTTCCCTTGATGTGAACTGTACACCATTGTCTGACACAATTTCTTTAGGAAATCCTTCCCTTGCGAACAAACTTTGAAAGAAACTGATGACCTCCTTAGTATTATGATCAACCATGAAATGAACCTCCCACCACTTGCTGTAATAATCACCCACCACCAAAGCAAATTTGTACTTGTGTGGCAATATATTGAAAGGACAATCACAACAAAGCTTCACAAAGAGGGTCCAAGGGAAAGTTTACAGACCTGCACGGATTCAATCCCCAAACACACTATAGATAAGAACAAAAAGGAATCTGCGGGTCTAATCAAGCTTGAACAAGCTAAGGAGCACAAACAGTATTAGTTTACAAGTCTCTCCTAAATCTAGGAGGAGTCCTTTATAGAGGACGGAATCCCATCACCCACCGAAGTGGCATGCTTCATCATCTGGGACCTCCTCTTGGTTGCAAATCCTAGTGCAACCAAGGGCTACAAGCCCCTCCCTAGGAGGGGGGAGCTCAGGGATGTTTTTAAGTAGTCAAATCTAGGATCTACTAAATCCACTAGAAGCGAAGCAAAATAGATGTTTTATAGGGTGATGATTGCAGTGCGTGTAATGATACAGTGAGAAGTGATTTAAAATTGGCTGCCAGGAAGAAAAAAACCTTTATTATGATCTACCCTGGTGTCAAAACTAAAAACAGTGCGTATGCAGCTTAAACCAAATAACTGCATTAGTCCGAAATAAAGGTCTACATGTTTCGGCCGTATTGATCAAATGTAATCTCGGCCTTCCTCAGGACCTAGGTAATCAATCGCTACTGCAATAAAGATAGTGAAAATTAAATACAAAATATATAGAGATCCAAGTAATGTGGTTGGAAATGATACAACCTACATTGTCCTGTGTCTTCGTGATTATGTGTAATGTCACAGGACTTTAGGTGAAACCCGTTGTTTTACGGGTGCACTCCTCACCTCACCTGGCCGCAGCTCAGGACGTGAGGCACCGCTCTGTCCGTCGGTACCCCGGGACAGAGCGGTGCCTCACGTCCTGAGCTGCGGCCAGGTGAGGTGAGGAGTGCACCCGTAAAACAACGGGTTTCGCCTAAAGTCCTGTGACATTACACATAATCACGAAGACACAGGACAATGTAGGTTGTATCATTTCCAACCACATTACTTGGATCTCTATATATTTTGTATTTAATTTTCACTATCTTTATTGCAGTAGCGATTGATTACCTAGGTCCTGAGGAAGGCCGAGATCACATTTGATCAATACGGCCGAAACATGTAGACCTTTATTTCGGACTAATGCAGTTATTTGGTTTAAGCTGCATACGCACTGTTTTTAGTTTTGACACCAGGGTTTTTTCTTCCTGGCAGCCAATTTTAAATCACTTCTCACTGTATCATTACACGCACTGCAACCATCACCCTATAAAACATCTATTTTGCTTCGCTTCTAGTGGATTTAGTAGATCCTAGATTTGACTACTTAAAAACATCCCTGAGCTCCCCCCTCCTAGGGAGGGGCTTGTAGCCCTTGGTTGCACTAGGATTTGCAACCAAGAGGAGGTCCCAGATGATGAAGCATGCCACTTCGGTGGGTGATGGGATTCCGTCCTCTATAAAGGACGCCTCCTAGATTTAGGAGAGACTTGTAAACTAATACTGTTTGTGCTCCTTAGCTTGTTCAAGCTTGATTAGACCCGCAGATTCCTTTTTGTTCTTATCAATACATTGAAAGGACCTACGAAGTCAACAGCCAACTTCATCCAAGGACCACTTGGAAGTTCAACGACTTGCACAGGAGGAGTGACGAGTTTGATGACTTTATCACTGGCACAACAAATCACACACCCCTTGACAACGTCATCCACCTGCCTGTCCATAGATGGCCACCAATACACCGCACAAATTCTCCTTTTGGTACTAGTCTGTCCCAAATGTCCCTCATGACCCAAAGCAATAATTTGTGGTCTCAAACATTCAGGTGGAACAAATTTGTTCCACCGCATACCCATCTCACCACTCTCCAAGGTGAGTTCTACAGCAATCTTGGAAAAAAGTTGGAGTTCTGCATCAAGATGCTTCTCTTTGGGCCAACCCTGAACAATGTGTTCTTTCACTTTTTTGAGAACATTATCCGACTGCATGGCATCAAACCACTCCTGTTCAGAGAAACCACTACATTACAAACATCAACCGCCGCTATCAAACATTCTTCATCTTCATCACATCTACTCAACTCCTCATCTCTCAGAGGTAGCGGTGATCTAGAGAGAAAATCCGCTCTTGTGTTTTTTCCCCCCGGAATGTGTGCCACATCAAAATTGCACTGTAACAATTTAGAACTCAATCTCGCTATCCTAGGTGTATGCTCCTTAACAATATGACCATTAAGGATGGGAATGAGTAGCTTGTGGTCAGTTAGTAACCTGAAAGCCATACCCCACAGAAAACACTTGAATCTTTCAACTGCCCAGCAACAAGCCAGTAATTCTCTTTCTATGACCGAGTAGTTTTTCTCAGTCGGTCGCAAAGCTCGAGAAGCAAAACCAAAAGTATGCTCCTTTCCGTGTTTAACTTGAGTAATCATACCACCCAAACCATCCAAACTTGCATCCACCGAAATGATACACTGGTGTTGAGGATCAAAGGGAGTAAGTATTTTGCATCTACCCAGTTCTTGTTTAATGCGAGCAAACACATCTTGGCACACTTGATCCCACACAAAAACGACGTTTCTCTTAAGAAGGTCACTCAAATGGACAATTTTAGCCGCAAAATTGGAAATAAACTTTGAATAGAATTCACACACACCCAAGAAAGAAGAAACTTGATCTTTTGACTTGGGAATACCTTCACCAGAAATGCGATGCCCAAGATACTCAATCGATTCCATCGCAAAGACGCATTTAAGCTTGTTAGCTACAATACCTTTCTCCTGTAACTTACTCAAAACTTTAGTGACATTTTTGTCATGTGAACTTTTGCACTTTCCAACAATAAGGATGTCATCCTTGAAGACCACGGTGTCCTCCAAACCCTCCAAAACATTCTCCATGATGCGCTGAAATACTGAGGCTGCCGAAGCCAGCCCAAAAGGCATCCTCTTAAACTGAAATGTACCTACCGGTGAAACAAAAGCAGTCGAATGCTTACAACTTGGGTCCAATTCCACCTGATGGTAGGCGGAGGATAGATCAATTTTAGAAAAGTACTTACAGCCAGCAAATTTAGAAAGGATGTCATCAATCCGGGTAAGAGGATGGGAGTCAACCCATATTTCTTTATTCAAACTGCGCTAGTCAATGCATACTCTGAGACTTCCATTCTTCTTGCGAGCTACAACCAACGGAGACAACCATAAAGAAGACTCCGCAGGCTCAATAACCCCAGACTCACTCAACCTTTTAAGTTCATCTGAAAGATCATCCCTGACGCTATAGGGTACTTTACGCAATTTATGCTTAACTGGGATTGCCAGATCTTTTACCTTGATCAGATGTTTGAATCCCTTAATGCACCCCAAATTGTCAGCAAACACACTCTTAAACTTGTTGGCCCACACAGTCAGATCCTCGTCTTGATTACATTCATCAACGACTGATACCTGTTCTTTGGTGCCAGGTCTGAGAGTCATGCCAAAAAGTCCTTGGTGATATCACCCCAAAATATTGAGTCCTTTCTTTGCCACATACACCATCCCATAAATGCACCTCCCTTTAAAAATCAAACTGGTTTCAAAGAACCCCTTTAACTCAATCCTCCTGCCTTCATATGATACAGGATTTCTGTCTGGTGCTTCGAGAGACCTGTTCACCCAATTACTCTCAAACAACTCCTCAGTAATCATGGTCATACGCGCACCCGAATCCACCAAAAGTTGAATAGTCTTGCCATCAACAATCACATCCACCACTGGGTCCACACAATCATCAGCATGATCTTTAACCACCACAATCAAATCTTTCATTGAACTCACCATGTCCCCTAAAGAACCACCCTTATCTTCTTCTTCATAAACAGAATAGACATTGCCTTTGGACATGCACACTTTCGCAAAGTGCCCTTGTTTACCACATTTGCGACACATAACGTTTTTGGCTGGGCAAACACGAGAATTAGGGAAATGTGAGGGGAACCCACATTTTGTGCACACATTTCTTTGCTGGTTCGTCTTTCTCTCAGGTCTGGAAGAAGAGTTTTTACTCCCCAGGCATTCATTTTGTTGCTTTTCTCCCTGCTCTCTACGTTCTTTAACCGCCACCACACAAGCTTTGTCAGGGTTCAATTTCTTATAAGCTTTTTGAGACAATTCTATACTTTTAACAATGGTGAACCTTTCTTGTAACGATGGGTTTTTTAAAGTCAACAATTTCTCCTGAACTTTTTTGTCCCTACAATGTGCAACAACTTGATCCCTTATTAATTGTGAAGTGAACTGTTCAAACTCACATTCAGACGCCAGAATTCGCAGGGCTGCCACATATCAATCAATCAATCAATCACGCGTTTGTTAAGCGCTACTACTCACCCGCAAGGGTCTCAAGGCGCTGGGGGAGGGGGGTTTCGCAGGTTCCAGTCCATCAAGGAGGGGGTCTGTCAAAGAGCCAGGTTTTGAGGTTTCTTGTGAAGATGGGGAGAGATGTTGTCTGTCTGAGGTGGAGCGGGAGGGCGTTCCAGGCTCTGGCCGCGAGGAAGGAGAAGGAGCGGCCGCCTGATCTGGTCTTTCTGGTGCAGGGGACCACGGCGTAGGAGAGATGGGCTGATCGTAGGGTCCTTTGGGGTGCATGGAATTTGAGTCAGCTGTTCAGGTATGCTGGTCCGGTGTCGTGGAGGGCCTTGTGAGTGTGGGTGAGCATCTTGAAGGTGACTCTAGCTTCTATGGGAAGCCAGTGGAGTGTGCGCAGGGGCTGGGAGATGTGGCAGTGTCTTGGCAGGTTGAGGACCAGTCTTGCGGCGGCGTTCTGGATGTTCTGTAGCTTGCATGTGAGGTTTTTGTTTATTCCGGCATAGAGTGCGTTGCCGTAGCCGAGTCTGCTGGTGACCAGGGCGTGAGTGACGGTCTTTCTGTGTTCGAGGGGGATCCATTTGAAGGTCTTACGTAGGAGGCGGAGGGTGTGGAAGCAGGAGGACGAGACGGTGTTGATCTGGCCGTCCATTTTGAGTTCGGAGTCCAGGATGATTCCCAGGTTGCGTGCGTGGTCCGTGGGGGTGGGCGGACTTCCGAGAGCGGGGGGCCACCAGGTGTCGTTCAGGGCATCGGGGTGTGGGCCCATGATGAGTACTTCTGTTTTGTTGGAGTTTAGTTGAAGGCAGCTGTTTTTCATCCATTTGGCGTTGGCTTCCATGCCTTCTCGAAAGTTGTGTCTGGCGTTGTTGGGTTCGTTGGATAGGGAGAGGATGAGTTGGGTGTCGACTGCGTATGACACAATGTTGAGTCCGTAGGTTCTGACGATGGGGGCGAGCGGAGCCATGTAGACACAATACTCTCATCCGTTTCTTGTTCCCTAGTGAAGAATTTGTGTCTAGCTACAACTAGACTGCCCTCTACGTCAAATTGCTTTTCCAACATTGCTACAGCTTGGTCAAAGTCATTAAGAGGCTCCTCACCTTCAGCAACATCGAAAGGAGGTAAATGTTCTAACACAGCCTGTCCTTCTAACCCAAGATTGTGTTCTAAAATAAACTTCCTGCGTTCTGCACTAAACCTAATGCCCCCAATAGCTCCTAAGTACTTAGTAAATGCTCTATACGAAACTTTCCACCTCACAGGTTGGTCTCCTGGAAGCTGTAAAAAAGGAGGGGGTGCTTGAACACTCTGCATTTTGTAAGATATTAATAAACTTTGCAGACCCAGAACAAAATTGAAGATAAAGAGACACCAGTCTGAAAATTACACACTATGCAAGGGTGCTCATAAATGGCATTAACGATAAGCAAAAAAAAACACAAATTGAGGAGAAAATACACCCTAACGATAATGAACTATATGCATCAACTATACGGCAGAAAATAAGAAATGCTTATGTCCAACCACTAGTCGAATTCACACAAGGTTGAAGCAGATCAGGATGAAAGAAGTTTCTCGCTTGCAGAAGACTTTACATAAAGCAAATCGCTTGAATACACAGTTGGTGGAGACTTCACAATGTGAGGCACATGCCGGCTTGACAGCAAAACATTCTTTTGTCTGGGAATCCACAAAACCTTTAAGTCAATCACACAGGATTCCGCAGAGAAAGAACGCGGACTCGCGTTAGAAAACGTTGCACACAAGCTACCAAAAAACTACAGGGCTCTCTACGTAAAGTGAACAAACTTTACACGGATATTACAGAAAGGGTAGCCCATCTAGAGGAAAGAACTGAAAAGCTGGAGGAGGAAGTTGGGAAATTGCACTTCTACAAGGAATCGCATGAGAAGCAAACAAAGGATATGATGTGGAAGCTCGAAGATTTCGAGAATCGACAGCGAAGAAACAACATAAGATTGTTGGGCCTCGCCGAAAACATTGAAGGGGAAAACATTATGGCATTTGTAGTAACCCTTTTAAAGGGAGCATTTCCTGACCTTGCTCATTGGAACTGGGATATGGAGGTTCAGAGGGTACATCGTTTCCCGCTGACACAAAGGAAAGGCTATGTAGCCGGGCAAGGGGAGCGGCCTAGAGCTATTTTAATATATATTGGTAACTTTCTCCTTAGGCAGGCAATTCTGGACAGAGCAAGGCCAGACGCAAAACGGACATATGAGGGCCATACATTTTTCGCTCGGCCGGACTTCTGTCATGCCACGGTCGAAAGGAGATGGAGACTTCGACAGCTGATAACTCCCTTCCATGGGATCGGCTGTGAAGCATTTTTGCTTTTCCCTGCTCGGCTTAAAGTCATCTCAAATGGGAGTGTTCGAATGTTCTTCTCAGAAATCAAGGCACAAGAATATATGACTGAGCTAAAGGATGCAAAGGGGAAAGCTGGAGGGGTGTGATCGGCTCTTTTTTAATCAGAGGGCATGGCTTATATGAAATCTACTGATCAAAGTTACAGCAAAGGATCCCCCCCTTTGCTATGTTCGATCTGTTGCTTCTCTTTTTGTGTTTTTTGCCCTTTCATTCCTTCTTTGTTTGGTTTATAGACCACCAGGTATGGAGCACAGTGGTGTATCAGGGGGTCGGGGGGGGGAATCTGCAGCGACTTGAGTTGTGAGCTTCGGCTGCCTCACATAGGTCATGCCTGACCTATTTGCCTGTGAGGGGTGCGGGGGGGGCGGACCGGTGGGAGGGTGGGGTGTAGGGGTGGAGGGGAGGGTGAGGGCACAGCACAGCACTTGAGGTATAATGTGTTTGAAGTGTACAGAAAGGAAAGGAAACTGATATATCAAAGAATGTAGTCAGGAAAGCAAAGATTAAATAAAGATGTCAATTGGATCGGAAAGCACTTAATACTAATTAATGAGTCTGCGAGTCGCTTCAATTAAAATATGCGGCTTAAACGATCAGGCCAAGAGTCAAAGGGCTGCAATTATCTTGAAGACGTTACGCATAGATATATTATGTGTTCAAGAGACCCATATTGAGGGTACTAGAGGTAGCTTAATGGAGCAATTAGGATTTAAACTTATCACAAACACCAAACAAGGCACTAGCGACATAATTTTTAAGAAGAAGCTATCCGATAAGTGGGGCCGATGGGTGCTGGTAGAATGTATGTTATCAGAAGAGACATTTACTATATGCTCGGTGTATGGCTCGACAGGGGACGACCCTGAACTCTTAGAATTTTTGGATGTTGAACTTGCTTCATGGCCCACCCCAGTAATAATGTGCGGGGACTTTAATATTAATGGTTTGGGAGGACTCTGGGGGGAGGCAGGAGATAGGTATGTTGGTCAGAAGAGAAAGGTTTTTAGAGTACTCACCAATGTGGTACAGAACAATGCACTCTCGGATGCGTGGGCGCGCTTAAAACCTGATGATCCTGGCAGTACGTTTTTTTCTGCACCTCACAAGTCAGTCATTAGACTTGATTACTTTTTTGGCTCAAATTTATTAATCCCCAGGTGTAGGATAGAGAAACACCCCCGGATCATTTCAGATCATAACCCTTTAATTTTAACTGTTGCCCTCGGGGGGGTGGGGGGGGAAATGCCAGAGCGGGTCTGGACTTTTGAAAGAGGGCTCCTAAAAGAACCAGAGTATATACTCCATATGAATGAATGGATTAAGGGGTTCTGGGAGATCAATAGGAAGAGTGCTAGCTCTAGGGTGGTTTGGGATACGTTCAAAGCCGGGGTCCGAGGAGAGACATTGAGTTATAGCTTGCATCGACAGAAAAGAGAGGTACAACGGGAGAAAATGCTTTGCAAGGCACTAATGGAGGTAGAGGAGGCGCTCGCCGCCGCAATTTTGATGGGCAGTTCATTGGATGATATACTGCTTAGGTTGGCTTTAGCTAAGACTGAAATAGGAGACATTACAGCAGCCATCGCAGCAGCAAGATTCCATGCTAGGAGGGAGCATTGTTATGAGTTCAGTGAGCGGGTGGGGCATACCTTGGCAGCTCGATTAAGACAAAAGAGTGTGGCAGGGGAGATACGTGAAATATTAGATGAAAACGGGAATCTAATCGAGGGTTCACCAGGGATTCGAGAGGTATTCCGACACTTTTACGAAAATCTGTATAGTGAGGAACAACGAAGGGGGCAGAGTGTAATTCAAGGGTATCTTAGCAGAATTCCTGTACAATGTATTACCCCCGAAGAGAGGGAGGCACTTGAAATTCCACTGACTCAGGAAGAGATCTATGGTGCACTGGGCAGCCTTCCTTCTGGCAAGGCAGCGGGACCAGATCAGATCCCTTTATGAAATGAAATGAATTTGTACAGCGCACTGCTACCCTGAGGCATCCTGGCGCTGAACGCATACCGCTGTGGAACCCTTCCTGGCTTTTTCCCTGTGAAATGTCCACTCCTGGGCACCCCCAAGGTGAAGCAAGGCATCCCAGCGCTGGTGGGGCCGTTGTGGAGATTAAGCAAGCTATTGCCCAGAGTTGTAGAGTGGGACCCATGATTAGAATAGGCACCGAGGCGAGAATTATCAGGTCCGAGGAAGTTGAGCCCAAGACCCGCCGAGGCGGGAATTGAACCCTGGTCCCGGGCCAGATCTCTGCATCAGGGTCTGCCGCTCTAACCATTGAGCCACACTTCTCCACTTTAGAATTTCTGGAGGTAATTGGACCCGATCTGGCTGATACAGTATTTCAAGCCCAGCAAGGCAGCTCCACTCCCGAGTCATGGGCCGGAGCAGATATGGTAGTATTTTAAAAAAAGGGCAAACCAGCTAGAGAACCTGGGTCTTATAGACCGATTACGCTTATGAACAACAATGCTAAAATTCTGTCTAAGGCGCTGGCGACCCGCTTAAACCATATTATTGGGAGGTTTGTTCACCCTTGTCAGCACAGGTTTATACCGGGGAGGGGAACAACACAGCATGTTCGCAGGGTCATAACCCTGTTCGATGCAGCCGAAGCCTCAGGGGACCCTATGGCTCTGATGCTAATGAACGCCGAAAAATCATTCAATAGGGTCTCCTGGGACTATCTCTGGGCAGTGATGAAATGGTTTGGTATTGGGAGTGGTTATATCAAGGCAGTCCAGGCTCTATACAAAGCACCTACGGCACCCTTATTAATCAAGCGCGGTACACGGCAGGGCTGCCCGTGTTCGCCTCTCCTCTTTGCCATGTATATTGACCCTTTGATCCGAAATCTGGAGGCCAGCAAGGGAATTAACCCTATTAGATATCACGGGTTGGAAAAGAAAACGCTGGCATATGCAGATGATATTGCAGTGGTCACCTCTAACCCTCAGGATGCCCTAGCTGCAATCGAGTCAGAAGCCCAAGCCTTTGGCCCGGTATCTGGGTACGCACTAAATAGATTTAAGACACAGATAGTTAAAAACAGGGGGGCCGATTTGGGTGACCCGTGGGTGACAGATTCAGCTATTTATTTAGGCATTGATATTACACCTGTTCTGGGGAAGTTAGTCGAGAGAAACATCGAACCAGTAATTGGGAAGGCTAAAAAAGACTTTGATAGAATGCACAATCTTCATATGTCGTTGGTCGGACGTTGTAATGTGGTTAAAATGGTTTTCCTACCTAAAGTACTCTACCTCTTCAGGGCTATACCGCTAGAATACGAGAGGCAATGGTTTGTGGCGCTCGAACATATGGTGAACAGGTTTATATGGGCACATGGGAAAACAAGGAGGGCCCTGAGATATATGTCACTCCCAAGGGAAAGAGGAGGTTGAGCAGTTCCCGATTTTAAAATGTATTATTGGGCGGCGGCCTTTCAATACATGAGCGGGCTAATCGGTGGGAATGTTACAGATCCATGGATTAAGACAGGGTCACCAGAGATATATAAGTTATTGCTAGGAGAGGATGCTGTGAATTGCTTTTTGAAATTCACGGAGCCCAGCTATTTTAAAAAGACAAGATTTAAGACTCTGATGGCTGCGTTTAAGATTTGGGTAGCGTTTAGAAAAAAGACAGGTCTAGGGAGAACCAATTTTTATACCCAGCTGTTTAGAAATCCCACTTTTCCGGGAATTTTTTCAGACACAATAATGTTAGAATGGGAGGGGTGCGGGATCTGGAAAATAGGGGATTTAATTGGGCCAGCAGGAATTCGCCCTTTTAGCGAAATTCAATATAATTACGGTATCGATAAGAGAATTTTTTTTTAAGTATCTCCAAATACGTAGTTTTCTAGGCGGGAAAAAGGGTGGGCTGAACGGTTTTAGAGAAATCAAAATTATTGATGTTGTAAGAGAACGGGAAGATTGCACTATTAAGAGTATTTATACTGAACTCTCTCTACTCAAGCAGGATGATCTGGATAAGCATGGGAAGAAATGGGCAGACAAACTCGGCATCGATCAAGATAGCTTTCGTGGTTCCTTAGAACTGGGCCAGACTGCCCTCTGTTCTGCGGGGCTTCAAGCTCAGCATTTTCAAACAATTTTTTCTCTATACTACATGCCAGCAAGGATTGCACAGTGGGGGGGACAGGAGGGAATTAGATGTCCTCACTGTAATAGCTTGGATGCTGATTTAACCCATATGTTTTCGTCTTGTCCTCGGTTGCAAACTCTGACGAGTGCAATTGAAATTTTTTTCGACCAAACACTGAACCTTAAAATCTCTCTTACTCCAGCTCTAATACTTTTGGGGATAAATACTAAGGAAGTGCAAGATCCATTTTACGGTTTCCTTGTTTTAGCTATGGTGGTACTACGTATCTGTATTGCCTCAGCCTGGCTGGATCAAGCTCCCCCAATGTTTCAGCAGTGGCTTGCTAGGTTGCTGGCTACGTTTAATCTTGAGAAAGGGATCTACGAGAGAAAGGGCAAGAGAGGGAGAATGCTCGGCAGACGTATTTGGGAGCCTATCTATAGATGGAAGGAAGATATGATTGATAGCAGACCCTGAAGTAGCTTAAACTGGCAGATTTTCACTCTCTCCTTTCCGAATGTGAGTAGGTGACATGAATTATGATGGTAACTGTAGTTAAAATAATGATTATTTTTTTCTGTTAAAAAAAAAAAAAAATGTAATGTTGGTTCTTCTTCTTTTTTACAAGTGCTTTAAGTATTTAGAAGGCTTGCTGGAAATTTGTATATACGAAGATTGTTGAACTATTCCTCAAATAATATCTGTTTGTATTATAAAATGTGCTGTGATATAAAATAATAATAAAAAAAAAAAAAAAAGAAAACGTTGCACATGAAGTGTTCTCCGATACCTTTAGTCAGTCGCACTGGTTGCTTGGTGCCGATGGACGCAAAGTACACGCGTCAGATGTCACACGCTACTCGTTATCCAGACTCTCTTCGTCAGCTGCTCTCGTTGCTATGCGCTGATGTACACAAATTACGAGTGTCTCACGTTGCACATCACGCGTTCTAAACCTTGTGCGTCAGACGTACAACGTTCTATTGCGTCATGACTCCTCTGCTGGCAACCGAGGGAACAAGATCGCTCTGTACCGGACTTTACACAGCGGCACATCACGTCAAACAACGAAGACAGCGGGGCACGTACCGGTAAATCCAGAGGGATCGCCGACTCACGGTGTGACTGGATGTGCCAACTTTGTCCAAATGCGCGAACTCTCCACTGGTTGCACTCGAGGAGCACCGGAGAAGACTTCTAACTTGGTAAAACGACAATGCTCACAACTCTTGCACCGGGAACGAAATCCCACCGGTGGCAAGACAGTGGCAAACAGTACAGATGGTCGTAGAAGTGGGCAGCAACACGCAGGTACACAAAGCTGTCAATTCCACAGGAACTGGAATCACAACAACCTGCACAGCGGTGATCCTTTGGAGAGGAGAAAACAGCTGGCACAGCACACGTGGGTGGAGAGACAGAACGGTCAAACTCATCGCCAAATTTGAAGTGATTACACAGAAGCAGGTAAGTGTAAGAGCACTTAGTTTATTGACCGTTCATCTCCACAGCTTCCAGGGAATAAGTCAACCGAACCCTGGAGTTCAAACATCAACATTCGGTAACCATGGGGCTGACATCATAGCAGGGAGAGATAGGTTATCTAATTACTACAAATCTCAAAAGGGGCTTACAGCCCGCCGATTACTTACCATTGGTAGGCTTTGCCAGTGACTCTCGTTTTCTTCCTTCTCACTGGTCAGCAGCAGCTCCTCACATCATCAGGTTGCACTTCCTCTCTTTCCCTGTCTTTGGCTGCTGTTCCCTGGAGCTTGGGTCAAGTACCCTTCATGTTTGTCGGTCAGTGGCTGCCTGCCAGTGCCCTTCAACTGGCCGCAAAATTCCAAGGTACTTTTTAAAAATATTTCATCCCCACACTTTATACGAGTGCATGTGTTCTGTCTTTTCACACACAGAGCAAAAGCATACACAATAGGAGTGAAAGAGAGACCATGGCAGGAGAATAAAAAGTAAAATAAGGTGGGAGAATTAAAGATTTGAAGTTAGCATTATCCAAGCATTTTTTTAATGACTTTACACCATGTTACACAGCATACGCAACATGTAAAAGAACATTGACAACGTAGATAGAATTCACATAGGCGAAACCTATTGGCTTTGCAATGCTTGTTCCAATTGTTTCCTAGAAGAAATCAGCCAAACTTAAGATCTGGCTCTTATATTGATAGGGTCCATGTTTCCTTTCAGCCTGTATTAGCTGCCTGGCTTGTTGATGATGTAAGCAGCAGGCGAGAGTCTGCAGAGGGGCGCCATTCATGCCAGCGGTGCAGGTTTTTCCTTTGAAATTCTAGCTGGTGCTCCAAAATTATGCCAATTATCTTGGGGAGACTAGTGGTAAGGAAATGGGCCATATTTTCTTTCTTCAACTTCCCTGGAACCCTGGAAATCGGTATTTTTTCTTGTCTGCTGTGATCTTCGAAATCTAGGGCCATATTATCAAGAACGGCGATAAGGGGCTTGATAATATGCCCTATAGATATCCAATAGAAGCCCAGGTTTGATGTCCTTCACACCAGAACCTGGGCTTCTATTGGAATTCTATAGGGCATATTATCAAGCCCCTTATCGCCGCTTTAGTGGCAGTTTCCTGCCGCTAAAGCGGCGATAATGTTATCGCCGTTCTTGATAATATGGCCCCTAGTCTTTTTACGAAGATGCCAGATGTCGAGCCCCACTATGATGACCATGAAGCCTAGTTCCACCTCTGATACACGTTTTTCGGGGTGTTACGAGCATTGTTTGTAGAGGGTAATATCTTTAAGCAGGGATTGCATCTCTGATGTCGTGCTTGAGACAGTTGTGTCTATGGCATGAATAGAGATCTTGATGTCTGCAGTTCTCTCATTAAAGTGTCTATGGCAGTATCTATCCCAGGTAGTGGTTCTGCCATTTCTGCGCCCTACCGAAGAGAAAATGTGTCCCGGGTTGGCGTAGCTGTCTGAGCTGTATAAAAATTATGTTAAAGTTGCTGTGTTCATTTGATTTCAACGTTGCCATACACAGTTATTGCACGTTACAAAAACGTAAATGTGTTCCTGGTTGGGCTACTCGTCCGGCCAGTATCTGAATTAGGGTAAAATTGCTGTGTTTGCATAAATATCAGTGTTGCTTTGTACAGTTATCAAGGTTGTTCTCACCCCAAGATGGCCGCCTACCGTTATATTGTCTTTATTCATTCAGTGTCTTTTCAATGTGTCCAAATCAAAATGGCTTGTTTTGTTTTTTTAAATCATAGTACCCTTTTGGTGTGACTATTCCTCCGGTCCTTGAAATCTGCACTTCCACTCTATGCTTTATCTGCACTGGGATTTCCCCTAACCGCCAGTGTATGTTGTACTCTCCACTGTGCTGAGCAGCATCCATTCCCTTCATTCAAAGGATAAGTGTTGGAGGCTGTTTAGACTCTTCAGCTTTCTGTCGGTTCTGTACCCGTTTGTAGCAGGTCATCTGTATAATGGCAGAGCGCCACAGCACTCCAATGCTAAAAGTAGTTTGGTTGGTTGGTTGAGCATGGAGCTCCGGCGGAGTCCCTTTGTTGCACACTGCTCTAGTCCTCCTCAATTGGGCAGGTGATTACTGGAGCTCAATTGCTTCTCCAGGATTGCTGCTAAAACATTTGACTCATTCAGGGGGGCCCTCTTAATATCCCACTCCCTGGAGCTTTATTCAGCTGTGGGCATTTGCCTGTGAACACCAGGGAGCTCCTGGACAATGTGGCCAAGCTCCTCAGCGCCAAGTATGCCCCCATAAGTTATTTTTATCCAAACTTGACTCCTCATCTTCCAACAGTTTTACAAGCTTGTTAATAATAATAAAAATAATCCATAGCAATATGCAATTTTTTGGGGCGCCAGCAATATTATGAGTATAATTATAACAATTACTGCGTTGTATACAAATAATAAAAAATTGATTGTCACTTTGCTTCAAGAGTATTATATTTTCTTTGCTCTTGAATTGCTGCAAATACCTTATTAAAGGAAATGCGCCATGTCGTTATGCTACTTAACAGTAGTAAAACGGACAATTTGAGAGAAGAAAAATCAATCTGACGAGCAATACACACTGCTTGCATCCATACAATGTATAAAACACAAAAAATCCAGGGCCTCATTTATGAGGTTTTCCGTAGGGCAGCGCCACAAGCCTTCCTGCTGCGCTGGCCTATGGTAAGAGAAAAGGGCAGGAATGCACCGTATCTATCAGATACAGGGCATTCCTGTCCTTTTCCCCTGCGCCAGCGCACAATGGGCTGTCGTGCCCCAATGCAGGCACCTTTGCACCATGGTGCAAGGGTGCCTGCGTTGCAGGGATGATTATTTTTGTGCAGGAAGGAAAAACTTCCTGCACAAAAACAATCACAAGAGGCTTTTTCCTTTTTCTATGTGTGCTGCAGAATGCAGCACACATAGAAAAAGGAAAAACAAGGAGAAATAAAGATATTTCTCCCCTTTGTGCCTCCGTTATGTCTCCCCTGGGGAAGCGTATGATTTTGAGGTTGCCTCAGATTTACGATTTCTCGTAAATCTGGGGCAGTGTCAAAAAGTCATGGATGTTGCTGGGAATGCCCCCAGCAACACCCATTGCACTCCCCTTTAACACAGAAAACTGCGTTAAAGACAACAATATTTACGAGGCAGCATTAAGCCAAAAAAAGTGGTTTAGTGCTGACTCGTAAATATGAAGCAGGCTCCTGTGCCACAGAACGTCACAAAAAGTGACGTTCTGGCAGCGCAAAAGGGGCCTCATACATGAGGCCCCCAGTACCTGTATTCCCAATGTCTGACTGTTGTATACCATAGTGAGCAACCTGACCTGGTCTGTGTGACTGCTCTCCCCCATGCAGTTCCACCACTGAGTGCTGCACCCTGAGCCCTGAGCTCACTGTTTCAGGGTGTTCGAGTAATAATAAACGATTCCCTTTGATGTATTTTAGACACGTCCCTATTTTTATGCAGTCATACCAACATTTGTACCCCCTAATAGAGATAAGAAGATAATAATAAAATCAGGAAATAAGAATGAATTGCCTTGCCAGTACTATAAAAATAACTCTTGTTTATTAAAAATATCTACTATAATTCAGAATTACAGTTCTTCACACATTAATGCATAATACAATTAAATTAAAAACATGATTGTTTCATGAACACAAAGATCTTATATCTTTTATGTGTCGTAAATCATAGATGTTAAATGGTACACCACATTTTTTAAAATGCCAGTTCTTTTAGCATATGTCCACTACTATATCATGGTAGTAACAAAAACTCCTAGGCAATGTCAATAAAGCAAACAATATACACAGTATATCTGTAACATTAAGAAAACCAAGGAAGACAGAAAAAATATGTTCAAAGTTGTTACCATTTTAATAATTTCTTCTCATATTGTCTAAACAAATGATATTTATACAAAACATTTAAAAAATGAAACACAATATGTAACACATCACTTTTAATCAATAGATATAAATAAAGGGTTAAAAAGTCGCAATATCGTTATTAACTCGACGCGCATTTCGGCGTATACAACGCCTTCTTCAGGAAAGCCACACAATTATAGATCCTGTTGCAAATTAGTTCCTAGTGATTAAAACCTGCAACTCCATAGTTGGTGGATGTTCTTGATTCTAATAAATGGCTGATAAAAATGCGGTGCACCGAATGTGCAACGATGTCTTATTAATATTAAAATCAACGATTTCACGAAAAAGTCGGATGTCTCGTGTAGGTATATTTGAAAAGCGACCTGGTCCCGCTAAATGTTAAAATCAGTAATATGGTATTCTGGAAAGCCTCTTGCGATGGAAGAGATTCAACGAAGAAACTGGAACAAGCGCTAGATATGCGATAGTGTTCCAAATATGTAGCTCAATAGGCATGCACAGTAAAGGACTTGTCTGATAAAAGGAGGCTCCAGGCAGGACCAGGCTGAGGATGGCTGCCGATGATGCCTTCGGAAAAGAGTATCAACTACTATATCATGTACACAAATTTCATTAAAATCACACTTAAAACAAAAATGATTTAAAACAACAATACTCTAAACGTGTCGACGCGGCGTTTCGGTGGGAAAGACTGGTTAGCACCACCTTCTTCAGGACAGAAAAAGCAGTATTGCAGAATCTAAAATCATACATGAAACAGAAGAACAGTACAGATGTATTAACTCTGAGATATCTTCACATACTGTGCAAGGCTATCATTGTTCATTAGATACCAAAAAAACAGAAAGCTATACTCGTATCATTTTGTTCAATTAAACATTCCAAGTACCATTAAAAGGAGGTAGAGGTAGAAAAAGAAGAAGAAGAAGAAGAAAAGACACTCATTCCCCCACCAGGTCATTCATCCCTTAAATTCTTTTTTTAAAATCCGGGCGTGCATCATTAGGCGCATGTCCCACTCAACATTCATTCACGCATACATCAGGAAAATATAACTTCCAGTGAGCGCGTACCGACATGTTTATTCGTAGTCTTGTTGTAACACCATCTTGGTTTGATGTGTCAATAACTTTATTAGGCCAGTCATGATGGGAGTGCCACAGGGCTCCATTCTGAGCCCAACACTCTTCAATCTTTACGTGACACCTCTGGCCAGGGTGATCAGATCATACGGCTTTGACGTAATGTCATATGCCGATGACACTCAAATTCTGGTCACCCTTGGTCAGAACCCCATAGACACCAAGGTTCGTTTTAAAGACTGCATGATCCACATTAACATGTGGATGAATGAAAACCATCTACAGCTAAATGGTGACAAAACTGAGATAGTATTCTTCGGGGATGCACAAAAGCACTGGACAAATGACTGGTGGCCTGCAACTCTTGGCCCTAGTCCAATACCCAAACAATCGGTTCGCAATCTAGGAATCCAAATCGACAGTAATCTATCGATGAAAAATCAGGTGAACCACATAATTGGCTCCTGTTTTGGTATCATGCGCAACCTGCGTAAAGTTTTTTAATGGATTCCCATGGAAGCCAGGAAACCATTAGTCCAGGGATTGATTATTAATCGCATGGACTATGGTAATGCCCTACTCTCGGCAATAAATGAGGATCTTTAATCTAGACTGCAGGTCCTACAGAATACTGCAGCTAGGCTGGTCCTGAATTCTCCGTCGGGCTCCCCATCTGCACCTAACCTGAAGCAACTCCACTGGTTGCCTGTCAGAAAGAGAACGCGTTTTAAGATTCTTTGCTTAGTACACAAAAACATGTACGGTAGTGGCCCTTGTTACTGGAAAAAGAAGCTCAACTGGCATCAGCCAAGCAGGCTTTACCAACCCTGATTGATTGATTGATAGTGACATTAAAAAAACATTTGAACAAGCTGTTAAAAGAAGGAAAGGTGATCTTGGAAGTTGTGCTTTAGATAGAGGAATGAGACTCAGGGCCACCACCCTCTCCTAGCCTCTCTGCATGCTAGAATCAAAGACAATTAGAAAGATGGTCTGGGAGAAGGTCACTTATACACTAGTCTCTGCAGTGCCAGAACATGCAGCAAGAGTTCACTGGAATAGACACATTATCAACTTTTACTCTGCAGCTGTAGTGAAGAAAAAAAAAAGCAGTGAACACGCCTGTAGCTGTTGCCAACTTGCCAGTCAATAACATTCAGAAAACACTAAAGTTATACCACTCTCAAATGGTTAAAGTGAGAGATTCTGAAAACAAATCAGGGAGACTTATTTTCCCCATTGTCTTCCATTGCATTGGAGACAATTCCAGATGGGAGACAGCTAAAATAAGGCTGTTTCTGGCTTAAAAATCATGAGTCTCCAATCTGAATCAGGTGTGTTGGTATATATGCTTATGTACATTTTCTTGTGTTGAAGTTTGTAACTGTCAGAGCATGTTATTGTCCCTTCTCATTTTACAATTTCTGGGAGTATCTGAAAGCGAGGGCCATATCTGCAATGTTTCCCATAACCATGTGTTGCACCTTCTGCTAGTCCTTAACTTTAAGCCCAAAGCATGGTGCATTCTGAGACTTCTGGTGTTGCTTTTAACATTGGTATTTTTGCCTTGAAAGTCCTGGCATGTAAATTACTGTTGACTAAAAAAAAGTAGGACAAGCTAAAGGTGTCACATATGACAAGGGACATTTTGGGAGCTTTATAGGTCAAGGTGCATAAAGCCAAATGCAATGCAGCGCGTGCAACGAAATTCGTTTTATTTATTTTTTTGTTTACTTTCCTCAGTGCGGCCGAAATCCGTAGTTTACTACCCCCCACCCTGCCCCTCCCCTGCGTCACCGCCCGGCAGCACTCCCACCATGGGCCGCTACTGGGCTTAACGCTGCCTTGTAAATAAGGCACCTTTTCACGCTACACTGAGCTTGAAAGGGGAGGGCAATGGGTGTTGCAGTGGGCGTTCCGCTACAACACTCATTGATTTTGACGCTGCCCCATATTTACAAGGGTGGCATAAATATGGGGCAGCGCCAAATTAAGACCAAAATAAACCTGGTCTTAATATGGCGCAATGAGGAGAAATGCTTCATTTCTCCTCGTTATTGCTGTTTTTATGTGTACTGCATTGTGCAGCACGCATAGAAACATCAAAACGCCATGCATGATTGTTTATGTGAAGGAAGGTGTCCCTTCCTGCACATAAACAATCATTTAAAAATGACGATTGCAACTTCTATGTGTGCTGAACAAAGCAGCATACATAGAAGTTACAAATCGCCATTTAATATTGTTTATGTGCAGGAAGGGACAACTTCCTGCACATAAACAATCATTCCCACAACGCAGGCACCCTTGCACTATGGTGCAAGGGTGCCTGCGTTGGCGCTAGGCAACTGTAATGAGCGCCAGTGCAGGAGGAAACGCAAATACGGTGCAGCCCTGCGTTTCCAAAGTGGTGGAGCGCGGCGTTAAGCCAAGAAGGCTAATGCCGCGATACGCCACTTCCCTTGTAAATATACCCCTAAGTGTTTAATGTATGAAACTCCTACAGATCACTTCCACAAGTAGTGCTGCCCTCTTCCACCAATAGCGCACAAAGCTGTTTTGAAGCAAGCAAGCACAGAGAGTCAGAGCATCTTCCTCATGGGGGTTTATGGGGTCGTTCTCCACCCAAGAATATTTTAAAAGATTGAGAGCAAAATGCTGTATATTGTACCACATTTCCCAAAGAAATTGGCAAAAATGTCATTGGTTTAAAAGGCAATTCCGTCAAATGTTGACAGGTATCCTGCACCTCTGCTCTTATTCTCTATTTCCATCTAACCCTTTCTTTCCTCCTTTCTTTTTCTGCCCTCCATCTCCACTTCCTTCACCTCTCTTTCTACCTTTGCCATCCCGCTCATTTTGCCACTAGCCTCCATTTCATCTTCCTCTTATTCCCTCTTCACTCTTTTAATTTAATTCCACTTTCTCCACCATCTTCCACTGATTGAATACCTGGGGCTCGATTTACAAATTGCATTTTGTAACGTAGAGTAATACTTCAGTAGTATTTCTTAGTAACTACAATAATGCAGTTCACAAATCTACGAGTGTAAATCTCCACTTCTATCTTTTCTATGAGAGATTCTCACACATGTACATTTACTACCTAGGGCCTAATTTTGAGTTCAGCAGTTATTTCCGACCCATGCATAAACCCCTGTTTACGCACGGGTTGGAATTACGAGTTGTTAGGTATTTAACAAATCCATTAATTATCAGATGAGTCAATCTTCGTAAAATTTTGTAAGTCAAAACATATCATGCCTTTTTCAGTGCGGTAAACACCAAAATCTGCATGTTTTTCCCCAACAACGCATTATAGTGATATTTATCGCACGTGATAAATGATGTTCCCCGTTGTATCGTTATTTATCATGTGCGATAAATAACACCTATACTCGTAATCAGGGCCTCAGTAATAAATGTGGCAGGGATCAAGGAGAGTGGGTAAACAAAAGGGGAATTCTTACTACTACATGGGAATGATTCAGGGAGGAGTAAGTAGGGGTTTATGGAGGGCTATGGAGGGCTATAAAGAGGGACAGAATCCCACTCATAAAATAGTAATCCAATTGCAAACTGTATTTCTAAAGTTACTACAGCCAAAAAGGGCCCAAAACAGGAGTAAATGTACTTTATATTCTATACATTATGAGCCACATGTATCAACATTTGTAATAGCGATTACCTAATTGCGGTTTTCTGCGAATCGCAATTAGGTAATCGCTATTACAAATGTATGAAACTCATAGAGTTTCATTTAGCGATTCCTAGGGGGTCGCAAATCGACCTACCTCATTAATATTAATGAGGTAGATCACAATATGCGACCCCCTTGGAATCACTAAAATCATGGGGATGTTGGGCTACTGGGGTCAGCAGACCACCATGTCCATGATTGCTTTTAAATAAAGCAATCTTTTTTTTAAATGCATCCGGATTTCCTTAAAGGAAAATGGATTCTGTTTAAAAAAAAAACAAAAATGAAAAGTTTTCATTTCATTTTTTAAGAGCAGGCAGTGGTCCATGGGACCCCTTCCCATTTGCGAATCGGTTACCACCAACTTGAAGTTTGTGATAAATTGTGATGTCTTCCGACCGCATTCACGGTCACAAAACTTTCATACATACCCCTGCAATTCGCTATTTGGAAGGAACGCCCTAAACATGCCCCTTCCAAATGGCGAATACCTAACCCATTTTGCGATTTGGTAATAGGTTACTGAATCACAAACTAGGGTTTGATACATCTAAAAAGCCTTTGCAAATTCAAAATTGGTTGATACATGTGGCCCTATATATGGTAAGTGCATTATTCTTTATATAGTGTATGTTAGAAATTGGGTTATTGGTTAAGGGGGTTGAAGTCCAACTCAAATAATAAACACAATCCTTGTCAACGTGAACTACAAAAGTCACTAAATAAACATTTGCTCAACCTTCTCATAACTTGACATAAAAGCAGTCAGGCTTAACTGAGAGGCAATGCGAAAGGAATTTATGCAGCACTCTAGCAGTAATAAAGTGAAAACATAACACAAGAAAAATCCCAAACCAAGTAAGAAAATAGAATAAAATGTAATAAATAAAACAGCACCAAAACGACAAAAATCCAATTAGCTGAACTGAACTATGAATTTTTAAATTTATTTGAGAAAATGGCATCAAAACGCACAAAGCGTCAGTCTTGGGTATCTGGTCACTCTGGATGGGTCAAAGTCACACGTTCAGGCCGACCATGATGGCGTGGGGATCAGATGCAGGGACCAGAATTGTCCCAATGAAGAGTTTACCTTCTCACAGTTCAAGTCCACGCGGGAAACCTCAGTTGGAGTTTCGGTTAGAGGATGCCACGAAGAGTCTGTTGTCGGTGCAAGGAGCATGAGAGATTCTCTTTGGCAGTTGGCACGAAGAGCAGGTTGTCACTGGAGTTTTGCATTCGCAGGTGTCGCAGACAGTCGTTCTTTGGCACAAAGTCGGCTTGTGGTCGTAAGGAGCTCAAAACGTCTTGATTTTTAACTGGATTTCTGTTTGGAAGCAAGAGGAGTACCCTCTGATACCAGCCAAGGGACCAGGACCTCACTCCAGCAGAGGCCAGGAGCAGGGTTCAGGCAGGTCACGGTTGTGCTGGTCAGCTTGGCAATTGCAGGGAGACTTCTGGAAGCTTGTCGTGTCCCCGTAGCTCGCACAGGAGGTCAGCCAACTGACCCTTGGAGCCTCTTCTGTGGAGCCTGGGATCAAGGCAAGCAGGTCCAATCTTTCTTCGTCAGACAGCAAGACAGCAGGGTGGTCCTTCTTTTGAATCTTCCACAGCTCCAGGAGTGTTTTGATGAGAGGTTCTTAAGGTAGCATACAGGGCTAGCCTGTGGGTGGGGATCCGACCTTTGACATACATTCCCCCTTTCCTGGCTTAGGCTTCACTCTGTCAAGGGAGACAAAGGCAGGCAGGTGTGAGCTGCATTCGTTAGTGGCAGGACAGGCAGACATAGAATCAAGAAAGGGGCGGGCATAGCCCAGAGGCTACCCTTAGAAGCTCAGGAAACATTGAGTTCAACCCCCTGGACATCCTCCTCAGGAGAGGAACACACTGCCCCTCACCCAAGGTCCTTTTGTCCCCATGTCTGTAAGGAATACACAACACATCACAGGAGAGCCATTCACAGTAAGGTAACCCTAGACACAAGCAGAAAAGCACATTTGTTTTTGTCAGAAAAATGTAAACTTTCTAAAAGTATGTAAAAAAGTGATGGATGGAATACTTGAATAAATCTCCGCCACTGGTAATTACTCGGGGCATCATCCCTGTCCATTGTTATTTTGCACACCATGCCACCACAGTTTGGACCCAGCCATATGCAAATCAGTCTTGACCCTGCACCAATGAGAACAGTCTGACCCAAACTGCCATGCCAAGTCTTCCCTGTTCTGTTTCAGGGAGGACCTGGCCTGGCAGTTCAGGCTGAACTGTTCCCAGTTCAAATGAGTGGAAGAAGCATTTCTCTATCTTTTCCCAAGATGAAGACATCACTTATTAAGTGTAATAAGGTAACCCGGTGTTAGTTTATTGGAGGGATGGCCTCACTACAATGATAAAACAACTTTAGAGTTCTTTACTGTCACTACATGTAAAACTTAAATACATGTCCTCCTTTTTAAATACCATGCACCGCACACTATGAGCTGTTAGAACCTACATTAGGCGTGACATATAAGTATTAAAAGGAAGGTTTAAGTCTGGCCAAAGGTTTATTTTGTTTGAATGGATTGCGCACACAATTTTCAAACAATATAAACAGTGTAATCGTGAGTGTGCCACGTTGGATATATGCCTGCCTGACATATAATGTGATAACTGAATGAGGTGGCCAGGTCCTTCACGGGACTTGGGCTCCAACGTGCACAACAAATTGTATAATACTCCAAGTTTTAAGCACAAAATTTACTTTGTAAACAAAAAGTTTTTTTCTATCAAATCGTATTTACATATCATGAACTTTGATCAATGAATTAAAGTAAGAACATTCAATACATTTCTTATGCATGAATTACATGTTGACTCTCGTGTTTTAACATGAGAAAAAAGGCCCAATGCATTTCGGGATATGATGTCCCTTCATCAGGGGCAACCTGTAATATCAAAGAAAAAGAAAATGGGAGAACCATTCAGATGATGTTTGCAGAGACTTCAATAAAGTTGGTTGTGTGGATTGTTATGTCATGCACCCTTCACCGATTGCTTATGTGCTCGAGGTGATAAATACACTGAAATCCACCACTTACTGTTTTGCGGACAGACGCTGACAACGCTTGAAAGAAATTTGCCTAAAGCAAAACAACGAAGAAACAAAAAAGCGTATCTAAAAAAAATTTTCTCTCAGTCTAAACAATATACATAATATGTTACGCTCTCTGTAATCAACAGAACCGACTTAATCACGATGTACCAAGTATCAAAACCTGGCGTTTCATACCTCAAAGGCGTGTGTCACTTCAAATCCGCTCTTTAACCGCTACACCGCTAGCGTTGACCCAAGCATAATGTTCTCCGTCACCTGTTGTACACAAGTAGAATATACCCTCAATACTACAGTTGGACAACGTCCTATTACCATAACTTCACCCGTTACATAGAACGCTTACCGGAAAATACGACTGACTGCTTTGAGACGGCGCAAAAAGATCGAGTGATTCCACAGCTTGAGGCGTCCACTTAAGAACTAGCATACTTCCGGGTAATCATACAATCACGTGTTAAACGCGCGGATGGAAATGGAAGAATTACTCTCCCTCAATTTACCTGAACTCAACGATGCTATTGTCACCCTAGTTGTACAAGAACTTGTACCAAAAATTCAAGTCGACTATTCAAACCGCACTCGTGAGAATACGCTAGACGTGACGGATGAGTGATTGAAATATACCGCATTGTGTGAGGATACTCCCTATTGTTAATTAGAGGAGCTCAAAATTCGCGTGTCATAGGCTCGAGTGAAAATGGAAAAAATACTCTCCCTCCGTATATCAAACTCATCATCATTATTCACTACCATGGTGATACAAAAGAATTATGCTAATAGTTCAAATCAACTATTAAAACCGCAGTAGTGATGGATATCTCTATTAAAAGAATTGAATTATGTGTGTTATTCATGTGAGGGTACTCGCATCTCACCTTGGCAACAAATAAGTAAACATAAAATTCACACTCGTGTTAACAAATGGTATGCAGACTGATGATCACATATGACATTACATGATAATTAACCATTTTATAAATATCTGACATAATTATTGCTAATAATGAATGATGAAATGTGTGCTAAGGAAACAAATATAGTGTGTACAATAAAGAGGAACTGATAAATGTTGTCAGGTAATGTTTGTTTAAGAATGATATAAATAATGATTTGTTAAGGCACGTGCTTTAGTCAAATTATGGGTTATTATAGAAAGCATGCCATTTCAAATTTATCATTCAGTCCGTATGGCTGTAAGGTTAAGTCTTTTTATCCAATAAGCTTCACGTTGCAATATCCTTTTGGAGTTGTCTAATCCTTGTATGACAGGTATTTGTTCAATGATTTGGAATTTAAGTTGCGCAATCGTATGTCGAAATTCCTCCCAATGTATTGCCAGACTAGAATTAATATTCTTTGTCCTAATCTTACTTTTATGTTCAGTAAGACGTACTTTCATTTTTCTCTGTGTCTTTCCTATATACAAAAGTCCACATGGACACTTGATGGAGTATACGACGTTTTCCGAGTTGCAGTTAGTAGTGCTCGTGAGTCTGATTTTTTCACCTGTTCTGGGATGTACCAATATCCCGCCGAGTATAACATTATTGCAGTGATTACAGTTCCAACATTTGACTGTACCGCTTTTCCCTTTCGCAGATTGTTGTTTTTTTCTGGATAATATTTCTTTGAGATTATGCGCTTTTGTGTGAGCGAAAAGTGGTTTCTCATTGAATAGATCTTTAAAATCTATTTCTGATTCAAGTAATTCCCAACGTTTGTGAATGATATTCTTGATTTCTCTAGAAGCTGTGGAGAATTTAGAAACAAAAACTGGTCTGTTTGTGATTTTCTTGTTTTGTTTTTGTAGTAATTGTTCTCGTGGTGTTTCTAGTACTTTCGTTAAATGTTTCTCAAGTAGTTTCTCAGGATAACCTCTGGCGATATAATTGTCTTTTTGTTTTTGTAAAGTGTCTTCACAAGTTTCAATGTCTGATGAGATTCTTCGAGTTCTCATAAACTGAGAAACCGGTAGATTTTTAATCAATGACGGAGGATGAAAACTTTGAAACAGTAGTGAGTTATTTCTGTCAGTAGGTTTTTATATAACCGTGTGCTGATATGATCAGACTCTAATTCAATCCATACATCAAGAAATGCCAACACTTTTTGTTTACAAAGTAAATTACAAAGTAAATTTTGTGCTTAAAACTTGGAGTATTATACAATTTGTTGTGCACGTTGGAGCCCAAGTCCCGTGAAGGACCTGGCCACCTCATTCATTCATTCAAAGGTTTATTTTGCCAGATTGAAATTGCAGTTTAAAATGCATTTCGGGCTGCAGTGGCAGGTCTGAGACATGTTTTACAGGGCTACTTTAGTGGGTGACACAATGAATGCTGCAGCCCCACTAGTAGCTTTTAATTTACAAGCCATGGGAACATGTAGTATCATTTAACAGGGACCTTTAAGTAAATTAAATATACCACTCAGGTGTAGGCTATTTTATCATGTTTAGAAAGGAGAACCCAGGCCCTTTACCACTGGTTAACAGGAGTAAAGTGCACAGAGTCCTAAAAGCCCCAAAAAACGGATCTGCAAAGGGAGGCAAAAATCTGGGGTGACCCTGCAAAGCGGGACTGATCAAACAGTTTATATTTAATTAATTTAAATATATTAAATTAAATCAAAATTTGTGTTTAAAAATGTATTTTAAAAAATATCCCAGGTAAAGTAAAATGTATGTATTTACTTATTATGTATTAGAATTACAAAACGTGATGTATAGAATTAATTATATTATTTAAAAAAAAAAATTTAAATAATGTGAAAATATTTGATCATAAAATAATATTTATTTTTAATCATATATTTTTAACGTTAAATTAAATGTGTATATATATATATATATATATATATATGAGAAAGGCCGTGCTGGCCGAAACGCGTCAGTGTGACAGACTGGCTCTGTGAATAAAGCATTTAATTCCAAGATTCCTGAGTGCGGCGTCCTTTGTTGGAAAAAATTACCTTGGCCATTGGTTCGGCCCAACGCCTGCACCCGCTGCTGCGCGCTCCGGCAGGAACCACATTGTAGGAAATATATATATATATATATATATATATATAAATAAACATACATATGTATGAATATATATATATATATATATATATATATATATATATATACACACACATATGTGTATAGATGTATGTATAGAGTTTCTATTTTAAGTCCCTAACGCCATTATTTTCTATTGGAGGATGCTGCAGTACAAGTGGTTGGCCATGTGTGATGCTGGATTTACTCCAGGTCTATTTTTTGGCTGTTGCATTTTTACACTTATAAATTAGGCTCACCCTCTGTTTGAGGGGGTCGAGACATGCACGTCTACACTTTGAAGCAAATTTACACTCAGAAATGGTGAATAGTACATTTTCTACAAAGTGTAAGAATAAATTTACACATGTAAACTTATGTTGTGCAAAGGTCCCACAGAGTTTAAAAAAAAAAAAAAAAAGGTGTTAGGTATCTCTTGATTGATGATAATGTGAAAAGTGAATGTGAATTAATAAGTAGAAAAAGGTAATGCATAATATGCACATCAGATCATTTATGGATAGTCTTTTGGAGCGAATGCAGAATATAAGTAAAATGAAGAGTTACTTCTTTATTTGGAGAGATGTCTGTTTTCAGCACCTTAGTATTAGAGAACTTCATAAAGATGTGCTGTCTTCTGAAGTCCAGAGCGATACGTGTTAAAATTCTTCAAAGCATTTGAACATCATCACCACATAGCTCGAGAAAAGCCTGATCTTTCATCCATATATTCTAAGCTGTATACAAGGGGAAGGGATTATTGGTCTTGGGCACAATCTGTGGGGACACTGTCATGCCAAGCCCGACATCAGTGGCAGGCACTTATCATAATCCTTAAAAGATGGGACCCCTGATAATCCATTGCCCCAAGCTGTACATGAAGGACCAGATGGAAGAGGACACACTACGTGGTACGGCTGGGAACCAGAGCTTCTAGCTTTAGTACAAACATTGTGCCTGCTTGTATGGCTCAAGTTGCTGTTTTGCAGCCAAGAATTATTCCATTATTAATCCCATGGGTTTCATTTCTGCACACATTGCATTAAAATCTCGCTGTGATGTGATAGTGTATTTGTTTTTTAGTTAAGCAGTAGATGGCAGTGTTGCCTCATCTACTTTTTATTTTGTAGTGACTCTGTTCACGTACCGTCTCCCATTAATTATCTTCATCTATCTATCTCTCTCCATATATATATATATATAAAGCTCGTCCGACGTTTCGTGTATGCGAAAGGACGAGAGCAGACCCAATTGTCGTGCCGGTTATCTTTTATTCAGCAATCACCATGTCGCCATTATATATATATATTTATGGCGAAGAGATCCTCGGCAATACCCCAAATGGAGAAGACAAGGAGCGGCACACCAGGAGACTGCACAATTACTTTATTGTGCACCAAAAACAAGACGACGCGTTTCGGCGTGTGGCCTTCATTGCTCTTCTTAAGTTTAAGGCCCCCCTACTGAAAGACTATTGTGAATTCTTAGATGTTTGTGTACAAATTGTGGGAGGCAACATAACAACTAGCTTGTTTAGAAAAGAGACAGCAGGCAATACCGTATTACATGCGGCCAGCAACCATCCTACCCCATTAGTGTACAGTATTCCATATGGGGAATTGCTGCACGCTCGCTGCAATTGCAGCACGAATGAAGGCTTCCTCGCAGAACAAAAAACAATGAAAAACAGATTTAAAAGAAGGGGGTACAGTGATAAAGTTTTACAAAAGGCCAAAGACAAGGTCAGAGATAAAGCACAGAAAGACTTGCTGTTTAACCCACCAGCTAGAAAAGACCTTGGGCCCAATGCTGCCATAAATGAAATGCCCAAAATGATCACCACTTTCAGTAGGGGGGCCTTAAACTTAAGAAGAGCAATGAAGGCATACTGGAGCCTTTTGGTAGCTGACGCCATAATAGGGAAACACATAGGCAAAACACCAAAATTGACATATAGACGACCAAAATCCCTGAAAGATCGTTTGGTATATAGTTATCCTCAGGATACTGCTAGAACCCAGTGGTTAACATCTCCCAATGGGTTCACGACATGCAGTTCATGTAAGGCCTGCAGAAATGGCAGGAATTGCAAAACATACATGATGGGAGTAGGCACAACAAAGAGTATTTCCAAACTGATTAACTGCAACAGCGATTTTACTGTCTATGTGCTGGAGTGCCCTTGTGGCCTCCAGTACATAGGCAGTACGAAACTTCCACTCAAAATGCGAATTCTGCAACCTCTTAGAGCCGTGGTTAACTGTGATTTCAGTTATCCGGTAGCTCGACATTTCGCAGAGAAACACAAAAGCAACAGTCATTTCCTCAAATTTTTGGGAATAGACAGAATCCTACCCCATATCCGAGGGGGTGACAGGGAGAAAAATCTCCGAGTCCTTGAGTCAAGATATATAATTGACTTAAACTCTAAAACCCCCAATGGATTGAACAGTGGTGAAAAGCTGGCAACGCATATTGGCCGCTGATTCTGACCTTCTCTCTCTTTTCAGCTTTTATTTTTTTTATATTTTTGTGTCACTTCATCACTGATTTTAATGCTAGACTACAGGGGCAGGCCACCTACTTATACCCCATGATCTGAATATACGGCATCATGTATGAAGCATATAGGTACACACTTGTGACCTATTGCAGAGATTTCTGTCAGAGTTGATGAATCGAGACGGTTTAGGTGCCCTCTCCGTGTCTTAGCTATTTTCACCAGTGTTAACGTACATTCATTCACGAAAATCCCCATTCACATATACACACCATGCACCAGTTTACAGCTTTTTCCCATGTTGAAATTACAGTGGAGGTAGTATATTAGAGTACATGACTCATGTTTTTTAGGATGATGACAGCAAAAAGTGATTTTCAAAGGGTACATTACCCTAAGTGATTTTATGTTATCCGTGCAACTAAACATAGACCAACTGTTAATTTCGCCCATGAACTAATAGGGATGTCATGGATCATATGTTGTCATTATTTCGGGTATGATCTTTAGTGCCGATAAAATTGCGTGCTTGTAATCAAGGTCAAAACATCATGGAATAATAAAATGTCAACATAGGAATGAATTGAAAATAACTTTATTGGAACATTTTCTCGAACACAGGCACGATGGCATTCAGTAGCTTTGTTAAATATATTCTTCATAGCAGGAAATTTATCATGGATATTAATTTATGAATTTCCATTTAGGAATAATGCACATTTGAATATTTTAGGATGTAATCAGAAGCGATGTTGCTTGTTTTTCAATTTTGAATTAACTTTATTGAATACCGTAAGAAAATAGGCACCATATTACCCGTTATCGTAATGAATTTTAGATTATGATTTGGATTTAAAAGAAATGAATTGCACGCTTTGCCTTGTAATATATAATTTGTATTTGTGGATTTACAATTGTGATCAAAGCGAAGCACATACGGCGATGCGATGTATGTTTTCTATGTCCATGAATGCTGACTCCTATTTCTGAAGTAATTTGCTGTACCTAAAATCACTCGAAAAAGGCCACACGCCGAAACGCGTTGTCTTGGTTTTGGTGCACAATAAAGTAATTGTGCAGTCTCCTGGTGTGCTGCTCCTTGTCTTCTCCATTTGGGGTATTGCCGAGGATCTCTTCGTCATTAAATTACGGCTGCTGTCGCCGTGTAACTGGCCACCGACACCGTGGGATTGGGAACTGCTGAGCACAGCAGTTTGGTGGATATATATATATGATCAAGACCGGGGAGACCCGGTCGAAACGCGTCATGCTGTGAATTTTTTGCAATAAAGCACTTCTATATCCAAGCACGCTGTGGTCCGTACCTGATTTCCGTTGGATTGGATTTACTCAGGATTGTGTTTCTTCATATATATATATATATATATATATATATATATATATATATAAATATATATTCACTAAACAAAACAAAGGTTACAGGGACATAATAGTTAGGAATTAGCATTTAAAAAACCTCAGAATTTCACTGAAAAAACCAAAGGTTACAAGGAGGTTATAGTTAGGAAATAGAATTTAAAAAACCTTAGAAATTCACAAAAAAGACAAAGTTTACAGGGACATTATAATTAGGGTCAGATTTTACTCATACAAAACCAGAGAAATTCAGCCGTTATAGTTACCTGAGTTAACTATAACTCGCGTCCCCGCAATGCACTGCTTATGACCTCACATATTATATCACTCATGAAATAGTCAGTGACATCACTGATGACATCAGTGATGACATCATCCACAGCATCTCTGACGCACCAACTCACACCCCTATAGAATCTTTTATACACCCACTGCCACTCCCACACAACCATTCAGAAACCCATTCACAGAGCCATACCAGAACTTACACACCCATTCACTGATTCATAGATCTACACACACATCCACTTGCTCACCCATACAGTCACTCATACACCCACTCATTCACAAATACAGCCATTGACATATCCACTCATACACGCATACAAATACTCACACACTGAGTGAGTCACCCATAGAACTACTCACACACCTAGACACTCACCCATACAATCATTCACACAGCCATTTACTCACGGAACAGTTACACACACCCCCACTTACCTACTCATACAAATAGTAACACAAAGTCACTCACCTATACAGAGGCCACGCCCCCTTTTCCCACCACTCTGCAAACGCGCCTCCTGGTGCACTGCTGCTGGGGGGATGAAGTCCACTTTAGTCCTAGGGCCCTCAGGAGGCAAGGGGACCTCATCGCCCCACCAGCACTGCACCGAGAGGTGTGTTTACAGAGTGGTGGAAAAAGGGGCGTGGCCTCCGACCACCTCTCAGCAATCCCACTGTGTGGGGCTTACTGGAGGTAACAGGTAGGCTAGTTGGCCCCTAAGGGCCCTCATCAGTGAAGGGGACTTTATCCCCCAACCAACAGCGCACCAGGAGGCGCGTTTGCAGAGTAGTGTAGAAAGGGGGTGGGGCCTTCATGTTTTTTGTAATTTTAGGAAGGGGGCTGTGTGGCCCCCCTTCCCTAGACCCTTTTGGGCCCCGGGGACCCCATCCTCCGGGGCCTGAGCCATTTCTTCTTTTTTTCATTTTTATTTCAAGGGAGGGGGGCTGAGCGGCCCCCTTCCAGGCCATTTTTTTTGTTTTCAAGAAGGGAGGTAGGCCCCCCTCTTCAGGCCAATTTTGGCCCCAGGGACCCCATCCTCGGGGTCCAGCCAGTTCTTTTTCTTATTTCAAGGGAGGGGGGACGAGCGGCCCGCCTCCCGGGCCATTTTCAGCTCCGGAGACCCCATTACCCGGGGCATGGCCATCTCATGGGAGGAGCCTAAGGCCCCATGGTCCTGCCGGCTCCTGCGAGAACCAGCATTGCTTTTTACACCCAGGGAGGTGCTAACATGCAGCTCCCTGGGTGTAAAAAGCAAAGTGTGCTCCGCTTTGAACAAGTGAGAGCAAAATGCTCTCGCTTGTTGAAAGCGGAGCACACTGTTTGCTATGGCATGGGGGGAGCAGTGCTCCCGCCATGCCATAGGAAACTGCAATGTCCCGGGGGTGGGCAACCCTGGACATTGCTGGAGCTGGCCCTGGGGGGGTGTCGGTCCCCAGGGCCATGCAGGGCACCAGGAGGCTGGCCGCGTATGACCCTGGGGAGGTGGTGGTCCCCGCATTTTAGCATACTAGCCCCGGGGAGGTGGGGGCCCCGGGGCTGCATACGTATCTTATTGAAATATAGCCCCGGGGAGGTGGCAGTCCCCGGGGCTGCGGCGGGGTCGTGTGGCCACCCCACAATCGAAAATATTAGCCCCAGGTAGGTGGTGGTCCCCAGGGCTGCGTGGGGGAGCTAGAGTCTCCCCATGCATTTTAATTTACATATAGCCCCAGGGAGGTGGTGGTCCCCGGGGCTGCGGGGGGGCTGCGTGGCCCCGCGCATTTCAGTGAGTCAGCCCCGGGGTTTTGGCGGTCCCTGGGGATGCAGGGGGCCCCCCCATCATTAATATTTACTGCCCCCGGGACCTGGCCCACCCGGGGGCTTAATTAAATTAAGCGTGGCAACCCGCGCTTTGTTTTTTAAACATTTTCAGTGGGATTCACGGATCCAACGCAACTCCTGCCGCATTTTAAAAAACAAAAATGCTTTTTTGGGCCCTAGGGGTCCCTGTGGGACCCCCTGAACAGGCCTAGGCTCTTTTCTTTTTTGTTTTATGCTTTTGCTCGTGACTCGGTTCAACCAAGTCACAAAATGGCTGCCAACAGTTCCTCTTTTTAAGTGTTGGCAGCCAATCAGATCTCAGGCACAAGATCGGGAGGGTTTGCAGCTCCACCATGGCCACAGTTGTATATCTGAGAAATCTTCAAATTTCTCAGGAACTACTGAATGGATTCACACCATTTAACAAACAGAGTGCTTTCTGGACCAAGAGCTACCTTTCTGCCAAATTTGGTGTAATTCCGTTCAGCAGGTCAGGCTGTAGCTGCGTCAAAAAGTTTCCTATAGAAATTAACATCAAGAAAAAACGTCTTGGGACCTCCCCTTTTTCCAGGCCCCGGCTTGACAGATCACCCTGAAATTTTCAAGACAGCAGCTGGCGTGACTGACCCATAAGTTTGAAAATTTCGCAGATATTCATCAAACGGCACCAAAGTTAATTGGCAAATCAAAAAACGCTCTTCCTATAAAAACTAGGTCCTAACATTAACTACCTACTGGCAACCGCCAGTAGGTAATATATATATATATGTATCTATCTATCTAGCTATATTGGGGAGAAAGGTCGAATTTGGGCCAACACATGATCATAATAACAATAGCAGGGTCAAAGTGGTATTACGGCCGAAACAAAATGGATACGAACTTGCAGTCCCCACATTGGCTAAGATCCAACCAATGAGGAAAGGCGTGAGATGTTTTAAACCAACCAAGGACTCGCTTTTAATTTGTTAGCATTCACAGTCCAGAGGAAGGCAACTAGCGTCTGCTGTTGCTAAAAAAATTACCTGACAGCCCGTGAGTGCTAATTTTTTTATGTAGTTGTTGTGAAACAAGCGAGATCCCCACCCTCGCCAACACGGAGGCACCCGTCCTGAGTTCTGAAATTGCAGGTGGGACAAATACCTTTGCGTCCGTTTGATGACTCTCCAAAACACTTTCCAGACCTATTGTTTTTTCAACATTGAGGGAGGATGGAAATTTTTGCAGTGATTGTCAAGGGGGAGCAAAGATAAAAGGAGGATCCCAAAACGTGTTTGGGCACCAATGCGTTTTTCCATAGACTATGTACTCATGCATAGTGGCCAAACGCCCCGTCGAATTTCCAAGAAATTTGGCAGGATTACACATTATGATGTGCAGATGATCCTTTTGGGTACTACAGGTAACTAGGATAAGTATTTTTTAAGTTATATGGCATGTTAACTTAGTGATATCTGTTGTTGCAATACTTTTGTGAAATTTCTCTGTATTTCACTGAAGTACCCGTGGTACATAGTGATGAGAAGGCATTATGTGGTTGGCTAATGACTGTCTTTACAAATGTTAGAGGCAGCCATGTTGTTTTTGGCACAATTTGACTGTATTCTACATTTCACCCTTAGATACATGTAAGAATTAGGTTTGATATTTTTCCCCTACCTAGTACTACTTTGTTAAGTGGTAATAGGTAGGAAAAAATCTTTCTAAGTTTTGTATATTTCAAAAAAAATATGTATGGAGACTAGGCCTGGGGGGAAAACTACGCTACGCTCGCGGAGTTTGCGGTACTACGCACTACGCGTATTGCACGTAGCACAGTGCAAAAACACGTAGCGTAGCGGGCATTTTTTGCTTGCTCGCGGTCCTCAATGTCAAGTTGGCGACCGCGAGCGAGCAAAATCAACATCCCGGCGAGACTTTTTCCTCGTTCGCGATCAGCAACATCAAGTTGCCGATCGCGAGCGTGGAAAATAAACCTCCCGGTGAGATTCTCAACACGGGTAGGTCAGGTTTCTCATTGCGAGTAGTCGCTTATGCTTGCGACCGCTCGCTATGAGAAACTACCAGTCCGCGTTGCGAAAGCTGCCGCTCGAGTACAAATCTACTCGAGCGGCAGAAAACAACCGCTTGCACTGTGCAAGATGCCATTTGCAATGATTGCACAGTGCGGACAAGCATCCGGCACTGTGCAATCAGTGCGAACAGCATTTCCCTACCGCACTACGCAGTTCGCGTAGCTACGCGTAGCGTGCGTAGTGCGAAGTGCACTTCGCGTAGCTACGCGTAGCGCTACTACGCGAACTACGCCCAGGGTTACATTGGAGACCCGTGGAACTTAAAAAAATACAATTCTACCATGCACTGTGTTCTCAGAATTTACGTCATTTGAGATCTAATAGGTATTATTATGACTGCTATGATTTCACTTGCCATACGTCATATATATGCAAGGGTAGTACCAGTGCTAGGAGAAAGGCTGAGTTATAGTTGATATGGTGTGGTGAGAGACTCTGTACAGAAGAATGTGATGTATAGTAAATTGATGGTGGTGCGTACATTTTAAATTAAATTATAACTGGTGATGCACAAATTTGCAATGTAAGTTATAACCATAACTTAGAATTTCTAAAGTTTGTATAGTTTAAGTTGGGTTTGTAAAGAAAGAATAAATAAAGTTTTCCTAACTATAACTTAGCTTTAACTTTTGTTTTTTGCATTATCTATCTATCTATCTATCTATCTATCTATCTATCTATCTATCTATCCGTTTCGCTTTAAACCAAGCCACTTTTAAACGGCGTTCCGCGGTGGGGTAGCGAACTCCTATCAATCCAGGAAAATGTGTCATCCGTTTCTTCAATAAAACAACACACCGTGGCCCCTACTGCTTTCAAGCATGATTTATTTTGGCAAGGACAACTCTACGCGTTTCGGAGCACTAGGCTCCTTGCTCAAGAGTAATTTTTCACATACATAATTTCTGTTTAAATACCATAACACGTGACTTTGGGTTAACAATATGTATAGAAAACAGACTTCCGTGCATTTGGTAAATAAATTAATCGTGAAACTCATGACACGTGAGCAAGGAGCAGGACGCTCCGAAATGCATTGAGAGGCTTTGCCAATGAATTTGCACGCTAAAAGAAGTTTGGGCCGTGGTGTTGTGGTTTTTTCAATGAGAAACGACGCATTTGTGGATATATATATCAAGCATGATTTATTTTGGCAAGGACAACTCTACGCGTTTCGGAGCACTAGGCTCCTTGCTCAAGAGTAATTTTTCACATACATAATTTCTGTTTAAATACCATAACACGTGACTTTGGGTTAACAATATGTATAGAAAACAGACTTCCGTGCATTTGGTAAATAAATTAATCGTGAAACTCATGATACGTGAGCAAGGAGCAGGACGCTCCGAAATGCATTGAGAGGCTTTGCCAATGAATTTGCACGCTAAAAGAAGTTTGGGCCGTGGTGTTGTGGTTTTTTCAATGAGAAACGACGCATTTGTGGATATATATATATATATGTATATATATTATATATATATATATATGTATATATATTATATATATGTATATATATTATATATATATATATATATATATATATATATATATATATATATATATTCACTTAAAAAACCATAGGTTTCAGGCACGTTATAGTTAGAAATTAGCATTTAAAAAACCTTTGAAATTCACTGAAAAAACCATAGGTTTCAGACACGATATAGTTAGAAATTAGCATTTAAAAAACCTTTGAAATTCACTGAAAAAACTATAGGTTTTAGGGACAGTTATAGTTAGTTGGACATTGCACTCGTACAAAACCCGTGAAATTCCCCGTTATAGTTAGTTCAGCTAACTATAACTCGCGCCCCCGCAATGCACTGCTGATGACGTCACATATTACATCACTCATGACATGGTCCATTTTTTCTAAAGCCCCGGGGTGTGGCGGTCCCCGGGGCTTGGGAGGCCTTAGAGGCCCCCCACATAAAATATAAGGCAACCCCCGCATGCCCCCGGGACTTGGGCCACCCGGGGGCAAAATACCATTGAAGCGCGGGAGACCGCGCGTCGTTTTTTTTTTTATCGGCGGGATCCGCGCATCCCGCTGATTTTTAAAAAACAAAAATGCTTTTTTCTGCCCAGGGGGTCCTTGTGGGACCCCCTGAGCAGACATAGGGGTTCAGGGTGTTTCTACCCTGCCCCCTTTTTGTGTTTTGCGACTTGTTTCTGTGCCTCGGTTCTACCGAGGCATAAAATGGCTGCCAACACTTCCTGATTTGGAGTGTTGACAGCCACTTGACAGCCAATTAGCATGCAGCTCGTGATCGGGAGGGTACGCGGACCCTACTCGGCCATAGATATATATGTGATTTTACTTTTGATTTTCTCAGGAACTACTGAACGGATTTACACCATTTAAGCAAAAGGCATGACACTGAACCAAGGGCTACCTTTTTGCCAAATTTGGTGTAATTCCGTTCAGCAGTTCGGGCTGTAGCTGCAGCAACAGGTTCCTATGGAAAATTGCATGGGGAAAACACGTTTTGGTACCCCCCTTTTTTCTCGGCCCCCACTTGACGAATCACCCCGAAACTTTCAAGATAGGAGCGGACCGGAGCTGGCCATAAGTTTTGAAAATTTCGCGAAGATTCGTCAACCGGCGCCAAAGTTATTTCAAATAGAATGTTGAGGATTTCCTATGGAAAATAAGTCCTAACTATAACTATCTACTGGCGACCGCCAGTAGATAATATATATATATATATATATATATATATATATATATATATATATATATATATATATTGCAACAATCCTCTCCTACGATCTCTGCTAAGGAAGGAGCCACACCAGTTGTTTCTGCTTTCACGAAAGCTTTATTTTCGGCAGCAAAACAAGACGCGTTTGGACCATTTACAACAGCTGCAGTCTTTTTAAGCACGTCAAACATGACGTAATGTGTAAAGAGAATAGAAAACAGTGCAACACACAAAATGATAAGGTGCAACAGTGGAAATCTCAAAGTTTAAAAACAAGTCGTAGTGCAATTTATAACTTTGGTTTAACCACAATATGTAATTTCGAGTATTCATTTTGTAAGACATAGTACATTTGTATCTGTCATTGTGCTAATTAAATTAGCATATTTGTGTGCAATAATTAGTGAAGAACAACAAAGTTTGTTTTAACACAGAATCATGGTATAGTACCCTGCAATTACTTACTTCTTTATACAGTTTATCATCAATCAAATTCTGCTATAATTATTGCTTAAATTGATACAGAGCAACCGTTAGAATGTTGTACATTCAATGTGAATTTCAATTTTCAATTTACAAAGAGATCATGGTATAGTACCATATTACAAGGTTGAAATCAAATCCAAAACTATGTTCCGACAAAGAAAATAGACAAACAGGTATGTATATTGTTGTTGATTCATACAGTATATAATGACAGACTATGACATGGTTCAATGTGATATTTTACAGTAGGTTTGTATATATCAAAGATCACAAACTGCTGTGTTAGCTTGATATAGAAAAGAAATTAAGAGTAGTGTAATACTATATCCGTCAGGATAATGTTTTCACTAGACAGTGAATAAGGCATGACTCAACGATGAAATCGTATCGATACACAAAGATATACTCATACCTATGTTTGTCTTCAATTAATAACAAATGAATTTTATGAAGGAGGGGTGATCGTTACGTGCAACATCACCATTCTCCAGTGATTTTAATTTTAACTGTGGCTAATTTCCGAAACATGCAGCATTCCTCATTAATGTCAATTCCCTGTAGTAAAAAAAAAATGACATAGAATTATTAGTTAGATATTATTGAATATTCACATTAGTAAAAAAACATATAGGGAACATTTTTCAAAACAATTGTGTTCAATTGATTTTTTATTGGGAGAAACCTATAGATTGCACTGGGAACATCTAAAAGACCTGATTGCTGACCTAAAGGGCTAGATGGCTAGGGGATGTCTCATTATTGCAGGTGTGAATGTAGTTCCTTGTCGTTAGTCATCTCTTGAGGAAAAATGGAACCTGCCTTCAGGATGAATACAGACTCCAACCTCCTGAGAGTGGATGTACGGTCGCCACCTCTCGGATGCTTCTGTACTGTGTCTAGGCCAAAGTACTTGGCCTTAGTTCAATCACTCTGATGTGTCTCTTGAAAATGTTTCGCTGTACTGTAGGTACGATCATTACTGGAAATGGCCCTCCAATGCTCCAATATACGTTTCTTAACTGGAAACAGAGTGGAGTCAATGTACCATTTGCCACAGGGGCACATAATGGCATAGACTACAAAATCAGTGCTGCAATTGATCAACTTGGGGATTCACCATTTTTGGTTTATTCGTTCCAATGTCACCTCTTTGATGTTATCACTGTGCTTGCAGGCTTTGCACCATCCACATCTAAAGAAACCTTTATTCTGTTGTAACCAATTTGTGTTACATGGTGTGAGGTAGCTATGCACTAGCATATCTCTCAGTGATACATTTTTCTGATAGGTGATGGATGGTGTTTGTCCTATTTTATCTCTTAAAATGGGATCCTGCTTTAATATGTCCCATCTTTGTTTGAGAACCTTTCTCAAATCCCCTGCTTGACTGCTAAACTTGGTGATAAATCTTATGGGATTACTGTTCTCTTTCCCTTCGTTATTCTTCTTCTTGGGAGGTTTGAAAAGAGCTTCTGCTCTACTGATCTTAGAAACTCTTTGCTCGGCTAGCTTCAATGCCTTGACTGGATAGTTTCTTATTTTTAGTCTCTCAGTCATGCCTCTCTGGGTGTTTTGATAGGATTCCTCAGTGCTGCAATTCCTTCTAGCCCTGAGAAATTCCCTGAAGGGAATGCTCCATTTCAAATTGGAGGGGTGACAGCTTGCTGCATGAAATATTGAGTTCCCTGCTGTACTCTTTCTGTACAGTTCAGACGTAAGGATACCATTTTCGACAGTCAGTTTCAGATCTAAGAAAACTATACTGCTCTGACTCTTTTGCATAGTCAATTTTAAATTCAAATGGTTTCGGTTCAGCTCACAAAAGAACCCGTTTAATTCTGCCTCATTACCATCCCATACAAAGAAAATGTTGTCAATATATCTCAGCCACAAACTGCTTGATTTGTCCATTTGTCAAAATCTATCTATCTATCTACCAACCTACATATATATATATATATCCTCCAAAAGTGCTCTGCATTCAGGAAGCACTCCAACAGCTGGTGATTTATCCAAACCTTTTATTTAAAGGAAACAGAACTTCCATTCCGATCATTAAAATCCTCCTGCCTTACGTGTTTCAGAGATTCATTCTCCTTCGTCAGAGGCAGTTTGAAAACACACTGTGGAGACAGAATAGCTATTCTGAGGCCCACTGGAGGGCTTGAAAGTGGTCCTTGTAATTGTTTGATCACACACAACCCACTGGAGGGTTAAAAATGGCGCAGAGAAACCACAAGTTCCAGTGTGCACTGGAATAACATTCACTGAGAAAGGCACACCGGAGGCCTATAAATTGAAGTATTGCGCAGGGAACTGTGGGAGCCTTAATAATTGTGTGTTTTCAAACTGCCTCTGACGAAGGAGAATGAATCTCTGAAACGCGTAAGGCAGGAGGATTTTAATGATCGGAATGGAAGTTCTGTTTCCTTTAAATAAAAGGTTTGGATAAATCACCAGCTGTTGGAGTGCTTCCTGAATGCAGGGCACTTTTGGAGGATATATATATATATATATATATATATTCACTGAAAAAACCATAGGTTTTAGGGACAGTTTTAGTTACTTGGACATTGCACTCGTACAAAACCCGTGAAATTCCCACGTTATAGTTAGTTCAGCTAACTATAACTCGCGCCCCCGCAATGCACTGCTGATGACGTCACATATTACATCACTCATGACATGGTCAGTGACATCACTGATGACATCACTGATGACATCTCAAATGACATCACTGATGACATCATCCAGTGACTGTGTGTTTCTGTAAAGTTTAAATATTTTTTATATATATAGGAAAAGACGTATTGAAGAATGAGTGGGTGTGTAAGTGTCTGTATGGATGATTTAGTAGGTGCGTGACTGACTCTATAAGTGAGTGATTTAACGTATCTTACTGAATGCATGGGTTAGTGACTAAACTGGGTGAATGTCTGTATCCGTCTGTCTGTTGCTGTGTAAGTGGCTGCATGTGTTTGTGAATAGCTAAATGAGTGTCTATATGAGTTATTGAATGCTTGTCTGAGTATCTGTATGGGTGCCTGAGTGTTTGTGTGGGAGGGGTGTGTGCAACTCTGTGCATAGATGTGTGAGTGGGTGATTCACTGGGTGGATGGTTTCAAGAGTGCATCTGTGATAGACTGTATGGGTGGGTAAGTGTGTGTAAGAGTGTGTTAGTGAGTGAATGTATGTCCCAGTGGTACATGTGTGAGTAACTACATATGTGAAAGGCAGTATATATGTGTGTTGGAGTATATAAATAGCTATAAGCAAGAGTGAGTGATTGTGATAGTGGCTGTATGGATGAGTGTGTGCTTGTATCTGTGATTGTATAAGAGCGTAACAATGTGCTACTATTTGTATGAGTAAGTGAGCTGGTGTGTGTATAACTGTATAGGTGAGTAAATGGCAGTGTGTTTAATTATTTGCATGACTGACTAGGTGTGTGAGTATCTCTATGGATGAGTGGCGTTGTTTGAGTGTCTATATAGGAGTAAGAGTGCATATGATAGTCCTGTACTGAGTGACCGTAAGTATGAGTGACTGTACGGGTGAGTGAGTGGATGTGTGTGTGTAGACCTAAGAATCAGTGAGTGGGTATGTAGTTATTGGTGTTGGAGTGTCTATGGTTTTGCGAATGGCAGTCTGTAATTTAGAGTGGGTGTATCAAAGGTTATATTAGGGTGTGAGGAGGTGCATCAGATTATCACGTGGATGATGTCATCAGTGATGTCATTTGAGATGTCATCAGTGATGTCATCAGTGATGTCACTGACCATGTCATGAGTGATGTAATATGTGACGTCATCAGCAGTGCATTGCGGGGCGCGAGTTATAGTTAGCTGAACTAACTATAACTTGAGAATTTCACGGGTTTTGTACGAGTGCAATGTCCAAGTAACTAAAACTGTCCCTAAAACCTATGGTTTTTCAGTGAATTTCAAAGGTTTTTAAATGCTAATTTGTAACTATAACGTGTCTGAAACCTATGGTTTTTTCAGTGAATTTCAAAGGTTTTTAAATTCTAATTTGTAACTATAACGTGTCTGAAACCTATGGTTTTTTCAGTGAATTTCAAAGGTTTTTTAAATGCTAATTTCTAACTATAACGTGCCTGAAACCTACCGTTTTTCAGTGAATTTCAAAAGTTTGGTAAATGACAATTTTTAAATGTATTAATTGTTATATTAATTTTTTCATACTGATTTACTACATTTTTAGAAACAATTTTTTTTTACATATTTTATTTTTTAAATTACATTGTAATTACATTATACATTACATTACAAAAAATACTTTCTCAGAATGAATTACTTTAGTTTAAATACTTTGCAGATAGGCAATAGACTTTTAAGTACAGTAGTTACAGTTGTTGCAATGGGCAACACATTTTCAAACACAATGCAACATTCAGCTCAATGTGAATTTCTAGTTAAATGCAATTAGTTACTTTATGGATTACTTTTGTAACCACAGGACTGGATCCTAGATTCAGTCCTGGTACATCTCCTGTAAACAGTTGAGTAAAAGCGTTTTGGTTACAGTCGTGATTTTTAAGGAATATTATTGTATTTTAAAAGTTGACACTTAGAAACTTTTTCTCATAGAATCACCAATGTTATCCTATGGAAGGAAATTCACTTAGCAGGTAAAAACTGTTATCGTTACTTTTTCTTACTCAGTGTTGGATCCTGGATCCAGCACTGGTGCATCTCCTGTAAACAGTTGAAAAAATGCGTTTAAGTCATACAGGCGATTTTTAAGGAATATTTGTAGTTTGTGAAAATCAACACTTTGAAACTTTTTGCTGAAAACCAGTCAATCTTAGCCTATGAAGGAAATTCAAGTTACCGGTAAGTACGGTTAAAATTACTTTTGAGGACCAGTACTGGGCTGAAAGATGCAGCACTGAGGTCTCTCCTGATAACAGGTGAGTAAATCGGAATTCGTATTTCGGCTGATTTTAGAGGAATATTTTAAAGTTCCAAAATTCCACACTTAGAAGAATTTCCAAGTGAAACCAGTCAATGTTAGCCTATGGAAGGAAATTCAAGTTACTGGTAAGTACGGTTAAAATTACTTTTCAGGACCAGTACTGGGCTCAAAGATGCAGCACTGAGGTCTCTCCTGATAACAGGTGAGTAAATCAGAATTCGGATTTCGGCTGATTTTAGAGGAATATTTGTATGTTTCAAAAATCAACACTTAGAAACTTTTTCAGCAAAAAGCAGGCAATGATATCCTATGGAAGGAAATTCAAGTTACTGGTAAGTACGGTTAAAATTACTTTTGAGGATCAGTACTGGGCTGAAAGATGCAGCACTGAGGTCTCTCCTGATAACAGGTGAGTAAATCGGAATTCGTATTTCGGCTGATTTTAGAGGAATATTTTAAAGTTCCAAAACTCCACACTTAGAAGAATTTCCAAGAGAAACCAGTCAATGTTAGCCTATGAAGGAAATTCAAGTTACCGGTAAGTACGGCTAAAATTACTTTTCAGGACCAGTACTGGGCTGAAAGATGCAGCACTGAGGTCTCTCCTGATAACAGGTGAGTAAATCGGAATTCGTATTTCGGCTGATTTTAGAGGAATATTTGCACAATGGTGAAGGGAGGGGCGGGGCCTGAGGTGACATCTGTGCAAACGCGCCCCGTTGCGCGTTTTAAGTTGGGGGATTAAGTCCCCTTGAATCCTGAGGGTCCCTAGGGGCCAACTAGCCCACCAGGAACCTCCAATATGCGCCAGAGGCTGCGTTGCAGAGACGTGTAGAGAGGCCACACCCTTTTTACACTCTCTGCAACGCAGCTCTGTGGCGCTTTCTGGATGTACCTGTTGGGCTAGTTGGCCCCAGGGACCCTCAGGATTGAAGGGATTTAATTCCCATCTTAAAACGCGCCACGGGGCCTGTTTGCACACATGTCACCTGAAGCCCCGCCCCCTCCCTTCACCACTGTGCAAATGCGCCCCGTGGCGCGTTTTAAGTTGGGGGATTAAGTCCCCTTGAATCCTGAGGGTCCCCGGAGTCCAACTAGCCCACCATATACCTCCAAAAAGCGCCACAGAGCTGCGTTGCAGAGAGGTGTAAAACGGACCCCCATTTTAATTTGTTAGTGCCCCGGGGAGGTGGCGGTCCCCGGGCGTGTGGGGGCTGGAGCCCCCACACAGGTTATTAAATTAATTAAAAAAAAGCCCCGGGAGGTGGTGGTCCCGGGGCTGCGGGAGGGCTCAGAGCCCTCCCGCACCATTTTTAAAAAGCCCCGGGGGTGGCGGTCCCCGGGCTTGGGGGCCCTTGAGGCCCCCACACATTAAATTATCCCCCCACCATGCCCCCGGGACTTGGGCCACCCAGGGGCCAATTAACATCGAAGCGCGGGAGACCGCGCTTCGATTTTTGGCAGGATTCGCGCACCCTGAGCGCATCCTGCCGATTTTTTTTTTAAATGCTTTTTTTTGCCCAGGGGTCCTTGTGGGACCCCCTGAGGCAGGCCTAGGGGTTAGGGTGTTTCTACCCTGCCCCCTTTGTGCGTTTGCGCACTTATTTCTTTTTTTCTCGGCGGGATACGCGCACCCTAAGCGCATCCCGCCGATTTAAAAAAAAAAATCTTTTTCTGCCCAGGGGGTCCTTGTGGGACCCCCTGAGCACACCTAGGGGTTAGGGTGTTTCTACCCTGCCCCCTTTTGCGCTTTGCGCACTTGTTTCTGTCCCTCGGTTCTACCGAGGACAAAATAGCTGCCAACACTTCCTGAATCGGAATGTTGACAGCCAGCTGACAGCCAATTAGCATGCAGCTAGTGACCGGGACGGTGCGCGCAGGGTGCGCTGAGGGTACGCGTATCCGACGCGCCCATAGATATATATGTACTTTTACTTTTGATTTTCTCAGGAACTACTGAACGGATTTACACCATTTAAGCAAAAGGCACCAGTCTGAACCAAGGGCTACCTCTTTGCCAAATTTGGTGTAATTCCGTTCAGCAGTTCGGGCTGTAGCTGCGACTAAAGGTTCCTATGGAAAAATGAATGGGGAAACGCGTTTTGGGACCCCCTTTTTCTCGGCCCCCGCTTCACGTATCACCCCGAGACTTTCAGGGTAGGAGCGGAGCGCCCCAACAAGTTGGAAACTTTCACGAAGATTCGTCAACCGGCGCCAACGTTATTTCAAATAGAATGTCGCGGATTTCCTATGGATAATAGGTTGTAACTATAACTATCTACTGGCGACCGCCAGTAGATATATATATATATATATATATATATATATATATATATATATATATATATATATATATATATATCTGTAGGCCTGTAGGGAGAGTATCAATCAGAAAGAGTATCAGCTCCCCACAGAGAAGACACATCGCATAAATAAGTTCATAACATGTGGGAGTGATTATGTTGTCTATGTTCTGCAATGTCCATGTGGCTATAAATATGTTTGCAGCACCATCTACCCAGTCAAGAAAAGAGTGCTGGAACATTATAGAGCTATAAAGAATGTTACCCAGTTGCCAAGCACTGAGCAAGAGTCCATAACCAGAATGCTGATCTGATATCATATTTTGGCATTGACAGGGTACTGAAGAGTGCACGAGGAGGAGACCAGGAGAAGATGCTCAGATTGTTGGAATCAGAATGCATTGTTCTTCTTGGGAGCAAATCTCGGGGAGGCCTCAATCAGGACGAGGAACTGCATGTTCGTATTGGCTGATATAACTCATGGTTTAAGTCTTTTTTCTCTTGTCCTGATTTGTTGACCTCTCCTTTGGTACATATGGCTTGATACCATCTATGCATTCTACATGATTTAAGTCCCCTGCTTTGCTATCCCAGCTGTAGAGTCATGATACCTTTCACTGTGTGTCTGGGTGAAGTGTGATAGAGAGTTAGGTCATAGAGTGGACCATTGACTTTAACATGAATAATCAAGTATGATGCAGGTTTTGGGGGTGCACAAGGATGATTGACATTATCATGTCTTCTTGGATTTGTTTTATATTTATGGTTCTTGTTCCTTTCTAGAAATAGGTTTTTGGCCATAACCAGGGTAAAGGTGATGACAGAAACAGCCACTTGGCTTTTACTTATTCGTAATTTACATCAATGTAATAGGGAAACTGGGTTATGTTACCAAATTCGTTGGGTGATACCACCTGCATTATATGTTTCCAGGCACTTACAGTGTGAGTTGACATCTGGCAATTGAAAAGACTTCCACTTTTAAATGAGGGTCACAGGGCAATGTACAGGATACAACTGGCTAGATGTCTCTTTAATATGAAGTGTGTATGTTACCGAATTGATAGATGTTAGCATCGTTATTACATGCCTGTACAATGTGAATAACCATATGGCAATTGCACATGTTGTTACTCTCACATGAGAGTCATTGCACGAGGCGCAGGTTGGTCCTGGTCTGATGTTATGTCAATTTGAATGGGGACAGTATGCGACCACATTAGGGGCCAATAGGCTGTTTGCAGAACGTTAAAACAATTCCTTTAGAATTTACATTTATTACTTCGACTAAATGTCTTTTTCTTTATTGACTGATGTACTAACTGATTTTTCAAATGATGCAATGTGTGCTTATGTTGCTTGTTTTGTTTACTCATACCCCGTGCCTGCTATAATGTTATGTAACTTTTCTATATCTATGGTATCACCTGACATCTCTCTTTTTAAAGGTGATTGGGCACAGTGTTATGTTGTTGGCTATGATGAAGCCCCTGAGCGGGTGAAACACGTTGCCACAATAACCGTTGATGGAAATCGGACCGATGGAGTCGAGTTTTACTGGCATTTATGCACTTGACTCTGGTTCTTTGGACATTGGAAAATGGGCCCTCACACCGGCCCCACCTGGTGGACATGACCGGGCAGTTGTAAGGTCATTTCTCTGCAAATTTCACCCAGTTCTGGCCACCACTCTTGCTTAGACGTTTCTTCAAGGCCGTGGATGTGGCCGATTTGGGATGTCTGAGATTGAGATTAAATTCAGCTGGCAATCATGTGGGTGTGGTTTCCTTAAACCGCTCACACGCCGGGGGTGCAGGGGTCTGACTGACAACCCATTTGCACTGCCAGCTCCATGGCTTCGTTATGGCTCTGAAAACAAGTATCTAAGAAGCGGCAGGGGCGTTTCGTCGGCTTTATCCCAAACTCCATTTATTTCCATTTGGTACAAGTTAACATTCTCTCCACCACTGGAAAACTTGTATTTGCAGAGGTGATGGCATCCTATACTCATTCACAGCATGAGTGAATCATGCAAGAAAAGGACTGAGGCAGCACATAGCCTCTTTAATGAACATGATGATGGTTCGGAATTAAACACTATCAACTGGGCCCCATGGTGGTCCAGAAACGGCAAAAATGATTAAACAACTGTTCCAGTACGAGAGACTGCTCAAAGGGAAATAAATAGGTGTTGAGAAGTAATGTCCCTTGAACATTGAAGTGGTCAGAGTACCACATGGTCTAAGAATACTGATCACCCCCACATACTAAAATCCTACCACATGTAAACACATGATGGGGCTTCTCTCCAAATACGCTAATTTAGAACTGGAACAAGTCACAGAAGAAATTGCCAAATTAAAGGATTTACTGGAAAAAAACAAGAACATGAGGAGGTTCATAACCTCCTTCCCCAAATGGAGACCAGGTTGGAGAAATATGAAGAAGAAATCAAGCTCAAGAAAAGTCGCAAGTTCCTAAGAGATAAACAGGATTACACAAATGGGTGCATTTTGACTTTCACCAGGAAGTTCGATGGAGCAATCAGGCAATTTAAACAAGCAGGAACTCTGAGACAACAGGAGCTGATTTCCTCCGAGTCCGGTTCTAACAGCTACTCTTTGGACCTAGAGGACAAGGTATCAAACTCCTCCAGAGATATCCTTCCATTTACAGCAATGGATGAGTATCGTTTTTGACAGTCAAACCACACTGCGAGAGGAAGACCACCAAGAGGAAGAGGAGGAAACAGCGCAAAAGGAAAAAAGTCAGAAGGGGTGGCGGAAACAACAAAAGACAACATGCCTCATGGGAAGAACACAAGGCAGACAAGGGAGCGATAATGGGTGAGAACCAATTAACTATCATTAATCTGACATCACATGTTTTAAGTCAGGAAGAACAATCCCTGCTAGAGCTTGGCCACTCCTTCTGCCCTACCGCGAACCTGGATTATTGCAGAACCTGTATTGACATTTTTCTTTTTGTGCGTAAACTAAAACTTAAAAAAGTATTTATGCAACAGAGGAAAAAGAGTAACAATAGACCTTTGTCTGCAATTGCCCCGGTTTGGTATAACACTTTCGATGTGCTGAGTCAAGGGGACATTTCCGGGCTAGCCGCTTTGGTTGATTTCTCGGTAGGGGACACAGGTTGGTCTCAGAGAGGGATTTTCTAGTATCCCTTAATCTTGAGCTAGATGGAACTAGTCTGAATCACTTCAAACCTAGATCAACTTGTAGCCCTAACACACCTCATGATTCAATAAATATATTCCATGAGGTAGTCACCTGTGATCTTATGGGGCTCTGGAAAAAAAATCTAAGAATTGTTTTACCTCTAACTTGATGAGTGGACAATGATTGACCTTGGACAGTCTCTCCAAAGACCACAATAATACCATTAAACCCTCCGACAAATGGGGAAGTGTGATTTAGGGGACATTAATAAATATCTGAGGGAGTCACACAGGCAGCTACACAATATTAACAACTATGAAAAGAACACATATAATTCCTACTGCTTGGCTATTGACACATACCACACACTGTTAAATGGGTGGAAGGAGAGGCGGCTCCTGAGCACAGATGGATACCAATTCTTATATGTTAAGAAACAGGTTGCACCTTGTTTTTACATGCTGCCCAAGGTGCATAAGAATGGAAAATACCCTTTTGGAAGGCCCATCATTTCGGCTAATGGACGTCTACTGGAACAGACTTGTATTTACATTGATTTCTTTATCCTATCTTACTTTCTTGCTCTACCCTCATTGTGTTGGGATAGCACAGACTTTATCAACAAAATCTCTGATATACCATGGCAGCTGAATAACACTCTTGTCACATTGGATGTAGTGTCTCTTTATACATGCATTAACCACAACCTAGGAATTTAGGCCTGCAGACACTTCTTTCGAGACAAACCCATACAAAAATGTGATCATTCCATTATGTTACTAAACATGCTGCAGTTTTGCTTAGAGAATAATTTCTTCATATTTAAAGATGTATGGTATTGCCAGTTTGTTGGGACTGCCATGGGAAGTTGCTTCGCTCCAAGCTATGCCTGCATCTTCATGGGATGATGGGAGGAACAGCATGTATGGGTTGAAGCCAATTAAAAGTGAATGAAACACATTGCATTCTGGATTCGATACATAGATGATTTGTTCATAATACGGGAGGGTCCCAAACATGTACTGCGCAACCTTTTGACACATATAGCTCATAATGACCTGAATCTAGCCTTCACACATAGGATCCATGACACTGAGATGGACTTTCTTGATGTATCGATCAAGATAGTAGATGGGAACATACAAACTAGCCTGTACTGTAGGAGCACTGTGGGAAACAGTATTCTCCACGCTGACAGCCATCATCCCACAAACTTAAGTGGGGTATCCCATATGGGGAACTGCTTAGGGCTAAGCATAACTGCTGTGCAGGACAAGCTTTCCTGGAAGAAGAAGGGTGCATGATAGCTAGATTTAGAGTAGGGGGTTATCCCTACAAAGTGCTCAGAGCCGCAAACGAGAAAGCCGCTCGGGGTAACGAGAGAAAGCCTACTGACCAAAAAAAAGAATAAAAAACAGGAGCAGCACACGGTCAGACTAATCACCACCTTTAATAGTGAATCTGTGGCCTTGAAGAAGATACTTAACAGACTGTGGCACCTGGTTAGTGCAGACCCGGTTATAGGCTGCACTGTGTCTCCTCATCCCCTTGTCACATACCGCAAATCTAAATCCTTGCCGGATTTCTCAGTACATAGTTACACCAACACACGGGAAACACAATGAGGCTGGTTGGGCAAACAAAACAGGTTCTATAAGTGTGGCAGGTGCAAGGCCTGTAGGAGTATCAGCTCCCCACAGGGAAGACACACAGCATAAATAAGTTCATAACAAGTGGAAGTGATTATGTTGTCTATGTTATGCAATGTCCATGTGGCTATACACTCACATATTATCCAGTGGCAGTTGCCACTGGGTAGTTCTAATATTTTTTGGTTTGACTATAGGTTTGGTGAAGTTCGATGAATCTTCTCGAAACCTTCCAAAAAAAGTCTAATCAATCTCAGCTTCTACCTGTAAGGTTTCGGGGTGATTCATCCATTTTCCATAGGAAACTGTGATACAGCTACAGCCAAAACAGCTGAGCGGAATTACACCAAATTTGGCAGAAAGATTCACATTGGTCCAAAAAGCATGCTTTCTTCATTTGATGTAGATCTAGTCAGTAGTTTTGGAGAAATTAAGATTCAAAATATTTGTATAGTTCACACCACGGAGGACACGCAAAGCAGACAGATCTAGAGCTAAGACAAAGTTGTGGCAGCAGCCATTTTAGGACTCTTGGATTCAGTTCCCTGTCCAGGAAACAGAGTAAAAAAAAACACATATTGGCCTGGTGGGGGGCCAAAAACGTCCATGGGCCATTTAAAAAGTGCAGGCTTCCACCCTTATTAGTATAAAATCCACTGTGGTGGGCCAGGGCTGGGGGAGTTGGTGCAATGTTCTTTATAGAGAGGGGGCGCACGCCCTCCTCCTCGAGCTTCCTAGAAATCCTGGGGCTCCTATCCACTAGGGCTGCAACACATTTCAGAATGGGAGGGAGGCATGCTGCGCCCATCCTCGAGCCATTTGCAGGCCTGGGGACTCCAGTGCCCCGGGCCGCATGACATTTCAGAATGGGAGGGGGTGTGCCCCCCTGCATGACCCAATAACAGGCCCTAGGGACCCCATCCCCTGTGATAGTGATAACGCCGATTCTTATCTAATTATCTATAAGAACCTTCTGGTCGCCAAGATCTTTTTACCTGTTGAATAGTGTAAAGGAGAGAATCTCATCTGGTTATATAACAGCATTCATTTTGTCTGAAAGGACCACTGACTCCGAATTCAAGTTTAAGAATTTATTATCGCCAAAAATAACTGGACATGCAAGCACCTCAACACGAGGTTAAAGAAATAGATGGGCACTAATACAAATAATAACCTACGCAGGAGTCTCATCCGACTCAGAATAAAGAGGATCGTTAGTTCTAGAAGGATCAACCAAGCTATGATTGCTCCAATTTCTACGTTGCTCTTCATTTATCTAAGAAAGCTTTAAACTAATTGCTGTCCCTACACTAACACTTAGTGACATCCCTACATAACGATTTTCCCCGGCAAGAGTGAATAAAAGGTGTCAGCTGTGAAGACTTCCTCAGAAGTGCAATCACATAATACCTAAGCTCAGCTTCTTCCTCAGGACACTCTCTGTCCTCCTCTCTGGTCTCCCCTACCACTTCTCTGGCCTCCTCCCTCAGGGCACTATCCCTAATACAAAACCCTAATACAATTGTACACGCCTTGGTCACGCCTCCTTGGCCAGGTCTTCTTTCTTGTACTTTTCCATCGAAACGGTTACTTCATCCTGGACGGTTGCGATGACCTTGAGTCCCAGGCACCTTCTCCGCTGAAAGTATCATCCCTAAATTCCATTGCACTCCCCGTACCATGCCTCCCATCTCTCTAACTTTTGAAAACAAAGAGTTAGTCTTTTACTAACGAGACATGTGTCCTTGCACCTGCAACAAAAGATACGTTCAACAGAAACCTTCTACTGTGCTAATTAAATCTACCGTTTGTGCCCAGAGAGCCTTACCAAGAGAAACTTTTCTCTGCCTACAAAATAAGCTAACATAAGAATAAACCAGGCCTTCCCTAAGCATATATGTAGTCAGGCCTTTACATATAACTTTTAAACACACACCTTACTGTTCCCTATAAGCATTTTCATTACAATTCATATGCGAAAAATGAATTACATGTGCAACTTTAATATGATGCACGTTTAAACTACTGCAATTGAATTACACACGAACTGATTTGTCTATGCATTAATTTTCACACAATTCAATAAACATTACATTACATAATTGTCATATCACAACTATACTACTGAGTTCACTTTATATCAGTGAACTATTCATTCTTTACTAAACATGCATGGATATACAACTGAATATATACGAATATATGTCTGAGTACATGCGGGTGCGGACTACCAGTGATTATGATGCACCCCTACAATTCACAAGAACATTTCGCTCTATCAGTTCCCCCTTTGATGACTCCTGTCATCACATCTCATTCAACTCCCTTGGAGAAAGAACCGATCTAAACAGAACTCGTTGCCATTTTCCCTGATCTTAGTTTCTCCATGCTCTTGAGCCTCTGATATTGACTGTCCTGCAGCCTTGCCAATCTCATCTCATTTTCCCTCAAAGCTCTCTTGACTCGGCCTGCTCGATACCACTTGTAGGCCTTGATCGAAATCCACAGACAGACCACACAAACCACCACGATAAGGAGGGGTCTCAGAACATACCCAAGGAATCCTTTTCCCAGATTTGCAACCCAACTCCCCACTTGACCAAAACCCTTGCCAACCTTTTCCCAAGCCCCCTCTTCGGTCAAATCCGCTATTTTTGTGTGGATTGTAGTGATGTTACTTATATATTTCTCCAGATCTTTGCTACGGTCTGGTATATAAGTGCAGCACTCTTGAACCTTCAACAATTTACAGACTCCGCCCTCTTTTGCCAACAAGACATCCAAAGCAAGGCGATTCTGCAAAACCATTGCCCTTATCGACAACATCTCTCCTTCCACCAGCACCAATGACTTTGCTGTATTCATTGAAAATTCATCTACCACAGTCGCTAATCTCCGGATTTTTACATCATTCAAGATTACTCCCAGGCTGGGTATCATAGCTCCAAAGATATCCCCCACAACAATTCCTGCACTTGCAGCTCGTCTCGCTCTTGAATGCTTCCCACCTTCTAGAAGTTCCAAATCCTCTGTATGGTAAATCTTTGGAAATATTATTGCCAAATAACATGTTCCATACCAATTTGCAGGCAACCTCACATAAGCATTCGTCCCACACACAAAATACACCGTTGGTATCACTTGCACAGGACCTTGGAGAAAATCTTTTGCCACATCTGCCATGGTGAAAACGTGATCACAAGTGCTTTGTCCCACTGCAACCTTTTCGTAGTAAGTCTGATAACGCCTTATACACAACTTACCCCTCTGCTCTTTGTCTAACGCTATAGGACCATAGCTTCCCTTTGTCTTATGCAACTTTTCTTCATCTGTCCAATCAAGTCTGTGATGCCCCATGTCTCGTGACTGGGTCAGCTTTCTATACCTGTCCTCTACCTGATCTACAAACTTTTTCTCTACATCTGACAACGAGCAGGTCAGATTGTGTCTGTGAGCGAATGCTGTATCCAATTCCAAACTCGGTATAAAGAACTTCCTGAGTCTATCCTCGGTCTTATAATAGTCATACTTATTCAAATGCTTGTAAGCTGGGACTTCAGGAAGCACTGCGTCGAAATTGGAAAAGAAATACTCAAACTGATCTCTCTCATAAAATAAACTAAGCAAAAGACTACATGAAATTCCATAAGTCAGTGGAAGATGGTGATACCTAATACCCTCGTCCACTGAAGCAGGCAACTGCATACACACATAACAATCTTTCGCATCCATCACATCAACATACTCATATAGCAGCTTAGCATATGCATTAAGCTTAAAATCACTCCTAGACAAATCTATATGTAACCTACGACTTTCTTCTAATAGCAAAGCTCTGTCAGCTCCCATGTTTACCCCCTTTTGGCTAGGTGTAGTAGGTGTAGGTGTCCCTGGCACCCCCTTCACTTCTAGCTCATGCGAACCAGTATATGAGACTATGATTACTATGATTATAGAAACTATCACACTACTTATAAGTACGCCTACAATCCACTTAGATCTACGATTGGGATCTCCCGGCTCCATGGTTTCGAAAGTTCTCAAAAGTTCTTGGTTAGAGCAATGATCCCCAAAAAGTCTCTGTGTCCTTTACTCGTGACTTGCTTAACCAGCTCGAGCAACCATGAAATCTCCGGATTTTCCCTTTTCGATCACAATCTTATTTACACAGTCCAGAAAAAGACTTCCCTAGTTTTCGTTCCTCTTCTGTGGAAAGTCCCTAAGTTTATTCTTCTTCCACTCGGACCTAGGTTATCTTCTTCTTTTAGACTTTTATTTACAGTTTATAGTTGATCCACAATAAGATCCTCATTGAGCAGTTCCAGAACGTGATACAAAAGTTCAAGACGCAAAATTACCATTTCATGTGAAGACGGCTCAAACCCAAAAGACGGAAATTCGAGTCGATGCAGAACCAAGTTTCGGACTTCACTCAGAAGCGGGGGATTCGGAACTGTGAGGGTCAGTATTCCTTCTACTTCGAGCCCCGGCAACTGCAGCACCACCTTCACCACCACATTCGGGCTTCGACGGACCACCAGCACTGACCTCAGCCTTCCCGTACTCACTACCCCCTGCATCAAACACTGTGTAAGTCCACTCAGGGGTAGAGTATCTGCGACAAGGTACTCTAGTTCTTTTCGACCTTCGCCGACTATCTTGAGCCTGGTCTTCGTCACTTGCCTCTGTTTCAGATACTTCAGACACTGGGGCAAGGTCTCTTTCAGGTGCTAACTTCAGGTTCCGTCGCCTCTGTCTTTCAGGCCAACTTTCTTCACTTCTGTTCGTTCGTCTGCCTTCCCCTGTTATACCCAGTGCACTACTTCCTCTTTCTGCTGAATCTGACTCTTCTCCGCCCACTGCACCGTTTCTGTCTTCGGTGTCTGAGTCAGGGTTCGAACTGTGGAAACCCCCTTCAGCTTGCTCTAGTGCACCACCAGCTGTGTCAGCAACCCTTACAGCTTGACTTGTCCTCTCATGTGGCCCTGCCACATCAGCTGGATTTTCATTTACGAGAGGAGCTGTTTCTTCCAAGGGTGCTGAAACTCTGCGGGTATGGGAGGCATGCACCCAGTTCGGCAATCCTCCACACTTTACTGCTGTGTTCGTGATGAATATCACCTGATACGGGCCACGCCAGCGGGCATCCAAGCAACTCTTCCTCACGTGTTTCCGGACAAGCACCCAATCTCCGGGACACAAGTCGTGGCACAGATCACTCGAGGCTGGGACCACTGCTGCTTGCACCTGCTGGGATACAGAACGGACCACATCAGATAGTCCTTTACAATAATCGAGAATCAAGTCATCAGTGATGCTTATCAAAGCTGTAGCTGGTACTGCCGGCAACCTCATTGCCCTTCCCATTAGTATCTCGTGGGGGACAACCCGGTTTTCCTGTCTGGGACACTTCGCATGCTCATCAACACAAGCGGCAAAGCATCGGGCCATTTCAGGGATGTCGAAGAACACATTTTTGCCATCCGGGCCTTCAAAGTTCCATTAACTTGTTCCACCATCCCAGAAGCCTCTGGTCTGTAACTACAGTGGAGTCTCTGGTCAATATTCAATGCAGCACAAAGTAACTTCATGATTTCACTGTGGAAGTGCCTTCCTCTATCAGATTCCAAAGAAGTCGGGATCCCGAACCTAGGGATGAGCTCCCTAACCAGTAACTTAGCCACTGTGAGAGTGTCACACCTGCGTGTTGGGTAAGCCTCCACCCACCGTGAGAATACACATACCAACACTAAAATGTACCTCAACCCATTACACTTAGGCATTTCCACGAAGTCTAGCTGTATCCTGTTGAAAGGCCCACCTGACCTCCCAATGTGACTCAATGTAACTACAGTTTTCTTTCCAGCGTTCATCTGCTGACACGTAACACACCTTTGACACACTGTTTCAGCCATTGCCCGAAATCGTGGGTTGTACCACGTCTGTCTAAACACCCTCATCATTGCATCTCTACCAAGGTGTGCCTGTCCATGTATCAGCCTTGCCATCGGACTCAACAGCTCTTCTGGTAATACGGCTCTCCCATCACTGGAGACCCACACATCCACGTCTCCTCTCTCACAACCAGCTTTGATCCATCCCTCTCTCTCCTGGTCTGAGACTTCATCCTGCAATCGCTTGAGCTCTTCCCAAGTGTCTGCCATGGCCAACATTATGTTGAGCTCGGTTCTTTCTTGGCTCTCCCCTGCGTATCTATCTGTGAATATGCATCCTTGTTCTGCACAGAACCGGGCGACCTCGTCCGCGTAATTATTGCCCAATGACACAAAGTCCTCCCCCTTCCCATGTGCTGAACATTTCACAACAGCAATTTCCTTCGGATGCTGTAATGCATCCAACAGTTGTCTTACATATTCTCCATTCCGAATGGGTGAGCCAGATGATGTCAAAAATCCCCTCTGAGACCATAACTGCCCGAAGTCGTGCACCACACCAAACCCATATTGGCTGTCAGTGTAAATCGTGATTCGAATTTGGTCAGCGGCCAAACAGGCACGGGTCAAGGCAATGATCTCAGCTACCTGCGCAGAGCGTACTCCTTCTAGGCAAGCAGCCTCAACCACTCCCGAAATGGTACACACAGCAAACGCTGCTCTCAATTGCCCAACACTGTCTCTTAAGCATGAACCATCGACAAAGAAAATTTCATCTGGGTCAGCCAACGGTTCATCGACAATGTCAGGTCTCGGTTTGGTGCAAAGTTCGGTTACATCGAGACAATCATGGTCCGCACAATCTTCATCATCTGCATTCGGTGTAGGCATCAATGTCGCAGGGTTCAAGACAGAGCACCTTTTCAGAGTCACATTCTCTGCGGCAAGTATGACTTGCTCGTACCTCGTTAACCTATTGTTCGTTAGGTGCTGAGTCTTGGTCCTGGTCATTAATAACTCAACCGAGTGTGGCACATGTACAGTCAATGGATGTCCCATTACAATGCTTTCACATCTTTCAATGCTGACACCGGTTGCAGCAACGGATCTTAGACATCCGGGCAACGCAGAAGCTACTGGATCTAGAGTAGCTGAGAAATAGGCAACTGGTCTACGGACACCTCCATGGTTCTGAGCTAAGACTGCTAATGCACATCCTTCCCTCTCATAACAGAACAATGAAAAGGCCTTGTTATAATCAGGCATCCCCAGTGCCGGAGCACTGCACAATTCCTCTCTCAGTTTCAGGAATGACATCAAGCACTCCTCGTCCCATGGTACCGGATCACTCACATCCTTGTGCGTAAGCCTCTGCAAAGGCTTTGCTCTCAAGGAGAAACTAGGAATCCACTGTCGACAGTAACCGACCATTCCCAGGAACATCCTAACTTCTCTCTGTGTGGTGGGTACTGCCATACTCATTATTGCCTCAATTCGGTCTGGTGACACCTTCCTCTTGCCTTTTTCTAATCTGTGTCCCAAGTACTGTACCTCATTCAAACAGTACTGCAGCTTGTTCGGGGACACCTTATGTCCATTCTCTGCTAAGTGGTTCAACAGGGCTACAGTGTCAATTCTGCAAGCATCTTCTGTTTCTGAGGCAATGAGTAAATCGTCTATGTATTGCACGAGGACTGAGTTCTGCGGCAACACAAGGCTCTCAAGATTCTTTTTCAGGATCTGGTTAAAGATCGATGGACTTTCTGTATACCCTTGAGGGATACGACACCATGTTAACACGCGATTTTCCAGCCTGAATGCAAAAAGAAATTGGCTTTCCTCATGGAGCGGTATCGAAAAGAAGGCTTGACACAAGTCGATGACCGTAAACCACTCGGCTTCGCATGGGATCTGGAACAGTATTACTGAAGGATTCGGTACCACTGGACAACAAGGGACAACTATCGTGTTGACCTTTCGCAGGTCTTGCACGATCCTGTATTTCCCGCTCGGTTTCTGTAGTCCCATAATAGGTGAATTACAGGGGCTACCTCTGATCTCTTTTAGAATGCCTTTCTCAATGAAAGTCTTGATCACAGGTTTTATCCCTGCAATCGTTTCAGGCGACAAGTTGTATTGAGGTGTCCTAGGGAAATCAACATTTTGCTTCACCTCAATCCGCACTGGTTCAACCCCTCTGATTAGACCTATTTCATCGCCTGCGAAATCCCACACCACAGATGACACTGCGTCTCTCAAATCAGGTGGAAGTTCTTCCACAGTCACCATTGGGTACAGATCTATACATAGATGCTGATTTGTAACCTTAAAATCAGCATCGTCATCCCTCGTCTGGACCTCCACTCCCTGAGGTGTACAATAAATCGTACAGTTCAACTTGCACAACAGATCTCTTCCCAAAAGGCAAACTGGACTCGTATCACACACTACAAACTGATGTCTAGTTTGGAAGGAACCTATCTTTACTAAGATCGGTTCTGTCAACGGGCTGCTTATTCTTTTGTTCGCTACTCCAACAACCTGGATTGATTGTCCCGAGAGGGGTAGGTTAGGGACCACTGCTGATCTTACAGTAGACCGGGTAGCACCAGTATCAACCAAAAGTGTGGCAGGATGACCCTCAATATCTGCCTCCACAAAAGGTCCTCTCTGGTCTACCTCCAAGACCGCTCCAAGCGTGCAGTCTTCCTCCCCCCTCAGGCACCGTCAGGATAAATGCTCTGAGCTACTCTCGTCATAGTCTTCGAACAGGGGCATCTGTTGGTACGTTCGTATTCCTTGTGAAATCCTTGGAGCCTGGGGAACCTGGGCGTGAGAGCTGTATATTCCCCCTTTCATCGTCCTCGGCCTCGTCACAGTGTTAACTACCTCTTGCGTGGGTGCCTGAACCCCCTCTTCCTCTTCCTGCAACTGATTAACTGGGTTCAAAGGACACTCGCGTTTCCAATGTCCGACCTGGCGACAAAGATGACACGCAGTGGTCTTCTTCAGTGTGGCCACGTCCACTCCCGTCTTGGGGTCTATTGGTTTTCCCTTTCCCTGTCCTTGCCCATTCTGGTTCCCCTGGAAATTTCCTTGTTTTCTTCCTAAGGTCCCTCCATTAGACTGACCCTGTGCTGTCTGCATCTGTACAAGCATCAATTTGTCTTTTAGCTTCCGATGTTTCGATTCCACCTCATCACTACAGTATCTCGCATACCTCAAAATTTCATCTACCGGCTTGTTCTGTCAGCAGATCAAATGGTGCTGTATCATGAGACTGACTTCTGTTCTCAGACCCAGTACAAACTTTGAGACAAACTGTCCCATATCCTTGGGGTCTAACGTATCTAATCCACTATACTGTTTAAAAGCTTGCAGAAGTCTTTCGTAATATTCATGCACCGTTTCTTTGGGTTCCTGTACAGTCCGATCTATCTTAACCCAATCTATATCTTGAGGTGAAATCTTCAGTTTTAGCCATGTAATCACCTGCTCATATTTTTTCATTACTAGGGGTGATGGACCATTTGTAACCGCCTCCCTTTCAGGTTCCGAAGTCGGCCACTCGACAGCGACTTTACAAGCTGTCCACAAATCTCCCGGCACCACTATGTCAAACAAGGTGTTCAAATCAATCCACAATACTTTTGAAATTTTAACAAACCGCTCAACCTGCTTGTACCACTCTACTGGTTTCTCCCTCAGCCGAGGAAAATCATTTGTAAATGCAGCCAAATCACCTCTATTCCACGGCACATGCACATACCCTCCATTCTGTACTTCCCGTAAAGGAAAATTTCCGACACCCGTCGCCCCCCTCCTGGAGGCGGCGTTTCCCCCTCAGCTTTCTTTGCTAGTTTCTTCTTGGACCACCTTTCTTCCCATTTGTCCAACAAAATCCATATCCGCATTCCTACAATCAGATCTCTGGTGTGTGTCCTTAATCCTGTGATTCTTTTCTCTTCCAGCTCCTGGTCACTGTATTGTAATCTATGCGGTCCTTGCAACGTTTTAGTTTTATTCAGGTCTACCTCATATCTTTTGGCCAACGCCGTTAAGTTTTCATGTGCTATTCTAGCTTTTCGAGTCACATCTTTTGCTACGAACAGCAACTCATCTGATCCATACATTTCTATCCTTTCCAAAGGCAGACTCCCGCTAATCATCTCGTCTACCTCTGTTTTCAACCTTACTACGTCTAGCAACCTTGCCTGTACTGCACTCCTCAGTACTTCTCGACAAGATAAACCGTCCCGCTCATCACAGTCACTATTCTGTCCTTGTGACCTATTCCCTTCCATCATATTCCTGGAACTTGGTCTGTCTTCCGAGATGTTTTGTGCCCTATCTCCTGGCATCCTATCACTTTGGTTTGTTACTGTTGGTGTCCACATCCTCAAAGCTGACTTGGATTCGTGCAAAGACCTCGGTCTGACTGGTCTCTCATCCTCCTGTCTAAAGGAAGAGTCTGCAGTAGCCGGTAACGGCGTACTTGTCTCCAATGGTCTTGGGAAATGAACCACTCGTACTCCGAACCCATTCCCACTCTCACTGGTTATTTCTTCCCTTCCCATCTGTACGGAGCTCCCTTCTCTCACTCGGTCTGGGTCATATACCGGTACTATAGGGCCAATGGTAACTGGTACTGTCAAGGAGTCCGGTAATCTTGTGTTCCCAACAGGAGGCTGTGTTATCATAGACGTCGTTGCCCCTTCCGTTCCTGTGGAAATCCTTCCCATTACTCTCATGCTAGTCTGATTCTGGCTCTCATCAATTGTTACTGCTGGAGTCGGCTTTCCCTCTTCTGAGTCTGGATTAAATGGTGGTGGCCTCTCTGCCAACAACCTATCTAACAGGCTGTCGTCTGTCTCACTGTCGTCCTCATCGATTCTTGTAATTTTTCCATTTTGTATTAGCAGTGGGTATAACTTATCTCCCGCAATCGTTTCCACTCTCCACCTTTTCTCCAGTGCATCCCACCTTGCATCTTGAAATGCCCTGACCGATTTCTTCACCCTTTCCTGGCTCTTGTCTTTCCTCCTATCGTACGCTGCTCTAATCCACGCATGTAGCGCCTCAAACTGTGTTGGTCTAGGTAGTGGTCGTAAAGAAGCCATTATACTTTTTAGCTGGTACAACACCTCTAACCTGAAAGTACCATAGCGTGGGAAAGTCAATTCTCCTTCTCCTTCTGTCATTTTATGCCAATTCTCAAGCCAAATTATAGTATGCAATCCTACATTCTTTGCCATATAATGTGCTGGCGTATCCTCGGGAGGAGCTTCCTCTCCTTCCCGAGTAACCACATGTCTATCACCTCTACAAAGTTCCCGTAAAACTTTAAAACATTTCATGATGAATCAACTTTTCATTTGCACTCAAAATGTCAGCTTTTACTTCCTGATTTCAATCCACCAATGCCAGCGCGGCTCACACCAACCGGCCTATCGCAGCGCGGCACTTGTCTGACGTCACTTTTCCTCCGCTCGCAGCAGTTCTCCTCCTCCCTAATTCACTCGTTCTCTCCCGCACCTGTCCCAATCACACTCTGAAGTAATGTCCGTCCTACCGAACAATTACCTCTCTGACTGTCAGTCTTACCAATGACCGATCAGCCTCTTGAGCTTGTTGACCTCAATCTGGCAACCGTCTGTCCGCGAAACGACCGGACAATCGCCTCTAACACACTCGATAGGATTCAATCACTCGATGTTCTGCATACAATAACCTACGACCTGTGTTGGTTATTCACACACTCACACATGTGTTCCCTATCTTCAGTGGGTCTGTCAATGACGTCTCGTGACCCCCACAACCTCTGGTCAACGCTCTCAACTCTGGGTGTGTTCTACATCACTCTAAATCTCCTGGTCCCGCGCGCGCTCACGGTCCGGTTCTCAATCACACAACTCTCGTTCCAACTCCGCAAGACATCACACAACAGTAAAACACCGCAATCTATCAAACACCACTCTTTTCATACTCACTCTACCACGAACTGCTACTTCCGCCGCACCGTCACTCTCCGTCAGTTTTCAACGACCTCCGACATCCTTCTCCTACGGTCCTCTGGATCTGCGTCACTCGGGCTCTATGGGGCAACTTAATCTCCTATCTTGCTCTAGATCTCCCCTTACCATCAAAGGTAACCATCCTACTCTGCTACCAACTGATAACGCCGATTCTTATCTAATTATCTATAAGAACCTTCTGGTCGCCAAGATCTTTTTACCTGTTGAATAGTGTAAAGGAGAGAATCTCATCTGGTTATATAACTGCATTCATTTTGTCTGAAAGGACCACTGACTCCGAATTCAAGTTTAAGAATTTATTATCGCCAAAAATAACTGGACATGCAAGCACCTCAACACGAGGTTAAAGAAGTAGATGGGCACTAATACAAATAATAACCTACGCAGGAGTCTCATCCGACTCAGAATAAAGAGGATCGATAGTTCTAGAAGGATCAACCAAGCTATGATTGCTCCAATTTCTACGTTGCTCTTCATTTATCTAAGAAAGCTTTAAACCAATTGCTGTCCCTACGCTAACACTTAGTGACATCCCTACATAACAATTTTCCCAGGCAAGAGTGAATAAAAGGTGTCAGCTGTGAAGACTTCCTCAGAAGTGCAATCACATAATACCTAAGCTCAGCTTCTTCCTCAGGACACTCTCTGTCCTCCTCTCTGGTCTCCCCTACCACTTCTCTGGCCTCCTCCCTCGGGACACTATCCCTAATACAAAATCCTAATACAATTGTACACGCCTTGGTCACGCCTCCTTGGCCAGGTCTTCTTTCTTGTACTTTTCCATCGAAACGGTTACTTCATCCTGGACGGTTGCGATGACCTTGAGTCCCAGGCACCTTCTCCGCTGAAAGTATCATCCCTAAATTCCATTGCACTCCCCGTACCATGCCTCCCATCTCTCTAACTTTTGAAAACAAAGAGTTAGTCTTTTACTAACGAGACATGTGTCCTTGCACCTGCAACAAAAGATACGTTCAACAGAAACCTTCTACTGTGCTAATTAAATCTACCGTTTGTGCCCAGAGAGCCTTACCAAGAGAAACTTTTCTCTGCCTACAAAATAAGCTAACATAAGAATAAACCAGGCCTTCCCTAAGCATATATGTAGTCAGGCCTTTACATATAACTTTAAACACACACCTTACTGTTCCCTATAAGCATTTTCATTACAATTCATATGCGAAAAAATGAATTACATGTGCAACTTTAATATGATGCACGTTTAAACTACTGCAATTGAATTACACACAAACTGATTTGTCTATGCATTAATTTTCACACAATTCAATAAACATTACATTACATAATTGTCATATCACAACTATACTACTGAGTTCACTTTATATCAGTGAACTATTCATTCTTTACTAAACATGCATGGATATACAACTGAATATATACGAATATATGTCTGAGTACATGCGGGTGCGGACTACCAGTGATTATGATGCACCCCTACAATTCACAAGAACATTTCGCTCTATCAATAGCAGCACATTTTAGAAGGGGAGGGGGCAGGTGCCCCCTCTCCCTGAGCCATTAACAGGCCTCAGGGATCCCATTCCCCAGTGCCACAAAACTTTTAACACTTGCAGTGGGTGCTCCAGTGCCTCCCGGGACACACACAGCAATTGCATCCCATGGAGCAGCAGGGGAAGCCCCAAGGCCTCCACAGCCCCTGCTGGGTCTCCTGCTTGCACCCATCCTGGGTGCAGGGGTAGCCGGCTAAATCTCTTTGCTCCTGCCTGGCAGAAGCAGCTTTTCTCTGCTCCAGTCAGGAGCAAACTTGTGTTCCCTGCCTCCAAGAGTGCACAGGGAGTTGAAGTTCTCCATGCCTGCACTCTTCAGGTATTGAACTGCAAAGTTCTGTGGGAAAGTGCCCACACCCTCTTCCAAAAAACAAAAATCAGCTCAGACGGAAGGGGTCCTCAGGGCCTTTAAGTGGGTCAGAGATGGTGGTCCTCCACATTCCCACTTTAGAAAAGAATTCAGCCCTGGGGCAGGGGGGGCACACGCCCTCCTCCCCAAATAAGTGATTGTGAAACAAGCAAAGTAGCCGCTCATTTCACATTTACTGCTCCAGCTGGGACATGTCTCATAATGCCCTGCAATTGCTTTTTAAAAATATTTTTGGGATCCTGGTGGTGCCGTTATAATGGACAGAGGCGCCACCAGGGTTTATTTTAATGTTGTAGAGGGCTGAAGGGAGTTCAGCAGCCCTCCAGCACCATTAAAAAAAAACCACAGTAAGTCTGCTGGGTCATTGAAACCATGACCGTCAGGATAGCGCACCACATTTTACTCCAAGCTGCCGCTCTATTCTTTTCAGCTGGAATGCAGGGACCTGTGGTGGGTTCTATGGCTGCATTTGTGGCCTGAAAAATAAAAAAGTCTCAAAGTAATTTTTTTTTTTTTTTAAGCATTATTGAAAATATTTTATGGCAATAACTTTTATTGAATTTATAAAATAAAAAATTTAATTGAGGCAATTGGTGACTTTTTGACAAAGACAAGAGGCCTGCTTTATATATGTTGACTTGCTGACCCCTCGTTTAAGCCAATAGGCCAACTTTTTCTATTTTGGTGATCTGACCCTTTGACAAAGTCAGTCGGTCTGCCTTACTTAAAATGACACCCTGTATATTATTGCATCACATAGTCAGCCATGCATGCCTGCGGGCGGTTGGATATAGGGCCTGGCCACAGGCCAGGATCTGCTCTCCACACCATGTCGCTCATGGCCAAAGGCCATGCACAATGGGGAGTTCGGTGCAGGACCTGGCTGCACTCCAGGCCCTGAGCCAAATCCTAAGTCATGGGCAGTGATGGAAATCTTAAGCTATGTTAAAAACCCATAGAAATTCACTGTAAAAACCAAACCTTAAAGTGACGTTATAGTTAGGAATTGTAATAATATCATACTTTATAATTACAAAAAGGCATTGTCTTAAATATCTATGTCAGGTGAGATATTAACAGGTACATTTTATAAAGGTAAATACAAATCCAACTGATTCATTAATTAATTAAATTTGTTGATCTCATTAATGTCTCATTGGGCGGCGGAAGTCGCAGTTAGGTCAGTAAATTATAACTGGTTAATATCAGTGTATCAAGCGGCACTCCATGGTACTGCAGGTCAGTGCAAGCTTCACTTTTGATGCTTGCACAGTCCTGCACAGTCCTGGTCTACCCTGCAATATGCCTGGCCATGCTTTGTCCGTAGACCTGACAGGAGGCCTCGCGGGGCCATACAGGATTATCACGGGACCTGCGGCACAGTTCAGTTTTAATTTTAGCCCCTGGGAGGAGTCTCACTAGGACCCCCCCACTCCCAACAAGGGCCAGGGGGTCAGGGTACCCCTACCTTGTATGTTTTTCTTTTTGACACAGAATACGGGGACCAAGGGGGATATTCACAAGAACGTGTGCTAAACATCTCCAAAAAATGTTAACGCAACTTCACACATCGCAGCCCATCGCGGGAAAATAACCCCGTGTTAACCTGGAATTCACAACACGGTGGTACCATGCGATAGTTCCCCGAAAACGCGGACAATGTCCGCGATACAACAACCGCGACCGTGATAAAAACACAAACCTCAACGCGAAAAAATATGCGATGGGCAAAAGCGCGATGAGGAAATCAGCGACAAGCAGCGCCAGGCCTGCAATACACACAGGGCAGGCGGGAAAAACCAGTATAAAAGTATAAAAAGCACACAAACACAAAATCACCAACACCCAAGCACCATGGAGACCTCCGGAGCAGGCGCAGAGGACGAGCGCAACCCCACAAGCACCCCGGACGAGCAGCCTGGGACCTCGGGGACAGGGAAGGGCAAGGACAAGAAGAAGAGGAAGACGAAGTTCAGTCCGCGGGAGAATAGGATCCTGGTCACGGAGGTGATGGAACACCATCAACAACTGTTCGTCACCTCCAACGTGTCATTGGGCACAAAAAATGGAATATGGCGGGACATCGTGGACAAGGTGAATGCCATCGGAGAGCACAAGAGGTCAATGGACGAGGTCAAGAGGCGATGGATTGACATCAAGCTCAAGACCAAGGAGAAACTCGCAGCCAACCAGAAGGCAGCAATGCAGACTGGAGGTGGGAGCCCTGCGCCACAGCAGGAGCTGGATGACATGGAGGAGCTGGTGTCGACAGTCATCAGTGTGGAGACCGTGGCAGGAGTCGGGGGACAGGACACTGCTCGACAGGACACAACACAACCGCAACAGGGTGAGTGACCACCAGATACTGGGGGGACGGGCGGAGATGGCCACAATGGCACACATGCACAATCAAGCAGAGCACAGTGCACACCCACAATCACTCTGGATCATGGCCCTGATCCACAGACAGTCACAATGTACAATGCCATGCTGTCTGAATGTGAACCTGTACCATGTGGCTACACACATGCAGACACATTGTAATACACCATCTCCCCTTCACATTGCAGGGGCACCGTCAACACCTCGTGCAGAGCAGTCCCAGCCACTCTTCACTGATGACGAGGAGGACACCACCAGCATCGACACCCAAGCCCTCCAAGACATCATTGAACTCATCCGCCAATCACCTCCAGGACCAGGGCAGCCCAGCTGCATCGAGGAGACCCCACCCACTCCACAAACCACCCAGCAGGAGGCACCCACAGCCCCGGCTGTCTCCCAAGACCCCCAGGGACAACACATGGCCTTCCAACGCCGTGTGCTGGAGGGCCAGAGGGAGACGGCTGAGCAGGTGCGGGTGGGGTTCGACCTCATGGCTACCAAACTAGACACCATCCATGGGTGTCTAGGTCCCATCAGGGACCAGCTCCAGTCCCTAACGGACACCCACGGCCTGCTCCATGGTCTCCAACGAGCCATGACTGACATCGCTGGAGTCCTGACTCGGAGACAAGAACACCTGTCCGCTAAGAGTGGCTCCAGCGATCCCAGCCGTGAGCTGGCACACATGCGGAGGCTCATGGAGGACATGGTGCGGATGGAGGTGGAAAGGATGGCAGCCACCGCTGCACATCAGCGAAATGTAGCTGGGACCTACCATGCCCTGCATGTCCTCATCATGGCATTGCTGCCACAAGGCGTGGCGATGATGAATGCTGCTGCCCCCACACCATCCACATCTCTGCCGCCTGGTGTGTCAGTGCCTCTCAGTGTGGCAGGCGTATCCACTCCGGCACCTGATGTGTCACTGCCACACAGTGCGGCCGACAATCCACCTCCGGCCCTTGATGTGTCAGTGGCACACAGTGCCGCAGCCGGTACTGCACCACCCACAGGTGGGGCAGAGCACACATCCGAGGACGTGGATGGGCTTGGGTTCAGAAGGAGGCACTAGCATTCATGTCCGCCACCTTGCCTCTTTCTGCTTGGTGCCACACATGGCCCCATGACCTGCCACTGACCCCTGATACACTCCGCTGGACTCACCTTGGACCGCGACATGGACTGCCATATCCTGTTTGATGACCAATGACACGGCGACCAGACTGTGGACTGTACCCTTTCTCTTCCGCAGTACTTGTCATCCCCGGATGGACTCTGGCTGGCCCTCCACGGGCCCATATTGTGTAGTGTGCTTGGCATGGCCCTGTACCGCTCCAGCTGCAAAACTCCACTGGATGTGCAATAAACATCCAGAAACGCACTGCTGTGTCATGTCTTTCATCATTCATGTATGAATGTGTGGATGAATGTAGGGACAGTGATTTCCCTCACGTCAATGATGCTCATCTAGTGGGATGCCAGTCACAGTGTGCTACATTGCTTATTGTGTTCCGCTTGCCGTGGACACTACAACAGGGACACACGCAATAGTCACTCCCTTGTCCGGACATTGACTGATACACGCCCAGAGCCCCCGAGTCATTGTTGCAAGCCCTGCGCTGGTCTGGCGTACGCCAGGCCAGACCACTCCGCTTACGCTCCGAGGGGGGCCCACATAGCTACATGTCGCAGGCGTACTCGCTGGTGGTATGCAGGTCACTGGTCTAGTTGTCAGCATGTCACGGCCACTCCCTGAGGGCAGGTCTGCACACACACCACACCCATCCGGCACAGGCGTCACAGGACATGTGACCCCGCAAATATAAGGGGCCGACGAGGTCACATTCCACACTGCCGGTGGTGACTGTATGACGGACGCTCCACGGTTCTCAATCATAAAGGGCCCATGAGTTGTGACGCACAGGGTTAGTGGCACCCGAGGCCTTGCGGCCGTCACGGGCCTACCACCACGTGGCGCTGACAGGGGTTGCACAGGGTTAGTGGCACCGGAAGAGCTGAGCGGGTGTGCAGCCTGCGATGATGACGTGTGCACTGATGTGGTGTCTGCCATTGATGCCTCAGGACTCAGCAACATGTGTGAGACCTGCTGGGCCGCGGGGCGTGTCCGCATGATGTGGACCATGCCATGGTGGCGGGACCGGGGCCTGGAGCTTGCACGGGCACGTGGTGTGCCCACTGGTGGACACACCGTTGGCGGCAGGTGAGCAGTGGGCCTGGGGTGCGCAAGTGCGGACAGCCAGTGCTGGCCGGCGGGAGGGGGTGGGGTGCGGCTGCATGCGTGCGCAGGGACGGACACGCGTTGTTGCCGTGTGCTATGAGATGGACTCTGCCATGATTGACTCTGGCCTTGATTACAGATTGCAGTCCTGGTGGCTTGCAGTGTATCCCGGCATGTGGTTGGAGACACACCGGTGGCAGCAGGTGAACAGTGGGGCCTGGGTGCGCAGGGGCGGCGGTGTCTCTCTCTCTCTCTCTCCTTTACTTCCCTCTCTCTCACTCTCTCTCTCTCCCTTCCTTCCCTCTCTCTCACCTTTCCTTCCCTCTCTCTCACTCTCTCTCTCTCCCTACCTTCCCTCTCTCTCTTTCTCTCTCTGCCTTTCTTTCATTCTCTATTTCTCTATGTCTCGCTCCTTTGATGTGCGCATGGCACACGTTCTGATTTTGTGCTTTATTTTCCAGGCTGTGACGTCGTGATTGTCCCGGACGGACCTGACAGGAGTCTGCCGCATTGGTGTTTTGTGTTGTGTTTCAATAAAGTTTTTGGTTGTTACTTCAGTGCTGTGTGACTGTTTCTCGTTCTTCTGGCCACACATGGGTGTTATTTTTTGACAATGTGCGTCATCATGCGCTTTTGGTGGCTCTTGTGTCATGCACGATATGTGTATGTCCGGGGGGAGGGCAGAGGGGGGGCTGGGGGTGGTGGCGGTGGGTGTTGTGGCCCTCATGGGTATCCGGGCTGCATGATGTTTGTCTCCATGGTATCTGTGGGTCTTCGGGTGTGGCTCTTGGCTGGGCTCCCTTTCATGCTGCAGGTAGTCGTCCTGCTTAACACCAGCAAAAGGCAGGTGTTAAATCCCTGGTGCTACCGCGGCTTATCGCCTGTTTTTGGTTCGGTTCGCAGATTTGGCAGTTCGTTGTGAAAGTGGTGTTGTGGTTTTTTCGTGTGTTTTTGCACGGGAACGCCTACTCTGCATCTCATTATGGTTAGTTGGTGGTTTCCACCGTGGTGTTAAATTTTGGGGCAGTTGTCGCGGGAATACTGGTGATGTCTGCAGTTTGCACCCGCTTGTGAATGGGGTGTTAAATCTATCTCCACTTTTGATGGGTTAAGGTGGGGATAAATCGGCGGTAGGTCCTTGTGAATATGCCCCCAAGTTTTTTGTGTCAGTTGCAGCCAGCCAATCAGATCGCTCAAAAGGTTTGATGAGAAAAAAAGCCCTATCAGCAAATCAGAATGATCTATTTTTTAAGTTTGCACTACAGAGACAGCCCAATGGACTCCCACTGGACTCCTGCAGAACCAACCATCCGAATATCACTATATTTTGAAGCTTAATTTCTCTAAAATGGCCAAAGGGATATACACCAATTCACAAAAAGCATGCTTTCTGTGCAAAGATCCAGTTTTCTACCAGATTTGGAGTAATTTTGTTCATCTTTTTTTAAGGTCTCGGCTAGACAGCGCTTGAGCTGTCTCTTTGAGACGTGTTGTATATACTTTGTGGGCTTTATCCCACCCATAGACTTCCCATTTGCTGGCTCAATCATCGCTCTCCTATTCCTTTTCCCCATTTGTCCATGGAAAGCAGTCCATGTATTTAGCCCTCCTTGGGAGCATGGACCATTTACTATACCAATGCACTGGTCTCATTTTAGCATTGGTATTAGGAACTACTTTTTTCTTTGTTGAAAAGCACTTAACACAAGCACTTGTGATTTCACTGGCTCCGAGCTACTTATTTATTTTATTCATTTATTTTATTTGAAAGGTTTTATATAGCGCTGGCTAGACCCAGAGGTATCAGAGCGCTTAACATGAGGTAGGACATTGTTTCAGAACATAGTTACATCAGTTTCAGTAGCGTCGCATAACATAGAAAGGGAAAACAGTATTACATAGTTACATGAGATTATTAAAGCATAGCTTAACATAAAGTACTTCAGGGGACACAGAAAGGTAAGGTTGGAAAAGGGGAGGCAGACAAAGAATCACAGAGGGAGGAGGCAGGAGAGGGAAAAAGAGACACAACGGGGAGACGAGGAAAACAATGTCCGAAGTCCGGCTGGGTAGGTGACGGCCGAGGGGTGAACCAGAGCCAAACTCCTCTATAGCTGCATAGGACAGCACCACCGGGCATCGGCCAAGGTTGCTCGGGCACCGCGGAACGTACAGACAATTAAGGTTTCCGCCTGGGGGGTCAGGCATGGTGGTATGGATAATTTTGTCTGATAGAGATTGGAAATACTGCTAAGTTTGTAGGGCCAACCAAAATCACTCAGAAGTCCGCAAGAGGTTTATGCACAAGGCTGAAGAAGAATCACGCAGCGTTCTCCCTGTTCTTCTATTACACGATGTCGGGCAGTGGGCGCCATGTTGAGGTCAGGCAGGGCACTACCGTCCCATCTGGAGCAGCCGGTATCGCTCTCCATGCCTCCGGTAGCGCTCTTTCTTATTGCGCTAATCCCCCTCACACTGTTGCTTGCCAGTTTCAGTGATGGGCTTCCTAAGAGCTGCCCATGGGCCCCGTGTTCCTTCACTCGGATCAGGTCTCCCGTCCAGCACGCCGCACTCACCGGACTTTTGTAGAGCCACCGCTTCCCCGTGTGGTGCCAGTTCCAGCCGCCCTCTCCGCCATTCTGCTGGGGCAGCCATGTCGATTTCGGGATCATTGAGGGAAGGACCCTTCGTCCGGGCTGTTTCAAGAATGAGGCGCCATTGCGCCTGTCTGTCCACTGGCGTCCTGTTCCTGCCTTTTGTCGGATGTTGCGAAATATGTGGTGACCTTGTTCGTCGCCTTTTTTGGTGGCATATGGACACCTCGGAGAGCTCTCTCTGCCATCGTAGATCGTTGCCCCGCAAGGAATAGCGACAGTGCGCGGGGTGATTTCGTAACCCTGACCGTCTCCTGTGTTAGGGTTCGGGCGGGAGGGTCTTGTATCGACTGCAGTCCACGTCAGCCGTCGAAAAGGCAAACTCACACACGGTCAGTGTGATTACCCAGCCCAAGGACCACGCAGATATGGGGAACAGCAGGCGGTCAGTATGATTTCGCCCTCGTCTTCAGTAGGATGCAGTGTTTCTTAACTGGAGATCTGGCCTTCCACTATATCTCAGTAGTGCTTCCCGGCCGCCATTTTGGAGTCAGGCAAATGTGTTCTCTAGTGAATTACTGCACCATTGCCCTTGCATGCATGCTGAGAGGGTAGAGTTGCCGCCTGACTCCCTCATGTTCCAGACACTTCCACAAGGTACCCATTCAGCCACTTTGTGCCTCCACTGCCGTTAGTTCGCCTTCATATGGCCTCCATGTTAAGGTCAGGCATGCTCCCAAAGCCCTCGCGGATGCCTGTGAGATATGCGCTGGCGTCAGTAAGTCTATTTGTGGAGGGGGGTGCCGTCTACGCGTCTTGGGGGAACGATCCTCCGCCCCCGCCACTCTCAGCTGCCCCAGTATGCACAAACGGGAGCTTCCGCGGCCCGCGGGCCCTCCGTAACGCTCGGAGTTCCCGCTGCCGCCGATGCACAATGTCTCCGGGCAGCGGACGTCCACCAGGCTCCCCTCCGATGCTGTGTCATGCCCCCCCGGGGGATATACGAAAATCCGCCAGCCTTCCAGACGCTGCAACAAGCCTCCCGGGTCTCTCCCGCCTTGGTCTTTTCCTTTACTCACTCATCGGCGCCATCTTGTTTCCACGCCGGCCTCCGATCCGGCGCCTAGACGACCGCAAATCTTGTTATTGCGGCATCTCCTCCGGAGCGCCGACAACACCGTTGCCTCCCTCAATCGTCCGGATCCGTTTAAGCCTTTTGTTGGCCGCTAGCACTATGGATGCGCTTTCCGCTCAGTGTGGGTCTCCGGAGCCGGTGTGGATCACGTCCACCCGGCCATCATTTAGCATAACAAATTCCGAGCTACGTAAACATGCCTGTAAATCTTGTTCTTGTTGCATTTGCTGTGCATCAAAAGACCAAGCTCAATGTCCTCAACCCCCTCCCGCTTTGCTGCTTGAATACAGTGTGGGTGAGTGAAAACTCTTTGCTTTTAATTTATATATTTTTTGTTTACTGGGACTGCTTGCATCAGGTTACCGGAGCTGCTGCTGTCTCTGGCTGACCTCCGTTGCTGTAAACCGCCCTTTAAATATTGTTCTTATCTAGTTACATTTGCTGTGCATTCAAAGACAAATGTCAGATGCTGCTTTACAAGGGCGCCTCTTTACTTTTCTTTCACTGCAGTCACAGCAGATTCTCTGCATTCTTTCTTTGCTGCAAACTTAAAATGCGCAGCTGATTCCATTGTAAATCTACATGACGTCTCACTTTTTAAATGGCTTACCTGATATTTAATTGGCTGGCTCCATTGCTAGATGGGTACTGCTCTTCAGCATTGCCTAACTTCCTGTTTCTACAGTGTGTGCATCATGATGGAAACAGCTGCTGTTGTCCATCTTCAGCTCCCCACAACCTCTTAGCTTGTCTCCTTCTCACTCTTCCTCCTTTCATTGAGTAGGCAACAGCCCTGCTCCAGAAAGAACTTTTTTGGAGTGTGTAAGCATGTTAGTGTATTTATACAGTATTGCCACATAATTACGCCCCATAATTAAGGAGATCTTAGGATCTGTGCAAAGTAGAATTGCCAATGTTGTGTCTTTTATATTGTATTGTTCTGATTTGATTACATGTATTTTACTAAGCATCAGCTTCTTGGCTTTTTTATTGATTTGTTGATTTCTGACATCGTGTCTCTGAACAGCAGCACCTATATGTGCCCATAAACAAATGAATACTGGCATTTTCGAGTGAGTATTGATACAAAACAAATGCTTCTGGGTTTTATAGATGCTATGAAATAGTTGAAGAAGTGTAGACACGAGCCATAATTTTTGCTACTCAGTGCGTTCCTATGGACAAGGTTCAAACAGGTCTGAAGAGGGCCTTTGGCATAAAGAGTCAAGGGGTGTTTGCATTGGAGGCAAATGCCTTTTCATATGGATGTCTTGTTTTTAGGAGCAGTCTGTGTTGTCAAAAGCATTACTGAAGCGTAGATAAAACTTTGACGTCATGCAAATGAACAGAGTATTTTCAAAAGGAATATGGGCATATTCCAACACAGGCTGTAAATATAGTGAGATGGCAGGATGGCTCACCGAGTTTAACAGTCACCGTTGAAAACTATAGTGATCAGAAAGCAAAGAGTTCAAACCTGAGGAAGGTCATCTGTGCATTCCATCCTTCTGAGGTCGATACATCCAGTACCATTAAATATTGGGTGACTGTAGTACCATTACATTGAGTAATAATAATACTATTTAAAGGGCGGAGAAATGGCACACGTTAGCTACATAAAAGCACCTTCTTAATATAGCACATAGGATTTGAAACAAAGGAACACTGGACCTTAAGAGTGATGAACAACAGCCGATAAAATTGTCATGTTGCATTTAACAGCAGGGTTGTATCCTGTAAGGTGATGTTGAATTAAATATAATAATTGATTACGCACAAATCTGGCACCCGAAATTATGAATTTTTTAAAACTCTGAGGGGTATATTCACAAGAACGTGCGATTAACATCGCCAGAATAGCTTACCGCAACTCCTCACATCGTAGTCCATCGCGGGAAAACAACGCCGTGTTAACGTGGCATTCAGAACACGGCGATACCGTGCGATATTCGCACGATAACGCGGCAAATGTCAGCGAAACAACTACAGTGACGGCGATAAAAATCCAAACCCTAACGCGAAAAAAGCTGCGATGCGCCCAATGGCGATGAAACAACCGTGATAACCAGCAGGAGGCCAGCAATACCCACGCGCCATGCGTGAAGAAGCGCCATAAAAGCACCCAAAAAAACACCAACAAGTAAACGAACTGCGGAGCACCATGGAAGCACCTGGCCCGAGTGCTGAGGCCAACTCGAACCCCACAAGCACAATGGAGGACCAGCCCGGTACCCCGGGGTCGGGGAAGGGCAAGGAGAAGAGGAAGACGGGGTTCCACACCGCAGGAACACCGGATCCACCGCACGGTGTGGACAGAACACCACCAACAACTGTCCGTCACCACCACCGTGTCATAGGCAAGACAAATGAAAAAATGGCAGTCCAATGAGATGACTGCGTAGGACTGAACTAGCTGTGGGCACATCACCCATGAACAACATACTCGCAACCCCCCAACGTAGCCCCACGTCCATGTAGGAAAGAGGTCTGTGTGAAAAGATGTCAAAGTCGGTAGCAGGCTGGGCAGACACAGACTGTCCAGAACGATCACAGTGACGCATATGCCAAGAAATCGGACCCCATACCCACAATGGTGACATCACGGAGCTGCACAGGTCTACCAGCAACTATCCCAAACCACCAAGTCTGGCGCACAGAGGTGGACCTGCCAATAGGGACTCACCCCTAAATGAAATGCGTCATCCAGTCCCACCCTGTGTACGAACAATGCCCAATGAGGCACACGAATTGCCATCCTACCCAACACCCATCACAGTTGAACACAAGTGTGGCAGCGCAGACTTTATTGGCATGTGCGTGGAACTACGGGCAAGACAAGGGCCACAACATGCAGACCAAGGCATCAGACAATCACAGGCAGCATAGGAATGCAGCCATGTCCACTGTTGTTGTGGGAAATGTGGACTCATCACCAGAATGCAACAAGGTGTTGGGACCTGTGCCATGGCTTACCATCAGTCGTGGCTGCTGGAACGTCGTTAGTCGTACATGAAATCGAGCGCAGCTTCCTGTGCAATCAGTTCCAGGAATACGTCGTTGTCCAGCTCAAGGAACACGAGGGTGAGCCAATTCATCAACTGGTCCGGACAGATGTGCTCCGTCCACGCCGTCTCACCAATCCGCAAAACAGCCCAATAGGGGGGCGCCTCAATGTGGTCACTGCACACGAGGAATCGTGCAAACTCCCATGTCCAACTGCCAGCACATATGCCAAACATCCAGGCATCCCATAACGGGAATCCCGGTTACACTCATGGTCGTGGGCCAACAGGGGGCGCACACACAAGTCATAATCCAGTTCAGCCACCGTTGCATTGGATAGGCAGACATCCATGGGCCACTCGAATATGCATGTTCGACAGTGGAACCAGGGCTGGACACAGGTGACGTACGCAAGACAGAAGCTCAGACGGTAACTGATGCGCAACACTGCAAGTGGCAGGGCCCCCAACATTTGCAGCATTCGGGCACGGTACAGTCCCACGTGACTGGGGTTGTGCATGTGCCCGTGATGTTCGGCCATTGCGGTGGTGGCACTCGCAGAACCGCCACTCCTCTGACCTGCGGCAGTCATGTGGATAAAAGCCACAGCTCGGAGCAATGAGTCGTATGGGCGTGCGACGTTAGGACGTATGTGTTGTTGTGTACGTAAGTGTGAAGGCCATTCCATGCAAGAGTACCCGGGCAAGGGCCTCTGTGTGTGGGGTGTGTATACGTTGGTCCTTCATCATCGCTGTGTGAAGTGTGGGAGTCGTCTTCATCTGCTATGATATCACTCACAGGGGGTTTCTGCCGCATGCTGTGTCCAAGGTCGGAGGTGCAGATGCCCGTCCGCCTCCTGTGTGGAGACAATGGAGCATTCATCCCTGATATCAGTCTGACTACTGCTTGCAATGTGGAAATGTGATGTGGTCTACACGCTGCAATTGAGGCTAGGCCTTAGGCCCATGGCGCACCAGGAACGATACACACGGCAGTTGGCATGCATGAGCCAAGAGCCCGAGCGGACTTGCGCACCTTGTACATTCCCACGTGCACGTGCGCCCTCCGACTGCATGCAACATTGCAACATTGCACATCGCGGCCCGTGTTGCACAGACACTGCGACAGAGGCACACGCATATGTACATTTCCTGCCCAGCCCAGCACAGGACCACGCCCAGATCCCGGAGATGATACTTCACACCCCTATGCTGGACGTGCGTACGCAAGCCCAGCCCACTCCGTATAGGTATAAAGGGTGGGACGACAGAGCTACATGGACCAGATCTTCCACAATGCCCGAGGGGACAATGCTGCGCCCGCCTGCCATGTCACGTGACGCAATCATGAAGGGACCATGACTTGCGGGGCACAGAGCAGAACTGCTTGCGGCACGGCCCGCGCGACACGGGACGGTGACTTTCGTTGCACTGGGTTAGTGGCACCTGGAGCACGTCGGCCGGCACGGGCATGCCACCACGGGTCGGTGACTCAAGGGGCACTGAGGTAGGGCCACCTGATGTGCTGAGCGGGTGCGCAGCCTGCGGTGATGTCCCGTCCTGGCTGTCCGGGCTGGTGAGGGTTGGTGTGAGCCCTGCTGGACCGCAGTGTAGGCCGGAGCCTGCGTGCGACGCGGGCCTAACGCCACGTGGCGTTGCCTCAAGGTTCACAGAGTTAGTGGAACCTATGATGCTGAGCGGGTGTGCAGCCAGCGTTGATGACGTGTGCACTGTTATGGACTCTCCCATTCCGAAATCAAGGCCCAGATCCAGGTGTGTGACCTAGTGGCCCACGGGGCGGGTCCGCGTGATGTGGAGTCTGCCTAGGTCGCGTGTCACGGGCTCGGAGCATGCACTGGCACATGGTTGGAGACACACCGGTGGCGGAAGGTGAGCAGTGAGGCCTGGGGGCGCATGGGCGGACAATGTCCAATGGGCGGCGGGAGGGGCTGGGGTGCAGCAGCATGTGTGCGCAGGGGCGGGCGGGCGATGTTGCCGTGTGCAATGGTATGTACTCTGCCATTATTACATCTGGACTCCATTGCAGATGAAAGGACATGGTGGACTGCAGTGGATACCGGCACGTGGTTGGAGACACACCGGTGGAAGCAGGTGGGCTGTGGGGCATGGGTGCGCAGGGGCGACTGTCTCTCGCCCTCTCATCCTTTCGCTGTCTCTCTCTCCCTCTCTGTCTCTCTCCCTCTCTCTCTCTCTCCCTCTCTCTCCCTCCCTCTCTCTCTCCCTTTCTTTCTCGCTCTCTCTCCCTCTCTCTCTCTGTCTCTCCCTCTCCCTCTCTCTCTCTCTCTCTCTCTTTCTTTCTTTCTCTCTCTCTCTGTCCTTTGATGAGCGCATGACACACGTTCTCATCTCGGATTTTGTCTTGCAGGCTGTGGCTTCCAGATTGTCCGGAGTGGATCCGCAAGGACTAATCCAATTTGTTGTTTTGTGTTGTGTATTAATAAAGATTTGTTATGGGAATTTCACAGTTGAATGTTTGATTCTCCTTATTCTGACTACACATGTGTGTTTGTTGTTGTATGTGTGCGACATCAGGGTCTTTCTTATCTCGTGATTTTGTGAAGTTGCTGTGGCATATCTTTGTCCGGGGTGGGTGGGCCGGGGAGGGCCCAGGTGTGTGGGGGGTCCTGGGGGTGGTGGCGGTGGGTGTTGTGGGCCTCTGGGGTCTCCGAGCTGCATGAGCAGTGGCTCCATGGCATCTGTTGTTCTTCAGGTGTGGCTGTGGGCTGGGCTCCCTTTTGTGGTGCAGGTAGTCGTCCTGCTTAACACCAGCAGAGAGCAGGTGTAAAATCGCTGCTGCTAGCGCGGCTTATCGCCTGTTTTTGGTTCGCATCGCGGATCTGGCTGTTCGTTGTGAATGTCGCAATGTGGTGTTTTCGTGTGTTTTCGCACAAGAACGCCTACTCTGCATCTCATTAGCGTTAGTTGGAGGTGTCAACCGTGGCGATGTTTTTTGCGGCAGCTATCGCTGGCTATGTGGCGATGTAGGCAGTTAGCACCAGCTTGCGAATGGGGCGATAATTATATCGCCACTTTTGCTGCGCTAAAGTGCCGATAACTCGGCGATAAGTCCTTGTGAATATGCCCCTGAGTGGGTTCTCTCAGACTTTCATCCTCAATGGTCGATCAAATGAGTTATCATTCAGTTGGATAACATTGCACGTGTTAACTGACAGTGACACTTCCCAGGATGAACTCGCACTTTATAAATCTTGCATTTTTCCTTTAATTACATATGTACACGGTTAAGTATGTGTTTATTCTTTTTATTAATTTATTTGGCTGTTTTTTTAGTTTGATTTGCCTTTGGCGCCCTTCCCGGTTCCCTGTTGCTTCATAATGTACGCTGTATCTGTATATAACTCACCCGGTTGAGGAAGGAGGTACGGGAGCTCAATTTTAATGAGCAAAACCGTGCTCCCGCCAGCACTCAATGGTGACAAACACCAGCTGCGGGACCGTTCTGCCGAGATTCACTTTTTTGGGAGAAAGTTTCATGAACATTTGTCAAACGGCGCAAAAGCAAATTGTGACCTTACGTATAACTACACAGTGATAGCTGCCACTGTGTGATTGATAAACAGATAGACAGGCAGGTAGGTAGTTAGGTAGGTAGGTAGGTAGATTGGTTATGGGGGCCTATGACCCATCATGAAAAGGGTAAGTGTAAATAAAGATAATTAATGGGAGACGGTACAGGGGACAGAGTCATTAAAAATAAAAAGTAGATAAGGCAACACTGCCATCTACTGCTTGAAATAAAAAAACGAATACACTATCACTTCACAACGAGATTTTAACGCAACGTGTGCAAAAATGAAACCCATGAGATTAATAATGGGATAATTCTTGGCTGCAAAACAGCGACTTGAGCCATACAAGCAGGCGCAATGTTTGTACTAAAGATAGAAGCTCTGTTTCCCAGCCGCAGCACTCATTGCGTCCTCTTTCATCTGGTCCTTCATGTACAGCTTGGGGCAATGGAGTTTCATGGGTCCCATCTTTTAAGGTTTATGATAAGTGCCTGCCACTGATGTCGGGCTTGGAATGACAGTGGCCCCACAGATTGTGCCCCAGCGGCGGTGCGTCCATTGGGGCGCTGGGGCGTTGCCCCACTAATGCAAATGCAAAGTAATACTCCTGTACGTCTAGCAGACGTACAGGTGTATTACTTGAAGTCCGTGCCGGGCGGTCACTGACGATCACTGGGCGACGCCCGAGTAATCATCAGGACAAGGGGGGGGGTGGTGACGTCGGGTGTAGCGCACTTAGTGCGCATGCTCAGTTCTGGGCTGGTCATTTTTCTGACCAGCCCGCGGCGCACATGCGCATTAGCCTGCAGATTAGAAGAGCGGGGGTTGCTTCATGGCGCAGCCCCCGGTCTCCTAATGGGCGGGTGTGTACCCCTGCCCAAGCCAATCCTGGCGCTGCTGGGGCAGCGTCTGGATTGGCTTAGTCACATAGCGAGGCACGGGATTTGGGAAGCGTAAGCGTTAACTGTAGTCCGTACTCCGTAGTCGGACACTCGGACTGCGACACGACGACACCACGACACACACCTCGTGTTCTGGTGCGAGGGCCGAGGCTGCCTGCTACTACTGCTCGTCGTGGGTGGGTGGCTCCGGTAAAGAAGAGACTCACTGCTGGACGAGACTTCAACTTCACCACATAATAAAGTAAGTACTTCGTCTTCGTTCCAATTCCAAAGTGAGCTGATGCTTGATTGATGCTGAGAAATATACAATGTACCTTTCACTGCGCCACCAAGCTGATTGTTGTAAGTAATAGTACATTTTAAATTACTTACAGCAATCAGCTTGGTGGCACGGGTGGAAGGAAATGCTCCTGTTAACGTTGCTCGGCGCTCTCTAAAGTGCACAATCAAGCGCCGGCCATTAATATACTCTTTTCCTGGAAAGAGTATATTAATGGCCCGCGCTTGATTGTGCACTTAGAGGCGCCGAGCAACGTTAACATGAGCATTTTGTTAACGTTGCTCGGCGCTCTCTAAACTAGTGTAGTGTTGATGTGGAGGGGCTATTCGCATTTTCTACGCTAGGTACCAGCGCGCTGTGGGTGGGCAATTGTGTAGGTGCAGCTCCATCATTGCTCTGAGCGGTCGTCAGTTCCAGGATATATGAGTGCTTTCTAACAAGTGAAATTAGAAGTTTGTATACGCTGTTTCCCTGTCTGCTTATGACAGCATGAGATAATTGGTCAGAGGCTCTGTGATGGTTTCCTGAGCAGAAATAATAAACTGGGAATTTAACAATGCCCCTGTTTGAAAACACAGCTGGGGCGAAACATTCTTTCGAGGAAACTCACATGATTTGACTTGGCATCTCTGTTGTGCAAACCCTTTCAGGAAACTGGTTTGGGGGACGAGGATCACCATTTTTAACTAATCCCCAATGATCCCAGCTGGAAATTGTGAAAGTGGCACGCGAGAAGCCGCCTCATTGAGCAGCCAATGAGCCAATGTTTCTGATTCCCGTGGGGGGGAAGCTCTGTTGTGAAGTGAACTTATTATGCCAGTAGTGTGCGTTCATGGCCGGACAGGCCACACAGTACACAGGGAAACTCCCTGTAGCTCATAATCAGTGTGCTTCTTGTATTTGTTATTGGGGGCACCCACTTTTGTCATTGGCAAAATAAGCAATTTGCTGCTGCGGGTAAATAATGCTTTTGGGTAGCATGCAAAGCCCTTGGGTATAACAGCATTCCATGAGGTCCTCTTCTGAAATACTTTTTGCTCAATAAATGATATATTCTCTTATTACAAAGTGATCGCTCCACAACATTTGATTAAATAATTTCTCCGATAGAACCTTCTCCCTCGCCCATTCCAGCTGCTTGCCAGACATTTCTAGAAAGTGTTGGACTCACTTGTTCATGGCATACAAAAAGTATATTAATGGCCGGCGCCATGTTTTTAATAGGGGTTTAAGAAGAAGTCTTTGCGAATAAATAAATACTTACTCAAGAACATATAGTGCAGTAGTGATTGCAGAGAGACCCCGTTACAAGGACAAGTCCGAGTAGTACCTCCCAAGGCACCAATTGGCTTGCCAGCGCTCATGAGCCCCCACACTGAGCCGGATCTAAATTAAAAAGGAGAGACCTTTCCCACTGCGTTAATTCTAGTGAAAGGTAAAAACAGGCTCTGTACTAGCGAGAGTCCGATAATAGATCATCACAGTACTTTACACCAACTCCTTTTGCAGCCTTTTTTCTGCACAAAGTTCCAGAAAGAGGCTCTTTACCCATGATGTGTCTTCTTACTTTAGATTCAAAGGGGACAAGAACAGGGAAGACTACCTCACCACCTGGAATGATGTAGAAATTTATTTTAGCCAAGAAATAGAACCCCAGTTATCCAAACTAAGACAATCTGAGATGACATCTCTACAGAACTTTGCTTGTGGATTCGTCCATATATTGACCCAGATAACAAGAGGGCCAGTTGGACGCTATCCTCAATATAGCTCTGCGTGTAAAATAAAGCTGGACGTAGCAGGGGGAAGCTGTAAAAACCTTCTGCATATGCGATTTTTCTCGAGCTGAAGAGGGGAACACTCATCGGATCCCCATATCCCCGCCCCTGAGAAATCAGTCGATTATGGAAGAGTCTGAGCTGTCACACAGGCAGCTTAAGCGAGTCATTCCTTTGAAAACCAACTCATTCCAAAAACAAATCGCCTACTTCTCTGTTCTACTTTAGACAAAATATGGAGTAATGAACAGACAGGAGCTCGCAAGCTTCCTACTGATAGGTACTGAGCAGTGACGAGCTCCGACAGTCCCATGTGAAGGCTACCTGATCTGAAGAGAGGCTTTAAGGTCAGCATACAGGCTTTGATTTCGAAGAATTACCAGAGAAAAAACCCCAAGGACAGACTAATGCAGAGCTGGGAGGAATTAACAAGGTATCAGCTGAGGGAAAGAGTAAGGTACAGTTATGCCAGGGGAAAAATACATGGTTAACAGAGGGACGCTTGTAACACTTGCCCCACAGTTTTAGGTTGCTAATCCTGGAAACGCCACTTGGAAATGGCCCAGAAGTATGGCGAATACAAGTATTGCTAATATTAGTGGGATTAAGGATCGCCCCTTTCTAAATGCCTGTACTGGGTCCAAGGCTTTAAATGGGATGAAAAAAGTGGGAAGTAAAAGGGGCGTGGTCTATGTAATTAAGGGCGTTGCTTAAAAATGTAAACAAAATTTCTGCGATTCCTATATTGTGCCACCCAGCTAGCGTTTAGGTGCCCCTGTTAACTTTTTGTTATTGCATACAGATACATAAACACAACAACTGACAAACAACTAAAACCAGCCACAATTATTGGCTTTGTCCATGATTGTGAGCTGTTTAAGATAAATGAGTAACAACAATTTTGTTGTAAATATTATTGAAAATGTTTCAATTCTGAAATTGAGACAGTGAATTAAAGATTACTGAGGCTGTGGAAGGAAAAGTGGCCTTCAGAACCCCCCCCCGAACCACCCTTTGGTTGTTCGGGCTCGCTCGCTACGCTCGCTCGCTACGGTGCTCTATGAAATTCATTTTCCGCCTCACCACTTACAAATGTCACCAGCCGCCACTGCCCAAGACCAATGATCCCTTCCCCTTGTAGACAGCTTAGAATATATGGATGAAAGATCGGGCTTTTCTCGTGCTTCGTGGTGCGGCTGTTCAAATGCTTTGAAGAATTTTAACACTTGTATTGCTCTGGACTTCAAAAGGCAGCACATCTTTATGAAGCTCTCTAACCATGAGGTGCTCAAACCAGAGAACTCTCCAAAATAAGAAGTAACTCTTTCTTTTACTTATATTTGCATTTGCTCCAAAAGACTATCAATAAATGATCTTTTGCATATATTAGGCATGACTTTTTTTGTACTTATTAATGCACATTCACTTTCCACATTATCATCAATTCTGAGATACCCAATACCTTGTTTTTTTTAATTTTTTTAAAACTCTGTGGGACCTATGCACAAAGTTAACTTTACATGTGTACGTTTACTCTTACACTTTGTAGTAATTTTACCACTTTTGACTATTCACCATTTCTGAGTATAAATTTGCTACAAAGTGTAGACGTACATGTCTCGACCCCTTGAAACAGAGGGTGAGCCTAATTTATTAGTGTAAAAATACGACAGCCAAAAAAAGACCTGGGGTATATTATCAAGGATCTGCGATATTTATCGCAAAGCGTGCTTAGCGCCGTTTTTTTTATCGCCGGCTATCGCTGGATTTCCTCGCCGTGATAGCGCGGTATTATCAACGCGTATCGCAAAAGCGATAGAAAATCCAGCGATAGCGTGTAAAACCAGCAATAGCGTGAGAATTCCAGCGCTAAATCAACAGCGCTAATGAAAAGCTTGCTAATAGGCAAGTGTATACTTAACCCAACAATCCACCCCCCATTGACAAGATAGTTAAGGCAAGTTTTTTTCAGGCGTTAAATTCCAGCGATAAGCGCGGTTAGCGCGAATTTTCCTATCGCTTCGCGGGCATTGATAATAGGGGGAAGTTGTGTTTGCGACTGTTTCAATGGAGTTTTAGTCAGGAACGCCTACTTTGCATGTCATTAGCGATATATATCGCTGACATGCTTAGAGGTAAAACAACGGCCGCTATCGCTAATAAACTCACGCTAAGGCCCGTTAGCTGCAGCTTGTTAATAGTGTGATAAAAATATCGCCGCATTAGCGGCAGAAAAGTGCCGCTAACGCGCCGATAAAGGGCTTGATAATATGCCCCCTGGACTAAATCCAGCACCACACACAGCCAACCACTTCTACTGCAGCATCCTCCAATAGAAAATAATGGAGGCAGGGACTTAAAATAGAAACTCGTAGTGTTAAAATGAATTCATTTATGATGACATACATATATATCTTCTGTCGAGAGCCCATATGTCAATGTCACCAGCCCCAGCTCCATACACAAATGCATTAACATTGACAACGCACATAGCTCTCGAATTGCCGAGACCTATTGGATTTGCAAATGCGTGTTTTGTATGGCTTCCTAAAATCCCAATGGGAAATTGCATGGGAACAATGCGTTTTGGGACCCTCCTTTTCTCTCGACCCCCACTGGATGGACTACCCTGAAAAGTTCCAGGAAGGAGCTGAGATGGATGAACTTTTGGGGGGGAAAGTTTCATGAACATTTGTCAAGTGGCGCAAAAGTAAATTGTGACCTAACGTATACTACACAGTGATGGCTGCCAGTTTGTGATAGATAGATAGATAGATAGATAGATAGATAGATAGATAGATAAGACATTTTAAAAGTGTATATTGAACCAGGTTTATAACAGAAAAGAAAGGAACTATTTGTCAGTGGATGTGAACATTGTGCACAAGTTTTGTGCAGTCGCTCAAATTGAGAGGAGCCAATGGGTAACGTGTACTGATCCATTTCCCTGTGCTGTATGCTGCGGTTGGTGAAAGCAAACTGTGAATCACAGCTTAAAATACCAATAGATGAAGCTTGCTGACCAAAAGCCCTTTTATGCATATATTATGTATGTATGATTTTTGGGGAAAACAATAGCCTGGTAAGACAGCTAAAGTTGTCTCAAAGGCTAGACTTAAAAATAAGTACTAGTGCCCAAAGTTTATTGTGGAAAGCTGCTGCCTACTTCTTTGAATGGTAGGGGCTGTTAATTCATAGGAACCTCCATATATTGGGACTGAAGTGGTAACTTTGTTGAGGCTGACATTAGGTCCTTTAATGCAATCATCCATAATACCCTTAAGGTCGCAATATGTTTTCTATGAATGCATAATGTCAGTCTGGCACTACATTTTTTATTCAGTAAGTTGTAGTTTTGAATTGTGCCACAAGGTGGTGTAAGGCTCTTATTGGATGGTGATTCAATAAACATTTACATCTTCAGAATCAAATGCATCATTAACAAAGCTGTCACAACAGCTTCTCTTGTAGCCAAACTCACCATCTCAGGTTGTTTTTGGCACACCTGTGGCAAGGACATCATCAGACTACGAAGTATAGGGAAGAAAAAACAGGGCAGCAAACCTATTCCATCTATGCAGCCAGGATATGAAACAACATTCCCATATTCATCAGGACTGCCCCTCCCTGCTCCAATTTTGGGAAGAGTTGAAGATGCACCTCTTTAAAGAACACCACATCACAATGCAATAGCAGTTTACAAATCAGCAACCTCTTCTGTCACTCATGGACTTCATGCTTGCCTTTGACCCCATATAGAGCTCTGCTAGCTTATGGCTAGGTTCGAGCTATAGAAATACTACATACATTCAATCCATACAGTGGAATATCAGAACCATCTTTACTTTTAATCTCTGACAATTGGGACTGTTGCATTTAGACAAATAAAAAGTGTCCCAGTCCCCTAAAATAAGTGCAGTTGATGCCCATCGGCAATGACCACTCAAATTAGGTACTGCACATAGGGCTGAAGCTTACAGGCAAAGTTTTGGCAAAACAAGAAACTATTGTAATCTAACCACTAGATGGCAGAATGGAGCACATCATATTAATCTATAATATTTTCCCGCCGCAAAGCTAGAGGTGCCAGGCCACGTAGGCTGTTTGAAGTATGCTCTCTAAAGTTCATCAAATGAGACATACATGACTTGTACCTCCCTGCTTTTCTAACCAGTATGGTAAAGAAACATGCAAAGGACTTTGTCTATTTTGAGGTCCTTGTTGTGTTGTGAGTAGTCATGGTAGCAGAGCTAAGATAGATAGAATGTAGAATGTAGAAATGATTTCTTGTATTGCAGGAATGCTCTGGGTGGAAGTTGCTGACTGTGCTTGCCAGGGTTGCCCATATGTATGCTACGTATCAATACACTTTGGAAAAACTTTACAGGCATGAAGGTGCATCTTTTCAGTGGCGACGAGGATGGGATGTTTCACCTTCTGGAACAACCCTATTGCTGTGGAGTTCTAGGGTAAGCCTCAGGCAACCCCTCAGGTGCGAAAAAGAAAGAGAGATGTTCCTGCTCTGTACAGGCGAAGGGTGACTGTGAGGAGCTGGCCTGGTATATGATGTCCACTAATTAAAATGGGCACCTTGCACCAGTCCAAACAACCCTTATGGTGATTTAAGAGGTCAAAGATAACTTTTGAAAGCTATCCAAGTGGTAGCTGTGGAGAGCAGCCTTCAGGCTAAGTCTTGAAGGAATGTTAAGCAGCTTGTTTTACCAGAATGCAATCTTATTGTATTGGTTAAATGAAAGGAGAACCACACAGTAGTTATAAGAATATATATTTATTATTATAACACACCTTAAATACCTCACAGTATCCGCTACACGCAGATAACCACAGAGCACACAATACTGTAGCACAGAAACAATCGTAAGTAGCACTACTACACTGTGGGCTCCCGGGGGAGACCAAACCATACACTAAAATAGTGGTATAAGAACCACGACTCGAGTCAAGACAGAGTCTAGAGGATATAGAATCACTGGGACCCCAAGGAACCCCCCCAAGGTGAGGGTGCAGTGTGAGAACACGACTGCGTGCTACGTACAATTCAATGGGAGAGTCGCGGTTGCAGTTTTAAAGTTTAAGGTCCCTTCCCAGTGGATTACGAGGAAACCCTTTGGAACATAGAAGGTTGGAGAGCCACCCCACTCATGGATACCGAAGTACCAGAGTTACCTATCCCAGGGAAGCCGGGTGCATAGGGATGAAGTGGCGTCGGAAATCGCTGTCGTTCTCAATGGGAGTCTTCAAAGAAATGCCACTGCTGGAAAGAAGAAAAGTGTCCGGTGGAACCCACAGGTGGATTCTTGATGGAAGGAATCTGAAAGCAGAGGGGACAGAGTCTGGGTCACTCAGGAGTGACCAGGGGCTTGGTAGACGAATGCCCACCGATGTTGGGTGCTTCAGGTTTGAAGAAGGAGACCTTGACTCTACAGCTGCAGGGACCAGGAGATGTCAACCAGGAGCCAGATACGAGCTGTCCCACAAAGGATGTCGAGTACTGAGGGGTTGGTGTCCGACGGGAGCACCAACAAGCCTTGGCAACAGCAACCCGAGAGGAAGGTCAAAGAAGGTTACGGTCTGGCCCAGCAAGGACCAGAGGAATCACCACAGCAAGGGGAGTCAGGGACGGCCTGGAGCAACCAGGGGAGCCCAAGAAAAGCAGTGTTGTCCTTCAAGTGGACCCACAGGCCGAAGGCACAGGAGACGTGAGTGGACCTCTAGCAGTTTCACAAAGACACATCTTGCAGGGCACTGAGTGCAAGGAGGCCAGAGTCCTTTGTACAAAATGTGCGCAGAGGTTGGGGCTATTGACATCCGAATGCACAAAGTTGGGAAACACCAATAAGCATATGCACTTGCAAAAGTACGCGGTGCACAGGGGTTCTAGTTATGCAGTCCCCACGAGGGATACTGACCTCAAACATGGTGAGAGAGCAGCTCAACCTCAAGGAACATGGGAACTTACCTCCTGTGTTGCTGGAGCCTTCGGAGTCCGCAGGAGCTCAGGATCAGCAGACTGGTCAGTTGCATTACGGTGCCTGCAAATGCAGGGGAGTGACTCCTTCACCCCAAGGGAGATACTTCAGTTATCCTTGATGCTCCACAGGTCCTGCACGGAGCCTATATGGTGCACAGGCACAGACTATGCTTTGGACGGAAAGGGAGATGAAGTCGGGCCCAGTCGAAGTCCAGCAAAGTCCAGAGTGTCCAGACGGTCGAAGGTCAGTGGTTTCTTGTTCAGAATCTTGTCCACGTCGACTCTAGGGTCCTACAGCCAGGTAAGCCCTTTTGTACCCACGTGAGAGGGTTGGACAGATTCAGGGGACCCTCCCAGGGGAGGGTCAGGACAGTGGGGTGGTTACTCCCATGTCCTTTGTCCAGTTTCGCACCAGAGCAGGAGCCAACGGCTCCCAGAACTGGTTTGAGCTGGACCATGCACAGGGACACCAAATGTGCCCCTCATGCAGACTTTCAGGCACTTTGGAAGTGCACCCACCCAGTTCCAATGCACTAAACCCTGTCTGGGAGGAGGTCACACCTCCCTGTGACAGGATGCCTATTGTGCTGCCTTCCTCTGCTCGAGCTTGGCTCAGCAGCAGGAGGGCAGTAATGTGTCTCTGGTCTGCAGCAACCATTTTGTGCTGTCCGGGTCAAGAAGGCTGGTACCGGGAAGACCAGGGACCCCACGTTAACAAATAGGACAGGTCAAAGAGTCATATGTTAGAATTTGTGGTTTCCTTAGGATTCTTTATTGTGAGTGAACTGGGTTATTCTGGTGATCCAGAACAACAACATGAATGCAAAAGCAGCCAACACGTGTTTTGCACCCTGATGGTGCGCAGGCCTGGGGTTTTGTCAAGGCTAAATACAGAGAAAGTGCATCATAAGTGAAGAGCCAAACAAAACAAGAAAATGAAGAAAACAGAAGGTTTTCAAAGTGAAAAGGAAATAGACATCAGAGCCCTAATAATAAGGCAAACCAGTCCAATAGACGTTTTAAGCCAGGTGCCAAAATGTACCCAGATGTGATACAAATTCAGAGAAACAAATTACAAATTTTGAAACCAGCAAGGTACAGTTCAAAAGAAGGTGAGCATCCATATGGAGAAATCAAGGTTTGTTGTATAAGCGATAAGACTGTATATATGACATGAATTACAACCAGTACAATATAGGATCAGTGTCACGTTTGCAGCAACAGTAGACACATCAGAGATCCCAACAGACTTTGAGTTAAAGTATATGGTGACGTTGGCAATATGCAACAATCTGTAAGAATTTGTCAATTAAATAAACAATAAATAATAAAAATGTATAAATACAGGATTCGAGTAGTATGTGGATAAACCAGGGTAATTCACAGATGTGTCGAATGGTCCAATCACAGTACAAGTAATGAATTCAGAGAGAAAAAGGCAATAGGGAAGGGAAGAAATGACAAACCAAAGGCAGCATAGTTATTGCCCCTTACAAGACCTGTACATACAATGCTATCACACCGTGAAGTTTGAAAGATGCACAGAGGGTATAAAAAGAAGCAAGAATTAAAATCAGAAGCACCATGAGAGTTCAGCAAGCACTGCTTGAAAGGCGATCTAGTTGGTGCTAGTAAAAGAAAAGAGAGGAGGACCCACCGCAGGCTGGCATACTTCCCAAATGCATGCGAGTATAACACAGATTTTGGGTGCCATCTTGAAGTGGTGGGGACACGAATGGATGATAAATCTCAGTGGGTATTGATGGAGCATGATTATTTGTGAATGATCTTGCTTGATCAAGTCTGCTCATAAGTGTGTTTAAATAAAACCTAACTAACAGTGTGGAAAATTATTAACATAGGAGATTCCTTAAAGTGCAATGAGAAAATGTGCAAGAAAGACACAACATATTTAGTAATCAAAAGCTGCAATGATAAACGTGCAGAAAGCATGAGAAACATGCTTTATGAAATTTATATGACACAAGAGAGAAACTTGATAAATGTACTAAGTAACTTGCAGGTAGAATTCTAAAAATATGATAATGAAAATGCTTAAAGTAAAATATAAATTGTTTTTTCATTATGTTTTCTGTTGCATAACAAGAAAGTGATTGATTAGTAATAGCTTACATTTTGAAGTTAGATTATGCTTCTAAGTTTAATTAGAATAATGAATCCTTGAATATCATTTTCCTATGTATTTTCTCTATTTTCTTAACAGTAGTGTTGTTTTATTTTTTAGAAAAACAAAGGTTTATGGTTTCTCTATGAAGGCCTCAAAACCTACTAGAGTTATTTCCTTTTTTAGGTCTCGCCTACGCAGCGCGCATGCGCTGATGCGCTGCATAGGAGACCTTTAGCCGTCGTTCAGCTCTTTTTCGAAGCACATACTCGTGCTTGTGGCGGCATACACCTTGCGGGAGTGAGCAGGGGCGCGCCACAAGCACGAGTATGTGCTTCGAAAAAGAGCAGACTGCGCGCGCACGCACACACGCACGCACCACTCTCAAGTCCTTGCACTGCACAACGAGCTCTGTCCACTCTTGCTGGAAGCCTCCTGTAGGTCTTGGTGTAATGCTGCCTCTGTTACCATATTAAACAAACCTACTGCCACTGCTTGTCGTCAGAGGTGCCATCTGTGTAGGTAAAATAGGTTTTCTTTAAAATATGCATTACGGGCAGATCTTTGATTTGATGATTTTTACTGGGTTTTTGGGAACTACAGTGACAGCATTCACCCCCTGGCACAGTTAATGTTTTGCCACAATCAGATGCATGCCTTTTAACCACAAGCCTGCTTGTTTGTATCATACACCCGCTACTCTAAGTAGGGACTGCTGGAACCAGTTAACACAGATGTAAAGAAAAAGTACATTAGGCCAATCCAATCTACATAGGACGATTCGATTTCTGAATGTCTCTTGTGAGTCTCCCCCTCGCCCCCCTCACCCCTCGAAATCCAGGACCTCACGTGTTGATTTAAAAGCAGCACTTTCAACCTTCAAAGTGTCCCGTTGCAATGGGAATGACACTGCGCCACGGGAGTCTGCAGCTGTCGCGGGCATTCTCGCCCATCACATCCACTCCTTTGAAGGCAGAATATCTTCTCTGGAACCGTCACAACTAGAGCTTTCAAGCCGCTCGCATGGCCAGTGCAGCAGGACAAACGCGCATTCACTGTCCTCGTTCCGCTGTCCCTCCCACTTGCACTGTCTTACGCTTCCCTGGCGTCGGTCCCGTCTGCAAAACTGTTCCGGACTCAAACGCCCCCCCCCTTAACAGTATAATTTGCCTCATCTAATTCCCTTTGTCACATGTCGTGCCAATAAAGAACCTGGCTGGCGTTCTAATACTCATCGAAACCAACTTAAAGGGGCACGATTTTCAGACCACATGGAAATATACAGAACATTCAAGTGTAAGAAAAAATACAAGTTCGAAAAATACACTCTGCTTTCAAGGAGGACTGATATATGCCAGAAAACTACTACCACGTGTGCCCAAAAATTAGTCATCGCCCAATACAGGCGCCCAGGGCAGCATGCACGCTGCAGGAAATAGAAATATGAAGCCACTCCAATTAAAAGAAGTAAATGCATACCAGCAATCTAAAACTCTAGCTTTTCTGGCATGTCCGGTATTTCTGAGAGGCAGTGAAGTGAATGGTTACAAGAACTCAGTGACTAACCCTTAAATTGGTCCGTGCTCAAGGAGGCAGTGCTTAGTAGAACCATCAATGACAACCGCAGATGCCCCATTAGCTTCCATGGCCTACATAACACTTGCATATCACTTACTCTCCATTCACAAAGCCAACAATATCTAGTGTGCTATATGAAGTGCTATATTATAGACAAGAATGCCACATACTTACACATATTCTTCACTGCTACTTGCTTGGCATAGCCAATAGGTCTCGCTTTTGGGACCTTATAAGTATTTAGTTATGCAGCACAATATCCTTGGTGCAACAACATCAACTGTTGCATGGCTAAACACTTATAAGGTCCCAAAGGCGAGACCTATTGGCTATGCCAATGCTTGTCTAATGTAGGCCTCAGAAGAATGTATTTTATCCTTCATTATTTCTAAAATGCTGATTTACTTGTTTAGTTGTGTACAGCATATCATTAGAATTTCCTTTCTACAGTTAGAGTATTTCTTTTTTATGAATAATTTTGTCGACTATGTTGCAAGCTGATGTGGAAGCGAGCGTGAGGATATGAAGAAGTTTCAATTCCTTTTACGGCTTCCAAGGGGTAATGACGACATCCAGATGAACAAAGGACTGATTTATTCAAGCTCCGGATGAACTAGCTTGGAGAATGATCACCTCATGAACCTAACCAATAAAATCGTGTAAAACTGTAAAATGAAACATTTGGGGGTTGGAATTGTGAACATCTTGGGGTATAATTATTTCCCTGGGAAAAGAACTGGCAGTAGCTGTTTTTCTATGAGAAGAGAGCCTTTTGCTGCTGCACTCTCTATGCTACTCTGCCTGGCTACTATCCCTGCAATCCTGGACGTAACATGCTGCTGGTCCAAACTTTGAATTTCCCTTGAGCTGATCTATCCTGATTGCCTTGCACTTCATCGGCTGGTGATGTTGCATAAGCTATGCCTTTTTGGCCGAAGGGTTAGCTATTTCTGACTATTGCACTATTGCTAGGTCCTTATGAAGGAAATAGCATCCTTCTCTTATTATCTGAGTCCCTATTAGCTCTCCCAAAGATCTATCGGAGGACCTGATGTTTGTAAGTGGTTATTGAGTTTTTATGGGCCCAACCTCTTAGATATAATAAAATTTCTATTCAAGATATATTGGAGATATTGTGAATGATGAAAACAAATGCCACCGCTTCCGCTGGATCAGTTTCTGGTAGCGTTATCGGATGGTTAGTTTAGACTAAATATACTAGGTAATGAAGAGACAGAATTAAGAGCTCGCCCCCTCCTTGGTCCTTCTCCTACCTGGTCTCTTGCCCATCCCCTCCCCCATTTTTTTGACCTTCCCCCCTTCTTTAGGAACTGCATACTACTGTTGACATAGACATTGATTGACTATGTACCTTTATGTTATATGTTGTGGTCCATCGTTGACCTTAATGGAAGTAACGGGTCCGCCGTTGGCCTAAGATCCCGGGATAAGCCTAAGGGCCGTCTTTGTGTAGCATACACATAGGGCCCGATTACGATGTCATTCGGAAGGCCTCCAAATCGGATTTGGCTTTCCCGGATCCAATTCGTAGCCCTTGTTTATGACCGAATGGTACACAGGTCGGAACGACCAAGTACGATGTGAAGATCACATATGCATCGACCGAATCGTTTCCGGGACCCAAACCTGTCTGTACGACTCATTCGTAACCGAATCGTGCCGCGCAATGGAGCCGAATTCCGACCAAGCGAGTACGATGTGCGATTCGGACAGCCGCATCGCCTCAGTCTCAGCGAGACGAAACGGCTGTCGGAATCGTACTTCGGGAGGCCGTAGCAGGCCCCCCTTCACCCGGGGCCCTCCGAATCTGTCACGGTGGTGTGCCCATAGGTCCTCCAATCCAGGCATGCACAGTGTGGCGGGCACCATGGGGTGCCCGCCACAGGGTGTATGCTTTCCCCCACCCACCCCTTTTTTGCTATGGGAGCCTGTATATACGCATCTGTACACAGGCTCCCATAGAGTTCAATGGGAGTCCGAGCGAACTGAGTCCGTAAGCATACAGTTGCATCGTACTCGCTCGTTTGGACTCCCAGAGCACGTTTCGCTCGGAAAGCCCTCCGGATCCGAGCCGTACGGACGGCTTTCTGAGCAAGATCGTAATCGGGCCCTAAGTGTGTTGTCTGCTGTTGATGCAGTGCTGAGCAATGGTCGCATTGTCGGTACTTGCACAGGGAATCTTGAAGTGTGAATAGTGAAGATTTATTTAGGTAATTTCAGAAAGCGCATCTGGAAAAGTCCTGAGAGTTTTTCACTCGAGTGAGGGTAAAATCGCGCTGGTCAGGATTTTGCTGGAATCAAAGGAATTCTCAGAGTGTATGGTTCTATCGTTATTTTCTTGTAGTGGAGCGGACAAGTTGTTTTATGTTGTTTTGTTATAAAAACTTTGTAAAGACGCAGATGCTGATTTTGTAGAGGGAGGGTCAATCGCAGGAGTTGAACTGACGTCACAAAGTGCTGCGCTGGTATTGGTCAGTTGCTGAGAAATCATCACAAAAGTGCTGCGCTGGTATAGGTTGGTTGCTGTGAGTCACGCTGGGATTGGACAGCGTGATTAATTCTGATTGGTAGCAGAGAATCATAACACGGAAAAAGAATTGTTGGAGATTTATTCTTATATAGTTTTACTTTTAGGGTAGAGAATCATGAAGTTACTGAAATTGATAAAAACTTTATTTAGTAAAGATGAGCCAATACCTATTAGAGAAGGAATTCCTGTGGCTCCTGAAGGGACCCCGCTTCATTCATGTCATTAGAAAGGGGTTATCATACATGTACATGGTTAGAAAATTGGATGAAATATACTGAGCAAGATGGCAATTTAGCATTTTTAGAGAATGGGACTTTTAATCCTAGAATTTTAGAGAATTCTAGGAGAATTTTAGGAGACAAATGAATAATTTGAGACCGAATCCTAGAACTATGCAGTATGAAGCTCTAGAAGAATGGGAACATGAGGCATACAAAAGAGAAAGAGAAAGATATCAGACTAGATACAAGAATACTGTGAGTAGATATTCAGAAGCAACATGGGATGCTCAAAAGAGAATCTGGAGTAGAGACATAGCAGAAGGAGCAAGGATGTTTCAAGTTATGGTAGCTGAGACTAATGAGGGAGAAAAATGTAAGGAGAAAAAGAAGAATGTTGAAAAACAAAAATCTAAGAATACTGAATTTGCTGAGGAAATCGATGACATAGATGATGAATTTTTGAATGAGTTATTGATGAATAAACCTCCGCCTTATCAAGAGGAACAGAACAGAGTAGAGATAAATTATTTTCCAAGTGCTCCATTAATTCAGGTAAAAGTGCCTCAAGAAAAAACGCCCGTAAGTCAGAATCAAAATCTAGTTAGAGAGAAGTTGCCGAGAATAGTAACACCAATGAACCCAGATGTTTTGTCAGTTCCAGTGACTATTGATCCAATTGTTCCATTATATAATGATGGACAAGGAATTTCTCGAGTGCATGCTTAACAATACCAGATAGAAATATGAGTGGAGTTCATGCAGTTTACAGAAAAAATAAATGAGGTTAACCAAGGAGTGATTGAAAATAGTGGAGAAAATGTGAGTGTAGTTACAGGAGAAGAATCAGAACCATTAATTAGTATTTCAGGAAGATCAGTTGAAACCCCAAAACGAGGTATATATATATAGATCCAAAAAGGTTATTGCAGATTGAGAAAAGAGTGACACCTACATCAGGAGGGTCAAGAAGTGAAACAGGTGAAGGTACTCAGAAATCATTAGGTCTTTCTCCGGAAGAATTAGATGAATGGATAAAAGAAATAGCGCCAGGTTGCAGTATACAGAATAATAATTCAAGCATAGATGTGAGCAAGTTAAAAGCGGATTTGGAAGAAATGATTTTAGGTACGATTAGTCCAGAGAGATTAGGTCAATATCGGGGTGAAGAATTGCTTTTTATGTGTAAAAATATTACAAGGAAAGCAAGAAGCTTACATGAGAAGTTTGCTGAAATTGCACAAACATATGGAGTTGACATAGAGAAGTCTAAAGCTTTACAAAAGACATATAGATTAGATTTCAGTGACAAAGATTTGGAAAGTTTAAACGTTTCAGGAAGACGTTTGCAGATTAAAGAGTTAATCAACACGCCAAAGCGTTGGGGTGAGATGGATCGATGGAAATGAAGATGGGCTAAAAAGAAGGAGGATACAATAGTGACTTCGGTGGCTTTACCACTGTATCCTGTGCAGGAGACAGGGGCAGAAACAGCTGATGTGACAATATATCCTATGAGAGAAGTACCAGGAGGTGGTTTTGTTCATGTCCAACGGTCGAGACAGGATATATTATCATTTACGAATGATTTCCCAAGGTTGAGAGAAAATCCGGTGGAATGGTGCAAACAAGTGGAAAGGTTTGTGAAGGTTACGAAAGTTTTGTGGAAGGATTTGGATGGCTTGTTTGATATTGTAGTTCCGGCTGATTTGTGGGTTGAGTGTAAAATTGCTGTAGATTGGCCGAAAGAAGAATATCCGAGAGATCCAACGACAGGAGCACCATCTGAAGAAGTCATGAAAAAATATAATCAGGTCATGACATATTTGAAAGGGAAAATTTCACATTTGGATGAGATTAGACAAAACTATACAGGAATTGAAGGAGTCAGTACATGCATACTATGAGAGGCTTTTACAGGTGTTTAAACTGTTTAAACAGTATAGTGGTATTGAGAACATCACTGAGAAAGATATGGGACATTTTGTGTATAAGTCTGTGTATGGATTGAGACCATAAATAAGTGCTATGATTCAGCAGCATTTAATTTGTTGGCAGAGTAAGTGGATTGATGAGATTCTTCGTTATGGAAAGTATTGTGGTGATGACATTGAGATGAGACATAAAAATGTAAAGGAGGAATTAATGTTAGCTCGGATGAAAGCGGCGAAGAAAGGGGGATTTTTAAATACAGACCTTACAGAAATTTATCAAGGTATTGGTCAGACTACTACTGGTATGAGAGGTGTAGTGTCAAATGGGAATACTGTGACGCAAATGATACCGATTCCACAAGGGAGAGGTAGAAGTTTCCTTGTCACGCGTGTGCAAGTTGGGGCATTGGAAACGTGAGTGTAAAAGTAAAAATGGTTGGTATCAAACAACGTGCCTCATCACCCCTCACATGAATCTCATGTTGAGGACTAAGTGATATGCACCCATGTGGCTACCTTAAAGGTTGCCCACCTGGTTGCCCCAGCCTTTTCTGTGCTCTGGCTGCCAGCCCACAGTTGCTGCAGTCAAGACAGGAATATGACCGCCTGCCAGGGGATGTGAACTCTCCCAGGAGTCAGAAAACGTGTTCTGGATGGGAGTGAAGCCACACCTCCCTCCCTAACAGGATGGCTAGTGAAGTGCCACATCAGGTCGGTGAGCTTCAAAGCCTTCATAGCTTGTGATTTGCAACCAGGCTGCCTCCCAAAGGAGGAAACAGCCTTCCCCTTGCCCCCAGGCATGTTTGCACCGGGCAGGTGGAAAAATAAGGTATTCATGAGGTGTACACCCCCAGAAGGCTAGCCACATCTCTAGGGTGGGCTATGTAGGAAAGTGGAATCTGACTGCATGATTGCCCCCACTTTTATTCTGGTGTTTTGCTGGTTTTCGACTTAGTTGGACTGGGACCCTGCTATTCAGGGCCCCGGTTTATCTGCTTTCTCTTTAAAATGGATTCCCTGTACCTTAGGTACACCACAGATTGGATTCTGGGGTGCCCTTATAAGTCCCTAGTATATGGTATACTATGTACCCAGGGCATAGGTACCCCAGAGGCCTACCAGGGGCTGAAGCATGTATTATGCCACCCCTGGGCAACCTTCCAAAATGACACCACAGGACTGCTACAGCAGCCTGAGTAAGGTGGTGCATGCACCCCTTACTGAGATATAGGTTCACTATATCTCACCCTATCACTGCACATATAAACCTATCAGTCACCCCTATGGCAGGGCTTATCAATCATGAAGGCAGGGTGCTTGGTTTTGTGTGAGAGGGTGCCCATGCATGAGCAGAGCCCCTCTGCAGCCTTCGGAATCTATCCTCCGGGGTTGTCTGTGATGCAGCCTGACCATATACTCTTAAGTGCATTATAACCAAACGGTAAATGCTAACTTTGGGATGGCTGCACGGAAACATGTCATGTTTGGTATCAAACACCTTGGAATCATACCCCCACACCAGTAACTGGTGTGGGAGTATGATCCCACCCTTCTAGAGGGAGAGACATGACAGCACCGGTATACCCGGTACCAGCTACCAGAGCCCTGGCATCACAAAATGGATGCTGCAGACACAGACACGAGACTGGCCTCCTGCTGCTGACCGAAACTCCGGCAGGGGAGGCCTGGACAATAGGTTTCCTGTCACAGGGAGGTGTTACCACCTCCCAGACAGGCTTTAGTGTATTGAGGCTGGGTGGGTGCACTCTCAGAGTGCTTTGAAGTCCTGCACTGGGGGCACATTTGGTGTCCCTGTGCATAGCCCAGTTCAAACCGGTTGCAGGGGCTACCAGCCCCTGCTCTGGCACGAAACTGGACAAAGGAAATGGGTGTAGCCACCCCTCTTTCCAAACCCTCCCATAGGTGGGTCCCCTGAGTTAGTCCAACCCCTTCCTTGGGTATAAGATAGGAACCCCTGGCAACAGGACTTTAGATATCCCTGGACGAAACTCTGAAACTGAATCCTGGACCTTCGATGATCTGTTCAACGCCAGATGACTAAAGAATCTCCCTGGAGTAAAGGAGTTACTCGCCTGCTTGGCAGGCACCAAAGACGCATCTGACTGGTCTACATCTCCGAAGCTGCCGCCGGACGCTGAAGACTTTGCAACCCAGGAGGTGGGTTTCCAGACTTCACAGAGGCTGACCCGAGTCCCCAGCAAAGCTGAGACCTGTAGCCCTCGTGGGTACCGTGGAACTGGAACCCCTGGACACCGAGCACATTTGCAAGTGCATAAGCTTCTCATCAAACCTTGAGGCTGTGCTTTGGGATACTTGTAGCCCTGACCCCGAGCAGTGAATCCACCGAAGATTGCTGGCCTACCCACTCCGAGTGACCCGTGGGCTGCCATTTTGTGATTCCTCTTGAGGTCCCTTTGGGATCCCTTGTCCGTCGACTTGTGGGTCCCTGAGAAGGGTAACTTTACATTGATTGGGCTTTCCTGGTTGCTCGAGACGTGCCCTGACTCTCCATTGCTTGGGGAGTCCCCAGGACCTTGCTGGTCCGTCCCGAAGCATCTTTCCTCTTCCTGCGTGGGTTGCTGTTGCCAAGGCTTGTTGTGTCCAATCCGGGCACCGATACTGCAGCACTCGACATCCTTTGTGGGACAGCTCGAATCCAGCTCCTGGTTGTCGTTGACGCTTCCTGGTCCTCGTGGCTGAAGAGTCAAGCTTCACCTCTTTCACCTGAAACACCCGACATCGGTGGGCATTCGTCTATCGTGCCCCTGGTCACTGGCTAGTGACCCAGACTCTGTCCCCTCTGCTTTCAGGTTCTTCACATCTCCAATCCGGGCTTGGATCTCTTCGGACACTTCGCATCTTCCCGGCAGCAGCACTTCTCTGCAAGCTGCCATTGAAAACGACGATGCGACGCGACACCATTTGACACCTATGCACCCGGCTTCCCTGGGTGAGGTAACACGAGTACTCCGGTGCTCCCATGGGTGTTGGCCCTAGAACCATCTAAGTCCAAAAGGGTTTGTTCCTAGTACACTCCGAAGTGTCCCTAAACTCTAAAACTCTAACCGCGACTTTCCCCATAGAAGATAACGGAGCTCGCAGCTGTGTTCACACACTGCACACGCCCCTCGTGGGTCCCCTGTGTCACTACCTTGGATGGTTCCTTGGGGTCCCAGTGATTCTACAGGCTCTAGGCTTTGTGTCTAGTCAAGTCGTGGTTCTTATACCACTTTCTTAATATATGGTTTGGTACGCCCCTAGGGCTAATCGTATATTGTGCTAATTTACTGTGCTATTTTAAGTGTAACTTGTGTACTTCGACCTCTAGCCTCATAAAGAGACTAGCGGGGTGTGTTTTAGAATAAATACATATATTTTATATATATACCTGGTGTGGTCTCCTTTCATTTAGCCATTCAAGAGATTATAGACTGGTAAAACAAACAGCTTTACACTCCTTCAAGACTTAGCCTGAAGGCTGATCTCCATAGCTACCACTAGGATAGCTTTCAAATAAGGTTGTCTTTAACCTATCATCAATAAGGGGTTGTTTGGACTGGTGCAAGGTTCCCACTATAACTAGTGGACAGCATATACCAGGCCAACTTCTCACATGGGTGTGCAGCGGTTGGATTCAAGCTTGCCTTTGTTTTACCAGATAATCTCAAGTGAGTGACTAACTGAAAACCACTAAAGGTACCTAAGGTACATATAAGTGAAGCTTAAATTACAGTAAGTTCTACTGAACTTAGAGTTGTGTGTCAAGGGCTTAGCCCACCCTTTCTACATCTCAAGAGAGTTTGGTAGGCCACACTAGAGTAGGTAGTGCATACACCACACCTCACTAGTGATGTCTTCAAGGCCAGGAACCAGTGGGTCCCTGCCAGAAGCCAATGAGCTTCTACCATCGAAGTATGACAACCTCCCATTCTTGGAATTGAGAGCATTGTGTAGTACTAGGAAGCTGAAGACAGGCAAAAGTGCAAACACCCAACGCCTCATAGAGGTACTGCTGTTGGATGATCTCAGAAGGCCCACAGGGTCTGAAGGGGTAGGCAGAGAGGGTGGGGCAGCAGATGAGGAAAGGCCAAGGGGTGAAGATACCCATGACCTGACCTCTCAAGCTGACCAGGAAGATGACAATGATCTTAACCTGGGAAGTACAGCTCCTCCTGCAGATGAGGAGGATGGCCAAAATGGCCTCCTCTTTATTCCACCAGGTCGAGTTGAGAGTGTGCCTAGAAGGTCAAGATCTCCTTCTCAGGAGTCTAACCATTCTGACACCTCAATAGGGACCTCTGTTTCCTCTCATAGGAGGGAATCCTCTCATGAAAGGAAAGAGAGACTGCTCAAGTATGAAGAAGCTCAACTTAGAATCAGAAGAGAGCAGTTGGCTTTAGATAGGGAGTCCCTAGAGCTTCAGAAAACTAGAAGAAAATTGGGACTAGAGTCCCATGGTGGCAGCAACTTCCCTAGTGTTAGGGAAAGGTCTCATGATCATAGAAACCTAAGCAAGATTGTCCCTCCCTACCAGAGTGGGGATGGCATCCACAAATGGGTTACTGCACTGGAAAGGGCCTGTAAAGTTCAGAGGGTCCCTCAGGAGCAGTGGGCAGCAATCATGTGGCTCTCCTTTGCAGACAAAGGTAGAGATAAGCTCCTCACTGTAAGAGAAGAGGATGCTGATGATTACCAAATCTTGAAAAGTGCACTGATTGAGGGGTTTGGCCTAACCACTGAACAGTATAGGATAAAGTTCAGAGATACCCAAAAGGCACAGAATCAAGACTGGGTGGACTTTGTAGATTGTGCTACTAAGGCTCTGGAAGGTTGGATAAATGGCAGCAAGGTGCATGACTTTATAGGATTGTACAATTTGATTATGAGGGAGCAGATCCTTAATAATTGTCAAAACCAGCTTTTACACCAGTACCTGGTGGACTCTGATCTGACCTCTCCCCAAGAATTGGGAAAGAAGGCAGACAAATGGGTCAGAACCAGGGTAAGGCCTAAGAATCAGGGTGGTGACCAGAAGAAAGATTCTACTAAGTCCCAAGAGAAAGGTGGGGATAAATCTAAGGATAAGTCCACTACAGGGCCCCAAAAGTCCTCTTCTGGGGGTGGGTCCCAAACTCCTTCCTCTCCTGAAAAGAAACCATATTGCCATGTCTGTAAAAAGCCTGGACACTGGAAAACTGATCCCAGTTGCCCCAGGATTGGCAATAAAGAAAATGTTCCTCGAACTAATACTACCACCCCTCCTGGTACTACTAGTAGTAATCCCCCAGGCGGTAGTATTGCACCCAAAAAGTTAGGTGCATTCTCATGGGGAACAGAGGTGGGCCCTAGTTTAGACCGGTCCCCCTCACAAGCCTCCTTAGTCTGTGATGGTGGCATGGGATTTGCCAATTTTACCATGGGTCCCAATGCATTGGGGAGGTACAGACTGGAGCCACTGATTAATGGTCAGAAGGCTGCGGCATTCAGGGACACAGGGGCTAGTGTCACCATGGTGGCAGGGAAACTAGTCCCCCCTCACCAGCTTTTGCCTGAGTTTAAATACCAGGTGACCAACATTGATGGTGTCAGAACAGATCACCCCATGGCCATAGTCAATCTCAGCTAGAAAGGGGTCACAGGCCCAAAAAGAGCGGCAGTGTCCCCCAACTTGCCTGTAGATTGCCTGATGGGCAATGATCTAGAAGTTTCAGCCTGGGCTGAAGTTGAACACCAAGCCCATCTGAGAATGCTGGGCGTCCCTGAGAGAGTTAGTGGGGCTGTGAGGGCCACAGCCCAACCCCAGGGAAATTTTGGAGTGATGGAGCCTGAAAGAATGGCCCACTCTCCTCCACAAGAGAGCACAAGGGTTGAAGAAAAGTCTTCTTCCCCCAGACTATAGGTAAGGGTCAGCTTCCTCAGGGAACCGATCCTACCCCTAGTGAAGGAACTGCCCCAGAGGTGATCAGGCCTGTCCTGGCAACACCCCTGATGGCACGGGACCCTTCCAAGGTGGTACCCAGTCTGGAGCAGGTAACCTGCCCCTCTCTACCCTGCCTCAGTCAGCCCAGGGCTGCAGAGGTCAGGGAGGTCAGTGGACCCCACAGGGCCCCCTATCCAGAGGAACCCCTCCATCAGCAGATTAGGGGCACCCAGTCTAGTAGCCCTAGCCAGGTGAAAATTCCTCAACACACTGAGGGATCCCCCTTACCATGGTGTAGGGACCTCCCCCAGATGGACTCTGCTGGGCAAAGGCAAACCTGGGACCAAAAGGTTCCAAACCTGCCATGTCCCTCCAGTGTTTCAACCAAAGGGACCCAACCCCCAGCTGTAGGCAGCCAAAGTTTGACCCTTAGAGCTAGACCCAACTTAGTCATTGAAAGTAAGGCCCCCATGGTGGCTAGTGATCTGAGGAAGCTGAGGCCAACTTTATTAGGGCCTCACTTCTCTACTAAGACACCCCACCAGCCTTTTACTATGCCAAAACACACCACATGTAGTGACTCCAAATGGTGGAGATCCTCCCATCCCCTTGGGGTTAGGGATTGCTTTGTGGACCATAAGACAGGGGGTAACCATGCTAGTGCAGGTACTTCCTTATATGGCCACTTAGTAAATAAAGGCTCAACTGGGCATGGTTAGCCTTATCTCCTTTCGTTTGGGGGGGGTTATGTAGGAAGGTGGAATCTGACTGCATGGCTGCCCCTACTTTTTTTCTGGTGTTTTGCTGGTTTTCGACTTAGTTGGACTGGGACCCTGCTATTCAGAGCCCCAGTTTATCTGCTTTCTCTTTAAAATGGATTCCCTGTACCTTAGGTACACCACAGATTGGATTCTGGGGTGCCCTTATAAGTCCCTAGTATATGGTATACTATGTACCCAGGGCATAGGTACCCCAGAGGCCTACCAGGGGCTGAAGCATGTATTATGCCACCCCTGGGCAGCCTTCCAAAATGACACCACAGTACTGCTACAGCAGCCTGAGTAAGGTGGTGCATGCACCCCTTACTGAGATATAGGTTCACTATATCTCACCCTATCACTGCACATATAAACCTATCAGTCACCCCTATGGCAGGCCTTATCAATCCTGAAGGCAGGGTGCTTGGTTTTGTGTGAGAGGGTGCCCTTGCATGAGCAGAGCCCCTCTGCAGCCTTCGGAATCTATCCTCCGGGGTTGTCTGTGACGCAGCCTGACCATATATTCTTAAGTGCATTATAACCAAACGGTAAATGCTAACTTTGGGATGGCTGCACGGAAACATGTTGTGTTTGGTGTCAAACACTTTGGAATCATACCCCCACACCAGTAACTGGTGTGGGAGTATGATCCCACCGTTCTAGAGGGAGAGACATGACAGCACCGGTGGACCCGGTACCAGCTAACAGAGCCCTGGCATCACAAAATGGATGCTGCAGCCACAGACACGAGTCTGGCCTCCTGCTGCTGACCGAAACTCCGGCAGGGGAGGTGGACAATAGGTTTCCTGTCACAGGTAGGTGTTACCACCTCCCAGACAGGCTTTAGTGTATTGGGGCTGGGTGGGTGCACTCTCAGAGTACTTTGAAGTCCTGCACTGGGGGCACATTTGGTGTCCCTGTGCATAGCCCAGTTCAAACCGGTTGCAGTGGCTACCAGCCCCTGCTCTGGCACGAAACTGGACAAAGGAAATGGGTGTAGCCACCCCTCTTTCCAAACCCTACCTTAGGTGGGTCCCCTGAGTTAGTCCAACCCCTTCCTTGGGTATAAGATAGGAACCCCTGGCAACAGGACTTTAGATATCCCTGGACGAAACTCTGAAACTGAATCCTGGACCTTCGACGATCTGTTCAACGCCAGATGACTGAAGAATCTCCCTTGGAGTAAAGGAGTTACTCCCCTGCTTGGCAGGCACCAAAGACGCATCTGACTGGTCTGCATCTCTGAAGCTCCCGCCGGATGCCGAAGACTTGCAACCCAGGAGGTGGGTTTCCAGACTTCCCAGAGGCTGACCCGAGTCCCCAGCAAAGCTGAGACCCGTAGCCCTCGTGGGTACCGTGGAACCGGAACCCCTGGACACCAAGCACATTTGCAAGTGCATAAGCTTCTCGTCAAACCTTGAGGCTGTGCTTTGGGTTACTTGTATTCCTGACCCCGAGCAGTGAATCCACTGAAGATTGCTGGCCTACCCACTCTGAGTGACCCATGGTTCTCTTGAGGTCCCTTTGGGATCCCTTGTCCGTCGACTTGTGGGTCCCTGAGAAGGGTAACTTTACATTGATTGGGCTTTCCTGGTTGCTCCAGACGTGCCCTGACTCTCCATTGCATGGGGAGTCCCCAGGACCTCGCTGGTCCGTCCCGAAGCATCTTTCCTCTTCCTGCGTGGGTTGCTGTTGCCAAGGCTTGTTGTGTCCAATCCGGGCACCGACGCTGCAACACTCGACATCCTTTGTGGGCAGCTCGAATCCAGCTCCTGGTCATCGTTGACACCTCCTGGTCCTCTTGGCTGAAGAGTCAAGCTTCACCTCATTCACCTGAAACACCCGACATCGGTGGGCATTCGTCTATCGTGCCCCTGGTCACTAGCTAGTGACCCAGACTCTGTCCCCTCTGCTTTCAGGTTCTTCACATCTCTGATCCGGGCTTGGATCTCTTCGGACACTTCGCATCTTCCTGGCAGCAGCACTTCTCTTCAAGCTGCCATTGAAAACGACGACGCGACCCGACACCATTTGACACCTATGCACCCGGCTTCCCTGGGTAAGGTAACACGAGTACTCCAGTGCTCCCGTGGGTGTTGGCCCTAGAACCATCTTAAGTCCAAAAGGGTTTGTTCCTAGTACACTCCGAAGTGTCCCTAAACTCTAAAACTCTAACCGCGACTTTCCCCATAGAAGCTAACGGAGCTCGCGGCTGTGTTCACACACTGCACACGTCCCTCGCGGGTCCCCTGTGTCACTATCTTGGGTGGTTCCTTGGGGTCCCAGCGATTCTACAGGCTCTAGGCCTTGTGTCTAGTCAAGTCATGGTTCTTATACCACTTTCTTAATATATGGTTTGGTACGCCCCTAGGGCTAATCGTATATTGTGCTAATTTACTGTGCTATTTTAAGTGTAACTTGTGTACTTCGACCTCTAGCCTCATAAAGAGACTACAGGGGTGTGTTTTAGAATAAATACATATATTTTATATATATACCTGGTGTGTCTCCTTTCATTTAGCCATTCAAGAGATTATAGACTGGTAAAACAAACAGCTTTACACTCCTTCAAGACTTAGCCTGAAGGCTGCTCTCCATAGCTACCACAAGGATAGCTTTCAATAAAGGTTGTCTTTAACCTATCATCAATAAGGGTTGTTTGGACTGGTGCAAGGTGCCCACTATAACTAGTGGACAGCAAATACCAGGCCAACTTCTCACATTGGTGTGCAGCGGATAGATTCAAGCTTGCCTTTGTTGTACCAGATAATCTCAAGTGAGTGACTAATTGAAAACCACTAAAGGTACCTAAGGTACATATAATTGAAGCTTAAATTACAGTAAGTTCTACTGAACTTAGAGTTGTGTGTCAAGGGCTTAGCACACCCTTTCTATAACTCAAGAGAGTTTAGTAGGCCACACTAGAGTAGGTAGTGCATACACCATACCTCACTAGTGATGTCTTCAAGGCCAGGAAGCAGTGGGTCCCTGCCAGAAGCCAATGGGCTCTACCATCCAAGTATGACAACCTCCCATTTTTGGAATTGAGAGCATTGTGTAGTACTAGGAAGCTGAAGACAGGCAAAAGTGCAAACACCCAACGCCTCATAGAGGTACTGCTGTTGGATGATCTCAGAAGGCCCACAGGGTCTGAAGGGGGTAGGCAGAGAGGGTGGGGCAGCAAATGAGGAAAGGCCAAGGGGTGAAGATACCCATGACCTGACCTCTGAAGCTGACCAGGAAGATGACAATGATCTTAACCTGGGAAGTACAGCTCCTCCTGCAGATGAGGAGGATGGCCAAAATGGCCTCCTCTTTATTCCACCAGGGAGAGTTGAGAGTGTGCCTAGAAGGTCAAGATCTCCTTCTCAGGAGTCTAACCATTCTGACACCTCAATAGGGACCTCTGTTTACTCTCATAGGAGGGAATCCTCTCATGAAAGGAAAGAGAGACTGCTCAAGTATGAAGAAGCTCAACTTAGAATCAGAAGAGAGTAGTTGGCTTTATATAGGGAGTCCCTAGAGCTTCAGAAAACTAGAAGAAAATTGGGACTAGAGTCCCATGGTGGCAGCAACTTCCCTAGTGTTAGGGAAAGGTCTCATGATCATAGAAACCTAAGCAAGATTGTCCCTCCCTACCAGAGTGGGGATGACATCCACAAATGGGTTACTGCACTGGAAAGGGCCTGTAAAGTTCAGAGGGTCCCCCAGGAGCAGTGGGCAGCAATTATGTGGCTCTCCTTTGCAGACAAAGGTAGAGATAAGCTCCTCACTGTAAGAGAAGAGGATGCTGATGATTACCAAATCTTGAAAAGTGCACTGATTGAGGGGTTTGGCCTAACCACTGAACAGTATAGGATAAAGTTCAGAGATACCCAAAAGGCACAGAATCAAGACTGGGTGGACTTTGTAGATTGTGGTACACAAGGCTCTGGAAGGTTGGATAAATGGCAGCAAGGTGCATGACTTTATAGTATTGTACAATTTGATTATCAGGGAGCAGATCCTTAATAATTGTCAAAACCAGCTTTTATACCAGTACTTGGTAGACTCTGATCTGACCTCTCCCCAAGAATTGGGAAAGAAGGCAGACAAATGGGTCAGAACCAGGGTAAGGCCTAGTATCAGGGTGGTGACCAGAAGAAAGATTCTACCAAGTCCCAAGAGAAAGGTGGGGATAAATCTAATGATAAGTCCACTACAGGGCCCCAAAAGTCCTCTTCTAGGGGTGGGTCCCAAACTCTTTCCTCTCCTGAAAAGAAACCATATTGCCATGTCTGTAAAAAGCCTGGACACTGGAAAACTGATCCCAGTTGCCCCAGGATTGGCAATAAAGAAAATGTTCCTCGAACTAATACTACCACCCCTCCTGGTACTACTAGTAGTAATCCCCCAGGCGGTAGTATTGCACCCAAAAAGTTAGGTGCATTCTCATGGGGAACAGAGGTGGGCCCTAGTTTAGACAGGTCCCCTCACAAGCCTCCTTAGTCTGTGATGGTGGCATGGGATTTGCCACTTTTACCATGGGTCCCAATGCATTGGGCAGGTACAGACTGGAGCCACTGATTAATGGTCAGAAAGCTGTGGAATTCAGGGACACAGGGGCTAGTATCACCATGGTGGCAGGGAAACTAGTCCCCCCTCACCAGCTTTTGCCTGAGTTTAAATACCAGGTGACCAACATTGATGGTGTCAGAACAGATTACCCCATGGGCATAGTCAATCTCAGCTGGGAAGGGGTCACAGGCCCAAAAAGAGTGGCAGTGTCCCCCAACTTGCCTGTAGATTGCCTGATGGGCAATGATCTAGAAATTTCAGCATGGGCTGAAGTTGAACACCAAGCCCATCTGAGAATGCTGGGCGTCCCTAAGAGAGTTAGTGGGGCTGTGAGGGCCACAGCCCAACCCCAGGGAAATTTTGGAGTGATGGAGCCTGAAAGAATGGCCCACTCTCCTCCACAAGAGAGCACACGGGTTGAAGAAAAGTCTTCTTCCCCCCAGACTATAGGTAAGGGTCAGCTTCCTCAGGGAACTGATCCTACCCCTAGTGAAGGAACTGCCCCAGAGGTGGTCAGGCCTGTCCTGGCAACACCCCTGATGGCAGGGGACCCTTCCAAGGTGGTACCCAGTCTGGAGCAGGTAACCTGCTCCTCTCTACCCTGCCTCAGTCAGCCCAGGGCTGCAGAGGTCAGGGAGGTCAGTGGACCCCACAGGGCCCCCTATCCAGAGGAACCCCTCCATCAGCAGATTAGGGGCACCCAGTCTAGTAGCCCTAGCCAGGTGGAAATTCCTCAACCCACTGAGGGATCCCCCTTACCATGGTGTAGGGACTTCCCCCAGATGGACTCTGCTGGGCAAAGGCAAACCTGGGACCAAAAGGTTCCAAACCTGCCATGTCCCTCCAGTGTTCCAACCAAAGGGACCCAACCCCCAGCTGTAGGCAGCCAAAGGTTGACCCTTAGAGCTAGACCCAACTTAGTCATGGAAAGTAAGGCCCCCATGGTGGCTAGTGATCTGAGGAAGCTGAGGCCAACTTTATTGGGGCCTCACTTCTCTACTCAGACACCCCACCAGCCTTTTACTATGCCAAAACACACCACAGGTAGTGACTCCAAATGGTGGAGATCCTCCCATCCCCTTGGGGTTAGGGATTGCTTTGTGGACCATAAGACAGGGGGTAACCATGCTAGTGCAGGTACTTCCTTATATGGCCACTTAGTAAATAAAGGCTCAACTGGGCAAGGTTAGCCTTATCACCTTTTGTTTGGGGGGGGGGGGGTTATGTAGGAAGGTGGAATCTGACTGCATGGTTGCCCCCACTTTTGTTCTGGTGTTTTTCTGGTTTTCGACTTAGTTGGACTGGGACCCTGCTATTCAGGGCCCCAGTTTATCTGCTTTCTCTTTAAAATAGATTCCCTGTACCTTAGGTACACCACAGATTGGATTCTGGGGTGCCCTTATAAGTCCCTAGTATATGGTATACTATGTACCCAGGGCATAGGTACCCCAGAGGCCTACCAGGGGCTGAAGCATGTATTATGCCACCCCTGGGCAGCTTTCCAAAATGACACCACAGGACTGCTACAGCAGCCTGAGTAAGGTGGTGCATGCACCCCTTACTGAGATATAGGTTCACTATATCTCACCCTATCACTGCACATACAAACCTATCAGTCACCCCTATGGCAGGCCTTATCAATCCTGAAGGCAGGGTGCTTGGTTTCGTGTGAGAGGGTGCCCATGCATGAGCAGAGCCCCTCTGCAGCCTTCGGAATCTATCCTCCGGGGTTGTCTGTGATGCAGCCTGACCATATACTCTTAAGTGCATTATAACCAAACGGTAAATGCTAACTTTGGGATGGCTGCACGGAAACATGTTGTGTTTGGTGTCAAACACCTTGGAATCATACCCCCACACCAGTAACTGGTGTGGGAGTATGATCCCACCCTTCTAGAGGGAGAGACATGACAGCACCGGTATACCTGGTACCAGTTAACAGAGCCCTGGCATCACAAAATGGATGCTGCAGCCACAGACACGAGTCTGGCCTCCTGCTGCTGACCGAAACTCCGGCAGGGGAGGCCTGGACAATAGGTTTCCTGTCACAGGGAGGTGTTACCACCTCCCAGACAGGCTTTAGTGTATTGGGGCTGGGTGGGTGCACTCTCAGAGTACTTTGAAGTCCTGCACTGGGGGCACATTTGGTGTCCCTGTGCATAGCCCAGTTCAAACCGGTTGCAGGGGCTACCAGCCCCTGCTCTGGCGCGAAACTGGACAAAGGAAATGGGTGTAGCCACCCCTCTTTCCAAACCCTCCCATAGGTGGGTCTCCTGAGTTAGTCCAACCCCTTACTTGGGTATAAGATAGGAACCCCTGGCAACAGGACTTTAGATATCCCTGGACGAAACTCTGAAACTGAATCCTGGACCTTCGACGATCTGTTCAACGCCAGATGACTGAAGAATCTCCCTTGGAGTAAAGGAGTTACTCCCCTGCTTGGCAGGCACCAAAGATGCATCTGACCCATCTGCATCTCCGAAGCTCCCGCCGGACACTGAAGACTTTGCAACCCAGGAGGTGGGTTTCCAGAATTCCCAGAGGCTGACCCAAGTCCCCAGCAAAGCTGAGATCCGTAGCCCTCGTGGGTACCGTGGAACCAGAACCCCTGGACACCAAGCATATTTGCAAGTGCATAAGCTTCTCGTCAAACCTTGAGGCTGTGCTTTGGGTTACTTGTATCCCTGACCCCGCGCAGTGAATCCACCGAAGATTGCTGGCCTACCCACTCCGAGTGACCCGTGGGCTGCCATTTTGTGATTCCTCTTGAGGTCCCTTTGGGATCCCTTGTCCATCGACTTGTGGGTCCCTGAGAAGGGTAACTTTACATTGATTGGGCTTTCCTAGTTGCTCCAGACGTGCCCTGACTCTCCATTGCATGGGGAGTCCCCAGGACCTCGCTGGTCCGTCCCGAAGCATCTTTCTTCTTCCTGTGTGGGTTGCTGTTGCCAAGGCTTGTTGTTTCCAATCCGGGCACCGACGCTGCAGCACTCGACATCCTTTGTGGGCAGCTCGAATCCAGCTCCTGGTCATCGTTGACGCCTCCTGGTCCTCGTGGCTAAAGAGTCAAGCTTCACCTCTTTCACCTGAAACACCCGACATCGGTGGGCATTCGTCTATCGTGCCCCTGGTCACTAGCAAGTGACCCAGACTCTGTCCCCTCTGCTTTCAGGTTCTTCACATCTCCGATCCGGGCTTGGATCTCTTCGAACACTTCGCATCTTCCTGGCAGCAGCACTTCTCTTCAAGCTGCCATTGAAAACGACGACGCGACCCGACACCATTTGACACCTATGCACCCGGCTTCCCTGGGTGAGGTAACACGAGTACTCCAGTGCTCCCATGGGTGTTGGCCCTAGAACCATCTAAGTCCAAAAGGGTTTGTTCCTAGTACACTCCGAAGTGTCCCTAAACTCTAAAACTCTAACCGCGACTTTCCCCATAGAAGCTAACGGAGCTCGCGGCTGTGTTCACACACTGCACACGTCCCTCGCGGGTCCCCTGTGTCACTACCTTGGGTGGTTCCTTGGGGTCCCAGCGATTCTACAGGCTCTAGGCCTTGTGTCTAGTCAAGTCATGGTTCTTATACCACTTTCTTAATATATGGTTTGGTACGCCCCTAGGGCTAATCGTATATTGTGCTAATTTACTGTGCTATTTTAAGCGTAACTTGTGTACTTCGACCTCTAGCCTCATAAAGAGACTACGGGGGTGTGTTTTAGAATAAATACATATATTTTATATATATACCTGGTGGGTCTCCTTTCATTTAGCCATTCAAGAGATTATAGACTGGTAAAACAAACAGCTTTACACTCCTTCAAGACTTAGCCTGAAGGCTGCTCTCCATAGCTACCACTAGGATAGCTTTCAATAAAGGGTTGTTTGGACTGGTGCAAGGTGCCCACTATAACTAGTGGACAGCATACCAGGCCAACTTCTCACATTGGTGTGCAGCGGTTGGATTCAAGCTTGCCTTTGTTTTACCAGATAATCTCAAGTGAGTGACTAATTGAAAACCACTAAAGGTACCTAAGGTACATATAATTGAAGCTTAAATTACAGTAAGTTCTACTGAACTTAGAGTTGTGTGTCAAGGGCTTAGCACACCCTTTCTACAACTCAAGAGAGTTTAGTAGGCCACACTAGAGTAGGTAGTGCATACACCACACCTCACTAGTGATGTCTTCAAGGCCAGGAAGCAGTGGGTCCCTGCCAGAAGCCAATGGGCTTCTACCATCCAAGTATGACAACCTCCCATTTTTGGAATTGAGAGCATTGTGTAGTACTAGGAAGCTGAAGACAGGCAAAAGTGCAAACACCCAACGCCTCATAGAGGTACTGCTGTTGGATGATCTCAGAAGGCCCACAGGGTCTGAAGGGGGTATGCAGGGAGGTTGGGGCAGCAAATGAGGAAAGGCCAAGGGGTGAAGATACCCATGACCTGACCTCTGAAGCTGACCAGGAAGATGACAATGATCTTAACCTGGGAAGTACAGCTCCTCCTGCAGATGAGGAGGATGGCCAAAATGGCCTCCTCTTTATTCCACCAGGGAGAGTTGAGAGTGTGCCTAGAAGGTCAAGATCTCCTTCTCAGGAGTCTAACCATTCTGACACCTCAATAGGGACCTCTGTTTACTCTCATAAGAGCGAATCCTCTCATGAAAGGAAAGAGAGACTGCTCAAGTATGAAGAAGCTCAACTTAGAATCAGAAGAGAGCAGTTGGCTTTATATAGGGAGTCCCTAGAGCTTCAGAAAACTAGAAGAAAATTGGGACTAGAGTCCCATGGTGGCAGCAACTTCCCTAGTGTTAGGGAAAGGTCTCATGATCATAGAAACCTAAGCAAAATTGTCCCTCCCTACCAGAGTGGGGATGACATCCACAAATGGGTTACTGCACTGGAAAGGGCCTGTAAAGTTCGGAGGGTCCCCCAGGAGCAGTGGGCAGCAATCATGTGGCTCTCCTTTGCAGACAAAGGTAGAGATAAGCTCCTCACTGTAAGAGAAGAGGATGCTGATGATTACCAAATCTTGAAAAGTGCACTGATTGAGGGGTTTGGCCTAACCACTGAACAGTATAGGATAAAGTTCAGAGATACCCAAAAGGCACAGAATCAAGACTGGGTGGACTTTGTAGATTGTGGTACACAAGGCTCTGGAAGGTTGGATAAATGGCAGCAAGGTGCATGACTTTATAGGATTGTACAATTTGATTATGAGGGAGCAGATCCTTAATAATTGTCAAAACCAGCTTTTACACCAGTACTTGGTGGACTCTGATCTGACCTCTCCCCAAGAATTGGGAAAGAAGGCAGACAAATGGGTCAGAACCAGAGTAAGGCCTAAGAATCAGGGTGGTGACCAGAAGAAAGATTCTACCAAGTCCCAAGAGAAAGGTGGGGATAAATCTAAGGATAAGTCCACTACAGGGCCCCAAAAGTCCTCTTCTGGGGGTGGGTCCCAAACTCCTTCCTCTCCTAAAAAGAAACCATATTGGCATGTCTGTAAAAAGCCTGGACACTGGAAAACTGATCCCAGTTGCCCCAGGATTGGCAATAAAGAAAATGTTCCTCCAACTTATACTACCACCCCTCCTGGTACTACTAGTAGTAATCCCCCAGGCGGTAGTATTGCACCCAAAAAGTTAGGTGCATTCTCATGGGGAACAGAGGTGGGCCCTAGTTTAGACAGGTCCCCCTCACAAGCCTCCTTAGTCTGTGATGGTGGCATGGGATTTGCCACTTTTACCATGGGTCCCAATGCATTGGGCAGGTACAGACTGGAGCCACTGATTAATGGTCAGAAAGCTGTGGAATTCAGGGACACAGGGGCTAGTGTCACCATGGTGGCAGGGAAACTAGTCCCCCCTCACCAGCTTTTGCCTGAGTTTAAATACCAGGTGACCAACATTGATGGTGTCAGAACAGATTACCCCATGGGCATAGTCAATCTCAGCTGGGGAGGGGTCACAGGCCCAAAAAGAGTGGCAGTGTCCCCCAACTTGCCTGTAGATTGCCTGATGGGCAATGATCTAGAAATTTCAGCATGGGCTGAAGTTGAACACCAAGCCCATCTGAGAATGCTGGGCGTCCCTGAGAGAGTTAGTGGGGCTGTGAGGGCCACAGCCCAACCCCAGGGAAATTTTGGAGTGATGGAGCCTGAAAGAATGGCCCACTCTCCTCCACAAGAGAGCACAAGGGTTGAAGAAAAGTCTTCTTCCCCCCAGACTATAGGTAAGGGTCAGCTTCCTCAGGGAACTGATCCTACCACTAGTGAAGGAACTGCCCCAGAGGTGGTCAGGCCTGTCCTGGCAACACCCCTGATGGCAGGGGACCCTTCCAAGGTGGTACCCAGTCTGGAGCAGGTAACCTGCCCCTCTCTACCCTGCCTCAGTCAGCCCAGGGCTGCAGAGGTCAGGGAGGTCAGTGGACCCCACAGGGCCCCCTATCCAGAGGAACCCCTCCATCAGCAGATTAGGGGCACCCAGTCTAGTAGCCCTAGCCAGGTGAAAATTCCTCAACCCACTGAGGGATCCCCCTTACCATGGTGTAGGGACTTCCCCCAGATGGACTCTGCTGGGCAAAGGCAAACCTGGGACCAAAAGGTTCCAAACCTGCCATGTCCCTCCGGTGTTCCAACCAAAGGGACCCAACCCCCAGCTGTAAGCAGCCAAAGGTTGACCCTTAGAGCTAGACCCAACTTAGTCATGGAAAGTAAGGCCCCCATGGTGGCTAGTGATCTGAGGAAGCTGAGGCCAACTTTATTAGGGCCTCACTTCTCTACTCAGACACCCCACCAGCCTTTTACTATGCCAAAATACACCACAGGTAGTGACTCCAAATGGTGGAGATCCTCCCATCCCCTTGGGGTTAGGGATTGCTTTGTGGACCATAAGACAGGGGGTAACCATGCTAGTGCAGGTACTTCCTTATATGGCCACTTAGTAAATAAAGGCTCAACTGGGCAAGGTTAGCCTTATCTCCTTTCATTTGGGGGGGGTTATGTAGGAAGGTGGAATCTGACTGCATGGTTGCCCCCACTTTTCTTCTGGTGTTTTGCTGGTTTACGACTTAGTTGGACTGGGACCCTGCTATTCAGGGCCCCAGTTTATCTGCTTTCTCTTTAAAATAGATTCCCTGTACCTTAGGTTCACTATATCTCACCCTATCACTGCACATATAAACCTATCAGTCACCCCTATGGCAGGCCTTATCAATCCTGAAGGCAGGGTGCTTGGTTTTGTGTGAGAGGGTGCCCATGCATGAGCAGAGCCCCTCTGCAGCCTTCAGAATCTATCCTCCGGGGTTGTCTGTGATGCAGCCTGACCATATACTCTTAAGTGCATTATAACCAAACGGTAAATGCTAACTTTGGGATGGCTGCACGGAAACATGTTGTGTTTGGTGTCAAACACCTTGGAATCATACCCCCACACCAGTAACTGGTGTGGGAGTATGATCCCACCCTTCTAGAGGAGAGACATGACAGCACCGGTATACCTGGTACCAGCTAACAGAGCCCTGGCATCACAAAATGGATGCTGCAGCCACAGACACGAGTCTGGCCTCCTGCTGCTGACCAAAACTCCGGCAGGGGAGGCCTGGACAATAGGTTTCCTGTCACAGGGAGGTGTTACCACCTCCCAGACAGGCTTTAGTGTATTGGGGCTGGGTGGGTGCACTCTCAGAGTACTTTGAAGTCCTGCACTGGGGGCACATTTGGTGTCCCTGTGCATAGCCCAGTTCAAACCGGTTGCAGGGGCTACCAGCCCCTGCTCTGGCGTGAAACTGGACAAAGGAAATGGGTGTAGCCACCCCTCTTTCCAAACCCTCCCATAGGTGGGTCCCCTGAGTTAGTCCAACCCCTTACTTGGGTATAAGATAGGAACCCCTGGCAACAGGACTTTAGATATCCCTGGATGAAACTCTGAAACTGAATCCTGGACCTTCGACGATCTGTTCAACGCCAGATGACTGAAGAATCTCCCTTGGAGTAAAGGAGTTACTCCCCTGCTTGGCAGGCACCAAAGACACATCTGACCGGTCTGCATCTCCAAAGCTCCCGCCGGACACTGAAGACTTTGCAACCCAGGAGGTGGGTTTCCAGATTTCCCAGAGGCTGACCCAAGTCCCCAGCAAAGCTGAGACCCGTAGCCCTCGTGGACACCAAGCATATTTGCAAGTGCATAAGCTTCTCGTCTAACCTTGAGGCTGTGCTTTGGGTTACTTGTAGCCCTGATCCAGAGCAGTGAATCCACCGAAGAATGCTGGCCTACCCACTCCGAGTGACCCGTGGGCCGCCATTTTGTGATTCCTCTTGACGTCCCTTTGCGATCCCTTGTCCGTCAACTTGTGGGTCCCTGAGAAGGGTAACTTTACATTGATTGGGCTTTCCTGGTTGCTCCAGACGTGCCCTGACTCTCCGTCACTTGGAGAGTCCCCAGGACCTTGCTGGTCTGTCCCGAAGCATCTTTCCTCTTTCTGCGTGGGTTGCTGTTGCCAAGGCTTGTTGTGTCCAATCCTGGCACCGACGCTGCAGCACTCGACATCCTTTGTGGGACAGCTCGAATCCTGCTCCTCTTTACCTGAAACACCCGACATCGGTGGGCATTCGTCTATCGTGCCCCTAGTCACTGGCTAGTGACCCAGACTCTGTCCCCTCTGCTTTCAGGTTCTTCACATCTCCGATCCGGGCTTGGATCTCTTCGGACACTTCGCATCTTCCCGGCAGCAGCACTTCTCTGCAAGCTGCCATTGAAAACGACGACGCGACCCGACACCATTTGACACCTATGCACCCAGCTTCTCTGGGTGAGGTAACACGAGTACTCCGGTGCTCCCGTGGGTGTTGGCCCTAGAACCATCTAAGTCCAAAAGAGTTTGTTCCTAGTCCACTCCGAAGTGTCCCTAAACTCTAAAACTCTAACTGCGACTTTCCCCATAGAAGCTAACGGAGCTCGCGGCTGTGTTCACACACTGCACACGTCCCCCGTGGGTCCCCTGTGTCACTACCTTGGGTGGTTCCTTGGGGTCCCAGCGATTCTACAGGCTCTAGGCCTTGTGTCTAGTCAAGTCATGGTTTTTATACCACTTTCTTAATATATGGTTTGGTACGCCCCTAGGGCTAATCGTATATTGTGCTAATTTACTGTGCTATTTTAAGTGTAACTTGTGTACTTCGACCTCTAGCCTCATAAAGAGACTAGGGGGGTGTGTTTTAGAATAAATACATATATTTTATATATATATACCTGGTGTGGTCTCCTTTCATTTAGCCATTCAAGAGATTATAGACTGGTAAAACAAACAGCTTTACACTCCTTCAAGACTTAGCCTGAAGGCTGCTCTCCATAGCTACCACTAGGATAGCTTTCAATAAAGGTTGTCTTTAACCTATCATCAATAAGGGGTTGTTTGGACTGGTGCAAGGTGCCCACTATAACTAGTGGACAGCATATACCAGGCCAACTTCTCACAGGCTATCTGGTCTGTACAGCTAAGAAAGTTTCTGCCATCTTTAAAAGAGGCAGAATAGGGGGTTCTGGGTAGAAAAGGTGACACCCACCCCTGGATGTGGTAATGTCAGGGGGGGATTAGCTGATGGGACTAATAGCCCATTGGCCAATTGCACCCACACCCCTAACGCCCCTAATTATGGGATTTAAGGGCTACCCCTGGCATAAGAACCTCAGTTCTGATCTGACATTCAACAAAGGACACAAGAAGAGACCCGAGTCTGCGACAACAGGAGCTGCTTAAACCAAAGGCGTGATACTCTACACCTGTGGCAACCTTCCTCGAACTGCAACACTGCAACTCGCCTTGGACCAAAGACAAGTTCCCCCAGACAGGGGGAACCCTTTGAGAGCCAAAGGCAACTCCAGACTCCCCTGAACTAGTGGCACTAGTCCCCTGCACACCGCAGGTAAAATCAACATACTGGAACCAATGAATTGCTGGCCATCGGGCCCTCAGAGGGATCGCCCAAAACCAGATTGTCCAGTGCATTGTGGGAAACATAGTCCTGACCTCCAGGAAGTTCCAAGCAGTTACCGTTTTCCCCTGGACCTCCAGACTTAAAAATAATTTTTCTGCTGAGCATACTGCTCCCAAGCCTTGTTGGTCGCAAGTCCGGCAACGACCACCTTTACTCGACGCTGCACCTTGAGGGAACACTGCAACACCTTCATCTGACGTCAGCAGTGACTTCGTAGTTGACTTTTTGCACCTGTTTCCCCACCAGCACTGTGTAAGCGGAAAAACCAGCTGCCTCGCAGCTCCCGCTTCAGCACCAAGGGCAGTCAGGTCAACTCTGCACCCAAACTTCATGAGCCAGGTAAAATTGAACTGACTGTCTTGGCTTGGTCCTGGGACCCGCATCACCTTTACCCTTCTTCGGTTCCACGGAACTCGACCTGCAAGTGACCGATTGTGAGTAGTGCTTTTACCCATTGGCTTCAATAATGTTTTGCAGTACTGTTTTGCACTGATTTAATTTTGCTTCCAAAATCCATGACTCCAGTTATACTTATCCGATTGACTTTTTGGTGTCTAACTGTATATGAAAAAATCAGCTTTATTTTTATTAACTGCTTTTTTGGAGTTCTTTTGAGTTATGTCAATTGCTTATCGTCCCTGTTGGCACTCTGAAGTGCTTAACACTTGTTCCTTTGGTAAAACCTGACTGCTCTTTGACACTCTACCAGGACTGAGCTAAGAATTTTTTATTGTGAATCCAAGGATCATCTTTGAGGTATTGTGAGCGAATTGCATGGTCAAGCCTAACCAGCATCACCACATAATACTCCATCTTCCTACACCTTTCAAACAGGTTTTCAGCTAAGCCCACTTCGTCATAAGGTAGGTGAGAATGGCTTACAAAAGGTTCCTTCTACACATCAGGCAGAACTCCAGCTCTCCTGGAATCATAATGCATTGGTTTTCTCTCTCTGTTCAATGCTCTAAAGAGGTCTCAGTAATTGTAACGCAATACAAAACTAATTGCCAGTGGTGGCCACCACAAACAAAAAGTGGTGGGACAGGTGGAGGGGGTTTGGGGGAGCGTAGGATAGGGTGCTGGGGGGTTTAATCATAATTAAAAAATAAAGGTACTTACCTGAAGCTGCCGGTCGCCTTCCGCGTCACGTCTCAATGTTCTTCCTTGCCCCAGAAGGCACTGGGGTAGTATCACAGACTCCCTGTGAAATCCCCGCACTGCTCTCATGCTATAAGAGCAGCACTGGGATTGGCCTGAGGGGGCTCGTTTGATGCTCAGCTCAGGCACAGGAGTCTGTTCAATGCAGCATGGTTGGAGATACCTAAGTGCGCACGTGTGTTTGCCCGGCCTAAGATGGTCGGTCAACACACATGAGCACTTAGTGCACAAACCAGTCCTCCTCGCATGGCCCCGCCCGCCCCTCCCTATGCACGCAGCAGGTGAAAAATAAAATGATGATAGAATATTGCAGAGGAGTCGCCCCTGCTAATTGCCACATGCAATCAGAACATCTTACCTGCTGACAGAAAAGAGAACTTAATCTACATAAAAGATGTTCTGTGCTGGAAAGATGTGCTTCCTGGAGAAATATTTTTTTGCAGGGACTGATCCCCAATTCTTCTGTAAATGTTTACTTAGAGGAGGTGGCATTACAACCAAAGGCAGGTGTTCCCACATTCCCTAGCAGGGTCAAACTGGAAACCCATAATCATCACTGACAAAATGTTCAAACCCTTACCCACATGTAGAAGGCCTCATTTAGAATGGGACCATGGTGAGGGGCATGGCTTAGCACCCACTGAAGATGGCGGCAGGCTAACAAAGTTCCTTGTAGTTGTGAGTTATTTTTCATCACATACCTACAATTTTGTCACCAGACTGCTACTTTTAATTTCCAAATGAAGCAGAATACTTTCAGAACACAACCACATTCACAGGTGACAGCTTAATCGGCATCTTTACTGAGAGGAACGCTTTCTGGTGGGAAGCTCCAGCAGGCCACCATCTTATCTCCTCTCATGAGGTGTTTATTAAACTGAGCAGAGCTTTGGTACTAATGGCATAACCTTTTGACCCTGCAGCCCTCATAAATCTCCTTGCTGTTCTGTGTGCTGGGAAGTTTCATTTTCAACAATTTATCTCTTTGCCTTGAGAAGTTTAATTTTAAACTATTTATCTATTCAAGTTAGCATTTCTATTTTCTGAAGCACTGCAATAGACTGCCTTAAAAAGTTTCATTTTAAACAATTTATCTATTCAAGTTAGCATTTCTATTTTCTAAAGCACTGCAATAGATTGCCTTGAGAAATTTCATCTTAAACAATTTATCTATTCAAGTCAGCATTTCTATTTTCTGAAGCACTGCCATAGACTGCCACGTGAGACTGTTTTAACTACATTTTAACTGCAGTTCTTTTGGAGATCATTCCCTATAACAGTTTCCTTTATTTTTGTTATTTATATTTATGTATGGGGAAAACTAGGAATTTAAAATTACACACTCCTTGCATGGCTCACTCTCAGTATACAGTGGATACTAAAAACTCTTTTTCTTCACTGGAATCCAGTATGGAACATCCTGATATGGTATCTCAAGATTCTGATTCGTCCTCCTACTGCACCTCTACAATTTCTTCTAAGCAACCCTCTAAAATACCAACCACAGCTCTGCTAACGGCAAACAAAAGGCAAAAAAAAGATCCTCCATCATCTGTTAAATCTCCTTCCTCTATTTCCATGGAGCTGCTTCTAAATGAGATTCGCACCTTGAAACCCTATATGGAGGAAACTAATACAAAGCTTCAGCGACTCAACGACAAATGGTCTCTGATGGAAAATAGAGTTGCGAACATAGAACATCAGATGCTTTCTATTCAGGATACTGCTCAAGAAGTTACGCACCTCAAAGCGGAAGTCTCATATCTTAAGAAAGTTACTGAAGATTTAGAAAATCGGAATAGGTACAACAACCTTCGCGTCTACGGCCTTGCGGAAGAAACGAAGGGCTCTCAACCTATTTGCTTTTTCCAAAATGTTCTTCCAAAACTTTTGGATATGCCTGAATCCACTAAGCTTAACATACAATATGCTCATAGACATGGTCATCAATCTCAACATGCCTCCTCATCACAAAAACCTTGGGGTGTCATAATATTTTTTCTGGAATATTAGGATCTTCTCACAGTTATCAAAGCAGCGATAACCAAAGGACGTGTTACTTGGTCAGGAAACCCATTATATTTTGCTCAAGATCTGGCTAAAGCTACAGCAGACAGACTGAGGAAATTTCTAGACATGCGACCTGCGTTACGTTCCCTTGGAGACAGATTTGGTCATTTGCATCCGTGCTTCTTTAAGTAATTTACAATAAAAAAAAACGTACGAAGACCCTCCATGCTGCAGAAATTTATTGACAACTGTGAAATGGAAACAATGGACACTTCTAAATACCCTTTCACTTGAAGGCTTCATATAACTTTCTTTTCATGTTTCACATTGTTGCTGCTGTATTTTTTTAATGTCTAAGTTAACCTACCATTTAATTTCATGTTTTATTAGTCTTTTAAAGGTATACCTTTGTATAAGATAATAATGTATATCTTTTTCTTCACTTCTTAGGTACCCTCTTTTAGTGTTGTGTCCAGCAAATCCTCCTATTTTTATATCCGTATCTATTGTCTGGATGTCTCCCTTCCGGCTGCCTCTGGAACCCGGTTGTTGTCATCTACCCTTTTGTGGTCGCACCACTCCCAATTATTTTGGCCTGGTATTTGGTATGTCTTTTGTCTTATTTTGTTTCTGTCAACATCCTTATTTCTTTTATCATTATCATGTTGTTTTTTCTCTATCTGCATTTCCTTTTCTTTCCTTCTATTTTCATACTCTCTTCTATGTCTTCTCTCATCTTTATTCTGTATTCTTCATCTTGCTCCTTCTCTTTCAATGTGTTATTTCTGTTATATTCCTCTCTCTGCTAAGAAATGCATGGTTTTATTTTTTACTTGATTAAACAATTTACGTAATTGTTATTCTTTACTTATAGAGTGCGCTAATTTCACTGCAATTCTTTATTCATGACTTTACGCATTATTACTTGGAATGTAAAAGGGTTAGGCTCACCAATTAAATGACAAAGATTTCTTACTCATTTAGCCAAATTAAAAGCTGATATTGCTTTGTTACAGGAAACTCAGGTTACTAAATTGGAGGCCAAACAACTTGTTAGACATTGGGAGGGATATGCATTTTCCTCACCAGGTAATGGGAAACGTAATGGAGTTGTAATTCTGTGTAATTCTTTGGATGTTTTCTTGTTATCACAAGAATCAGATAAAGAAGGTCGATGGCTTCTCGTAAGATAACAAGTAAACAAAATACCAATATCTGATTTTAATATTTATGCACCCACACATCCTGATAAAACATTTTGGCCCTCAATGACACCCAAACTTATGTCTATTTCTGATGACTAATTAGTTTTTGGTGGGGATTGCAATCTGGTAATGGATCCTTTTTTAGATCGCTCCTCCAAGTCTTCTTTTGTCCCTTCCTACATTCACAGACAATTCACCACAGCCATTAAACAAAGATCCCTTATTGATTCCTGGAGAATTTGCAACCCCTGTTTACAAGAATATACTTTTTTCTCCCCTGTACATTTCTCTCAGTCTAGGATTGATCACCTTTTTTTCTCAAAACACTTATCTCAACACATTTTACGAGCTGAGATAGGCACCATTTTAATTTCTAATCATGCATTGGTAATTCTAGATCTAGACCTCTTTTCCCTTCCCCCCCAAAGTTAAAAATTGGCGCTTCAATATTTCTCTTTTATTGGATACCTCTTTCACACAACACTTTGATACTTTTATAACATCATTTTTTGCTCTGAATGAAACTCCTGACTTTTCATTTCCAAATATTTGGGATACATTCAAAGCTGCTTCTAAAAATTTTATCATTACTTATGTTTCCACTAAAAAGAAAATCATTTTAAAAAAAGCACTAGATTTAATGAAACATATTAAATCCTTAGAACAATCCTACTTCGTATCCAAATCTAAGACTTGTTTAGATAATTTAATTAAGGCTAAATTTGATTTCCATAAACTCTCCACGGAAAAGGCTAACTCTTATCTCCTTAAATCTAGTTCCAGATACTATGGTGGTCAAAATAAAGCAGGTAAACTCTTAGCAAATTATCTTAAAATGATAAAAGAACGAACAAAATAGAAACTATTTTAAGAGATGATTCCATGCCTCTTTTTAGAAACAATGATATCCTTAATGAATTTACTAAATTCTATCAAAATCTATGTACGCCAGAGTTAGATCCTCTCCAACCTGATATTAACTCTTATCTTTCTTCTATCCATAAGGAATTTGATTAAAACACTGATTTTTCTCCCCTTGATTCTGATATCACAACTTATGATATTCATACTGTCATTAACTCTATTAAAAAAGGTAAAGCTCCTCGGCCTGATGGTTTTCCTATTGAATTCTTCCTCCATTTCTCGAAACAATTAATCCCTAAATTACATTGATTATTTACTTTCTTTCCTTCTTCCAATTCTGCTACCGGGACATTTCAAGAAGCCTTAATATGCCTTAATTCTGATTATAAGATTTTTGCCAAGATTCTGGCGCTACACCTTGATCCTCTCCTCCCCAATTTAATTGGTCGAGAACAAGCTGGATTTGTTAAAGGTAGACAACTCTCTGATAATGCCAGGCTTTTCTTAGATGTTCTGAGTAAAACTAAAGCTTATAACCATTCTGTGAGAAGTTTGCTTTGTATATGCTGTCCACTAATTAAAGTGGGCACCTTGCACCAGTCCAAACGAACCTTATGGTAATTTAAGAGGTCAAAGATAACCTTTGAAAGCTATCCAAGTGGTAGCTGTGGAGAGCAGTGTTCAGGCTTAGTCTTGAAGGAATGTTAAGCAGCTTGTTTTACCAGAATGCAATTTTATTATATTGGCTAAATGAAAGGAGAACCACACAGTAGTTATAAAAATATGTATTTATTATTATAACACACCTTAAATACCTCCCAGTATCTGCTACATGCAGATAAACACAAAGCACACAATACTGTAGCACAGAAACAATCGTAAGTAGCACTAATACACGGTGGGCTCCAGGGGGAGACCAAACCATATACTAAAATAGTGGTATATGAACCACGACTCGAGTCAAGACAGTGTCTAGAGGATGTAGAATTGCTGGGACCACAAGGAACCACCCAAGGTGAGTAAGTAGGGACCCCACGGAGGACGGGTGCAGTGTGAGAACACGACCGCATGCTATGTACAATTCAATGGGAGAGTCTCAGTTGCAGTTTTAAAGTTTAAGGACCCTTCCCAGTGGATTACGAAGAAACCCTTTGGAACATAGACGGTTGGAGAGCCACCCCACCCGTGGATACCGAAGTACCAGAGTTACCTATCCCAGGGAAGCCGGGTGCAAAGGGTCGAATGGCGCCGGAAACCGCAGTCGTTCTCAATGGGAGTCTTCAAAGAAATGCCACTGCTGGAAAGAAGAAAAGTGTCCGGTGGAACCCACAGGTGGATTCTTGATGGAAGGAACCTGAAAGCAGAGAGGATAGAGTCTGGGTCACTCAGGAGTGACCAGGGGCTCGGTAGACGAATGCCCACCGATGTCGGGTGCTTCAGGTGTGAAGCTGGAGACCTTGACTCTACAGCTGCAGGGACCAGGAGAAGTGGAGGACAACCAGGAGCTGAATACCAGCTGTCCCACAAAGGATGTCGAGTACTGAGGGGTCGGTGTCCGGCAGGAGCACCAACAAGCCTTGGCAGCGGAAACCCATGAAGAAGGTCAAAGAAGATTACTGTCTGGCCCAGCAAGGACCAGGGGACTCGCCATAGCAAGGGGAGTCAGGGCATGCCTGGAGCAACCAGGGAAGCCAAAGAAAAGCAGTGTTGCCCCTCAAATGGGCCCACAGGCCGAAGGCACAGGAGTCGCAAGGGGACCTCTAGCAGTTTCACAGAGTGCGAGGAGGCCAAAATCCTTTGTACGAAATGTGCACAGAGGTCGGGGCTATTGATAACCCAATGCACTTAGTTGGGGAATGCCAACAAGCATATGCAATTGCAAAAGTACGCTGTGCACAGGGGTTCAGTTTATGCGGTCCCCACGAGGGATACTGGCCTCAAACTTGGTGAGAGGGCAGCTCACCCTCAAGGAACATAGAACCCACCTCCTGTGATGCTGAAGCCTTTGGAGTACGCAGGAGCTCAGGATCAGCAGACCGGTCAGTTGCGTTACGGTGCCTGCGAATGCAGGGGTGTGACTCCTTCACCCCAAGGGAGATAACTTCAGTTTTCCTTGATGCTCCACAAGTCCTGCACGGAGCCTGTATGGTGCACGGGCATAGATGATGCTTTGGACGGAGAGGGAGATGAAGTCGGGCCAAGTCGAAGTCCAGCGAAGTACAGAGTGTCCAGATGGTCGAAGGTCAGTGCTTTCTTGATCAGAATCTTGTAAACATCCAATCTAGGGTCCTACAGCCAGGTAAGCCCTTTTGTACCTACGGGAGAGGGTTGGACAGATTCAGGGGACCCTCCCAGGGGAGGGTCAGGACAGTGGGGAGGATACTCCCTGTCCTTTGTCCAGTTTCATGCTAGAGCAGGAGCCAGAGGCTCCCAGGACTGGTTTGAACTGAAATATACACAGGGACACCAAGTGTGCCCCAGATGCAGACTTTCAGGCACTTTGGAAGTACACCCACCCAGCCCCAATACACTAAATCCTTTCTGGGAGGTGGTCACACCTCCCTCTGACAGGATGCCTCTTGTGCTGCCTTCCTCTGCTCGAGCTTGGCTCAGCAGCAGGAGGGCATAAATATGTCTCTGGTCGGCAGCAACCATTTTGTGCTTTCCGGGTCGAGAAGTCTGGTACCGGGAAGACCAGAGACCCCACGAAGCTCGCTTCTGAAGGGTGGAATCATACCTCCCACACCGGTTACCGGTGTGAGGTATGATTACAAGGTGTTTGATACCAAACACGACATGGTTTGTTGCAGCTGTTTTTGAGATAGCATTTTACGCGAGCATATAATGCACCTCTACCTATATGTCTGGCTGCTTCACCGACAACTCGGGAGAATGGTTTCCGAAAGCTGCAGAGGGGCTCTGCTCATGCAGGGGCACCCTCTCACGTAAAACCCAGCACCCTGCCTTCAGGATTGTTAAGGCCTGTTAGAGGGGCGACTTCTAGGTTTTAAGTATAGTGACCTATAGATATAGTAAACCTATATCTAAAGTAAGTGGTGCATGCACCATCTTACACAGGCTGCAATGGCAGGCCTGTTATTCCATTTTGCATGGCCTCTCATGGGTGGCATAATACATGCTTCAGCCCATGGGAGGCCTCTGGGGTACCTATACCCTGGGTACATGTGTACCATATACTAGGGACTGACAAGGGTACCCCAGTATCCAATCTGGAGTGTACCTAAGTACATGCATGACATTTTAAGTAGAAAGCAGATAGACTGGGGTCCTGATTAGCAGGATCCCAGTCAGACTAGTCAAAAACAGTGTAACATCAAGCAAAAAGTGGGGTTAACCATAAGAGGCAGATCCTACTTTCCTACAAACCCCCCCAACGTAAGGAGACAAGACTAACCTTGCCCAGTTGAGTCTTCATGTTCTAAGTGGAAATATCTGGAGAGTCCATCTGTATTTTCATGGTTACTCCCAGGTCTATGTTTCACTGTATAGTCCATCCCCTGTAGGGAAATGGACCACCTCAAAAGTTTGGGGTTTTCACCCTTCATCTGTTTTAGCCATAAGAGGGGCTTATGGTCTGTCTGAACAATGAAGTGAGTGTCAAACAAGTATGGCCTCAGCTTCTTCAGAGCCCAAACCTCAGCAAAGGCTTCCCTCTAAATGCCTGACCAACTTTTCTCTCTGGGGGTCAACCTTCTGCTAATAAAACCTACTGGTTGATCCTGACCCTCAGCATTCAGTTGTGACAACACAGCCACTACCCCCAATTCAGATGCATCTGTTTGGACAATGAATTGTTTGGAATACTCAGAACTCTGCAGAATGGGAGCAGTGCACATGGCCTGCTTGAGATCATCAAATGCCTTCTGACAGCTAACTGTCCACTGAACTCTCTTGGGCATTCTTTTTGAAGTAAGATCATTCAAGGGAGTCACTGTGACCCATATCCTTTTACAAATCTTCTGTAGTGCCCAGTCAGGCCCAAGAAAGCTCTGACCTGAGTCTGGGTAGTGGGAGCAACCAAGTCCATGATGGTCTGGATTTTGCTCTGCAATGGTTGAACCTGGCCTCCACCCACAAGGTGGCCCAGGTATACATCGTTACTCTGCCCTATCTGGCACTTGGTTGCCTTGATCGTGAGACCTGCTTTCTGAAGAGCCTCCAAAACATTCTTCAGGTAGACCAGGTGATCCACCGAGGTGCAACTAAGACAGCTATATCATCAAGATATGCTGCACTATAGGCTTCCAGGACTGTAAGGACTTTATTCACCAGCCTTTGGAATGTAGCAGGTGCATTTCTCAAACCAAAGGGCATCACAATAAATTGATAATGCCCACTAGGGGTTGAAAATGCTGTTTTGGGTTTGGCATCCTCAGCTAGTCTGATTTGCCAATAGCCAGCAGTGAGGTCAAATGTGCTCAAGAACCTGGCTGAGGCCAAAGTGTCAATGAGTTCATCTGCCCTAAGAATAGGATGAGCATCAGTCCTTCTGACTGCATTGAGCCCCCTGTAGTCCACACAAACCTCATTTCTCTCTTATCACCCTGGGTATGAGGTTTGGGTACTAGGACCACTGGACTCGCCTAAGGGCTATCTGAGGTTTCAATCACTCCCAATTCCAGCATCTTTTGGACCTCAGTCCTGATGCAATCTCTGACATGGTCAGGCTGCCTGTAAATCTTATTTTAACAGGTAGGCTCTCACCTGTGCCCACTTCATGGGTACGCCAGGTGGTCTGACTAGGAGTCAAAGAAAACATATGCCTGTATTGATTGAGGATCTTCCTGCAATCAAACTGCTGTTGCTCAGTGAGGCTGCCTGCCAAAGCTACATCATCAACTGAGCCATCATCAGGGTTCTGTGAGAGGAGGTCAGGGAGTGGATCACTTTCTTCCTCCTGTCTCTCATCAGTAGCCATGAGCAAGCCCATGTCTGCCCTGTCCACATAGGGTTTGAGCCTGTTCACATGGAGTACCCTATGGGGGCTCCTAGGAGTTCCAAGGTCCACAAAGTAGGTGAACTCTCCCTTCTGCTCAAGAATGGTATGGGGTCCACTCCACTTGTCTTGGAGGGCTGCTGGGGACACAGGCTCCAACACCCATACTTTCTGTCCTGGCTGTTAAAAACAGTTAGTACAGCCTTTTGGTCATGCCAAGCTTTTTGCAATTCTTGACTTGCCTCAAGGTTTTTGCTGGCCTTCTTCATGTATTCAGCCATCCTGGAGCGGAGACCAAGACATAGTCCACAATGTCTTGCTTAAGGGGTTTGAGAGGTAACTCCCATCCCTCCTTCACTAAACACAGGGGACCCCTAACTGGATGCCGAAACAGAAGTTCAAAAGGGCTGTAGCCAATCCCCTTCTGTGGGACCTCTCTGTAGGCAAAGAGAAGGCAGGGCAACAGGACATCCCATTTTCACCCCAGCTTTTCTGGGAGGCCCATGATCAGGCCCTTTAGGGTTTGTTGAACCTTTCAACCAACCCATTGCACTGTGGGTGATAGGGTCTGGTGAACTTTTAGTTCACTCCACACTCCTTCCACATTGCAGTGATATAACTGGACATGAAGTTTGTACCTCTGTCAGTTAAGACCTCCTTAGGGAAACCTACTCTGGAAAAAATTTCCAGGAGGGCCCTGGCCACCACAGGTGCTGTGGTGGTTCTAAGGGGTATTGCTTCTGGATACCTAGTGGCATGGTCCACCACCACTAGTATGTAACTGTGCCCAGATGAAGTAGGAGGGTTCATGGGACCAATTATGTCAATCCCAACCCTCTCAAAGGGAACCCCCACCACAGGTAGTAGTATGAGGGGGGCCTTTGTGGTACCACCTGACTTACCACTGGCTTGACAGGTGGTACAGGAGTGACAAAACTCCTTGGTGTCCTCAGACATGTGAGGCCAGTGAAAGTGAGGGACAAGCCTGTCCCAATTCTTACTTAGGCCTAGGTGCCTGCCAAGGGAATGTCATGTGCCAAGGTGAGTAGGAAGCCCCTAAACTTCAGAGGTATGACCAACCTCCTGGTGGCACCAGGCTTGGGGTCTCTACCCTCTGAGTAAAGGGGTTCCTCATCCCAATAGATCCTGTGGGATCCACTGACACTCCCTGCAGCCACACCAGCAGCGGTGTGTCTGAGGGGTTCAAGGGAGGGCAGGATTGCTGCTCCTGACTCAGTTCTGCCCTGGAAGGGCCCCCTGTCCCCAAGAACTCAACCTGATCAGGTTCAAGTTCAAATGAGACAGTTCCTTCATAGGGACTGAGATCATCTCCCTCAAGAGACTGATCCTCTCACTGAGCCTGGGGGGAAGACACAGCCTTACCCCTCCTGCTCCTTCTCTTTGAAGGCACCTGGTCCATCCTTTCAGGATCCAGGGCCTGTTCAGTAGAAGTCAGTTTGGCCTGTGACCTGGTCACAGCAAACACATCTGCAGAGATGCCCAGCATTGCTACATGGGTCCTAAGTTCCACTTCACCCCAGGCTAAAATCTCCAATCATTGCAAACAAGCATTCTACTGGAAGGTCTGAGTTAACCACAACGTTCTTAGGGCCAGTTACCCCTCCCCAGCTGAAATTAACAACTGCCAAGGAATGATCAGTCCTGACATTGTTAGCATTGGTCACTTGGTACATCTCACCAAGTATGATCTGGTCAGGGCCCACAAGGTCTGTTGTCACCATAGTGACACTTGCACCTGTGTCCCTGTATGCCATGGCCTCTTTACCATTAATCAAAGGCTGCTGCCTGAATTTGCCCAAGTTACTGGGACTGACAAATAAGGTGGCTATATCCATGCCACCACCACAGACAAGTACAGCCTGAGCTGGAGTTCTGACTAAGCCAGAACCCATCTCAGAGCCCAAGGTTAACCCTACTAATCCCTTGTTCCCTGTACCACAACTTGAAACTGTACTAGGGGAGCAGTTGTCGTAGGGGCAGTGGTGGTTGGAGTTGAATCCTTGGCCTTTGGACAATTGACATATTTTGTCCAATGGGTCTTTTCTTTACATAAGTAACACCAAGGTTTCTTTTTGCCTTTCCCTTTGTTGTATTGTGACTTCCCCCCAGATACAGGTTTTTGGGGCCCTGATGAAGACTTGTCATCTTTACCCTTGTCCCCACCCTTATCTGAAGTTTTAGCATCTTGCTTCTTTTGGTCACCACCATGGTTCTGGTTTCTCTGCTTCACCCTGGTTCTGACCCACCTATCTGCCTTCTTTCCCAATTCTTGGGGAGAAGTCAGATCAGAGTCAACCAGGTATTGATGCAACAAATGATTTTGGCAATTATTAAGGATCTGCTCCCTCATAATCAAATTGTACAATCCCTTGAAATCATTCACTTTGCTGCCAAGCAACCAGCCTTCCAGAGCCTTAATGGCACTATCCACAAAGTCTACCCAGTCCTGATTCTGTGCCTTCTGGGTGTCTCTGAACGTGATCCTGTACTGTTCAGTGGTTAAGCCAAACCCATCAATGAGAGCACTCTTCAGGACTGAATAATTATCAACATCCTCTTCTTTTTTTTTTTTTTTTAGAGTTTTATATAGCGCGAACTAGACCCGTGAAATCTGGGTATCATAGCACTTTACATGAGCACCAGTTTCATTACAGATGGACACATTCATCTTTGTTAGGCACGGGGAGATTAAGTGATATGCCCAGAATCACAGGATGTTGAAGTCGTTGCCGAGACTAGAACCCAGTTCCCCAGCTTCAAAGTCGACCGCTCTAGCCGTATGGCTACATCCTCCCCCCTAGAGGAGCTTATCTCTACCTTTGTCAGCAAAAGAGAGCCACAAGAAAGCTGTCCACTGCTCTTGAAGGATCCTCTGTACTTTACAGGCCCTCTCTAAAGCAGTTATCCATTTATGGAAGTCATCCCCAACATGGTAGGGAGGGACAATCTATCTCAGGTTCCTATTGTCAAAAGTATGTTCCTTAACTTTAGGGACACTGTTGCTGCCACCATGGGACTCTAGTCCCAACTTTTTTCCAGCTCTCTGGACTTCTAGGGACTCTTTATCAAGGGCCAATTGCTCTTGCCTGAGCCTAAGCCTAGCTTTCTCAAGTTCAAGAAATTGGTATTCCCTATCAAAAGAGTGGTCCCTCTTGCTAGATACAGAGGTCCCTACAGACTGTCCTGAGTGATTTGACTCTGCAGAGGGAGATCTAGATCTCCTTGGTAAACTCTGCACTCTTCCAGGAGGGGTGAAGAGGGGGCCATCTTGGCCTTATTCAGCATCTTCCACAATAAGGAGCATAAGAGGGAGTTATCAATCAGGTCGCCCTCCACTCAAAATGAACAATATAGTTAATAGACCTGACTGTGTTGGACACGCAACAACTTTTTTGGATCCTGCAGGCAGGGTATTGCTATTTCTGCCCAAACGCTGGCTTCTAACAAATGCCAATAGCGACCAGTCCTGAATGTCATTCATTTTTGATATTCTTTCTTTTTCTTTTTCTTCACCTCTTATAATAAGCTTGACACTGTATTAATTTTTTTATGGTCATGAAAGTCACCAATGATGAAAAACGTGAGCAAACTGGTGAGTACCTGCCAGCAGCTCCCTTGGTGATGCTTACGTGAGGTACTTTCTGACCTTCACACATTTTTTCTTTTTGTACACACTACTAAATGGGGGTACAAGTGGGGCGGACTGGTAAACATTAAAACATTTTTGGACATTCAGGACTGTTCGCTATTGTTATTTGTTAGAAGCCAGCGTTTGGGCAGAGATAGCAATACCCTGCCTCCAGGATCCCAAAAAGTTGTTGCGTGTCCATCACAATCAGGTCTATTAATTGTATTCTTCTTCAGCATCTCCCTGAAGATCTGAGTTGTCCAGGTGGGAACCATCTTGTTCCTCCTGGCCGGGGTTTGAGTCTAGGTCATAAAAGGTGTCACCACTTGACCTGTCCTCATTCCCTGCCCCACCCACTTTCTCCTGTTCATCTGACCCAGGGGTCTTCCTAAGGTCATCAAGAAGTAAGGCCACTATGAGGCGTTGAGTGTTGTCATTTATCCCTGTCTTCAGCTTTCTAGAGGCACACAGGGCTTTCAATTCTTGGAATGAAAGCTCACTGTACCTAGAGGGCAGAGAGCCACTGGCATCTCCTTTAGAAGACATACTAAGTGTGGTGAGGTGTTGCACCTACCTAACCTAGTGGGAACTAAACTCTCTGAGGTTGGAGAAAGGGTGAGCTAGACCCTTGACTTACCAAACCTTAAGTTCAGTAGAACTTACTTATTCTAAGCTAGTATTATATGTACCTAGTACTTAGTGGTTTTCAGTTAATCAATACAAAGATATATCTGGTAAACCAATGCAGGCTTGAATCCCAACCTCTGCACACCAATGTGAGAAGTTGGCCTGGTATTTGCTGTCCACTAATTAAAGTTGGCACCTTGCACCAGTCCAAACAACCCTTCTGGTGATTTAAGAGGTCAAAGATAACCTTTGAAAGCTATCCAAGTGGTAGCTGTGGAGAACAGCCTTCAGGCTTAGTCTTGAAGGAATGTTAAGCAGCTTGTTTTACCAGAATGCAATATTATTATATTGGTTAAATGAAAGAACCACACAGTAGTTATAAAAATATTTATTTATTATTATAACACACGTTAAATACCTCCCAGTATCTGCTACACACAGATAAACACAAAGCACACAATACTGTAGCACAGAAACAATCGTAAGTAGCACTAATACACAGTGGGCTCCAGGGGGAGACCAAACCATATACTAAAATAGTGGTATATGAACCACGACTCGAGTCAAAACAGTGTCTAGAGGATGTAGAATTGCTGGGACCCCAAGGAACCACCCAAGGTGAGTAAGTAGGGACCCCACGGAGGATGTGTGCAGTGTGAGAACACGGCCACGTGCTACGTACAATTCAATGGGAGAGTCACGGTTGCAGTTTTAAAGTTTAAGGACCCTTCCCAGTGGATTATGAAGAAACCCTTTGGAACATAGAAGGTTGGAGAGCCACCCCACCCGTGGTTACCGAAGTACCAGAGTTACCTCTCCCAGGGAAGCCGGGTACATAGGGTCGAAGTGGCGTCGGAAATCGCTGTCGTTCTCAATGGGAGACTTCAAAGAAATGCCACTGCTGGAAAGAAGAAAAGTGTCCGGTGGAACCCACAGGTGGATTCTTGATGGAAGGAACCTGAAGCCGAGGGGACAGAGTCTGGGTCACTCAGGAGTGACCAGGGGCTCGGTAGAAGAATGCCCATTGATGTTGGGTGCTTCAGGTGTGAAGCTGGAGACCTTGACTCTACAGCTGCAGGGACCAGGAGATGTTGAGGATGACCAGGAGCCAGATACAAGCTGTGCCACGAAGGATGTTGAGTGCTGAGGGTTCGGTGTCCGGCGGGAGCACCAACAAGCCTTGGCAGCGGCAACCCAGGAAGAAGGTCAAAGAAGATTGCTGTCTGGCCCAGCAAGGACCAGGGGACTCGCCACAGCAAGGGGAGTCAGGGTAGTCCTGGAGCAACCAGGGGAGCCTAAGAAAAGCAGTGTTGTCCCTCAAATGGACCCACAGGCCGAAGGCACAGGAGTCGCAAGGGGACCTCTAGCAGTTTTACAAAGTAACGGCTTGCAGGGCACAGAGTGTGAGGAGACCAAAGTCCTTTGTATGAAATGTGTGCAGAGGTTGGGGCTATCGATAGCCCAATGCACTTAGTTGGGGAACGCCAACAAGCATATGCACTTGCAAAAGTACGCAGTGCACAGGGGTTCAGGTTATGCGGTCCCCACGAGGGATACTGGCCTTAACCTTAGTCAGAGGACAGCTCAACCACAAGGAACATAGGAACCCACCTCCTGTGATGCTGGAGCCTTTGGATTCCGCAGGAGTTCAGGATCAGCAGACCGGTCAGTTGCGTTATGGTGCCTGCGAATGCAGGGGTGTGACTCCTTCACCCCAAGGGAGATAACTTCAGTTGTCCTTGATGCTCCACATGTCCTGCACGGAGCCTGTATGGTGCACGGGCACAGATGATGCTTTGGACGGAGAGGGAGATGAAGTCGGGCCCAGTCGTAATCCAGCGAAGTCCAGAGTGTCCAGACGGTCGAAGGTCAGTGCTTTCTTGATCAGAATCTTGTCCACGTCCAATCTAGGGTCCTACAGCCAGGTAAGCCCTTTTGTACCCACGGGAGAGGGTTGGACAGATTCAGGGGACCCTCCCAGGGGAGGGTCAGGACAGTGGGGAGGATACTCCCCTGTCCTTTGTCCAGTTTCACGCTAGAGCAGGAGCCAACGGCTCCCAGGGCTGGTTTGAACTGAACTATACACAGTGCCTGATAGTCTGAAAGTGTGCCCCAGATGCAGACTTTCAGGCACTTTGGAAGTGCACCCACCCAGCCCCAATACACTAAATCCTTTCTGGGAGGTGGTCACACCTCCCTGTGACAGGATGCCTCTTGTGCTGCCTTCCTCTGCTCGAGCTTGGCTCAGCAGCAGGAGGGCAGAAATATGTCTCTGGTCGGCAGCAACCATTTTGTGCTGTCCGGGTCGAGAAGTCTGGTACCGGGAAGACCAGGGACCCCACGAAGCTCGCTTCTGAAGAGTGGAATCATACCTCCCACACCGGTTACCGGTGTGAGGTATGATTACAAGGTGTTTGATACCAAACACGACATGGTTTGTTCCAGCTGTTTTCGAGATAGCATTTTACGCGAGCATATAATGCACCTCTACCAATATGTCTGGCTGCTTCACCGACAACTCGGGACAATGGTTTCCGAAGGCTGCAGAGGGGCTCTGCTCATGCAGGGGCACCCTCTCACGAAAAACCCAGCACCCTGCCTTCAGGATTGTTAAGGCCTGCTAGAGGGGCGACTTCTAGGTTTTAAGTATAGTGACCTATAGATATAGTAAACCTATATCTAAAGTAAGTGGCGCATGCGCCATCTTACACAGGCTGCAATGGCAGGCCTGTTATTCCATATTGCATGGCCTCTCATGGGTGGCATAATACATGCTTCAGCCCATGGGGGGCCTCTGGGGTACCTATGCCCTGGGTACATGTGTACCATATACTAGGGACTGACAAGGGTAACCCAGTATCCAATCTGGAGTGTACCTAAGTACATGCATGACATTTTAAGTAGAAAGCAGATAGACTGGGGTCCTGATTAGCAGGATCCCAGTCAGACTAGTCAAAAACAGTGTAACATCAAGCAAAAAGTGGGGGTAACCATAAGAGGCAGATCCTACTTTCCTACAAACCCCCCCCAACGTAAGGAGACAAGACTAACCTTGCCCAATTGAGTCTTCATGTTCTTAGTGGAAATATCAGGAGAGTCCATCTGCATTTTCATGGTTACTCCCAGGTCTATGTTTCACTGTATAGTCCATCCCCTGTAGGGAAATGGACCACCTCAAAAGTTTGGGGTTTTCACCCTTCATCTGTTTTAGCCATAAGAGGGGCTTATGGTCTGTCTGAACAATGAAGTGAGTGCCAAACAAGTATGGCCTCAGCTTCTTCAGAGCCCAAACCACAGCAAAGGCTTCCCTCTAAATGGCTGACCAACGTTTCTCTCTGGGGGTCAACCTTTTGCTAATAAAACCTACTGGTTGATCCTGACCCTCTGCATTCAGTTGTGACAACACAGCCCCTACCCCCAATTCAGATGCATCTGTTTGGAAAATGAATTGTTTGGAATAGTCAGAACTCTGCAGAATGGGAGCAGTGCACATGGCCTGCTTGAGATCATCAAATGCCTTCTGACAGCTAACTGTCCACTGAACTCTCTTTGGCATTCTTTTTGAAGTAAGATCATTCAAGGGAGTCACTGTAGACCCATATCCTTTTACAAATCTTCTGTAGTACCCAGTTAGGCCCAAGAAAGCTCTGACCTGAGTCTGGGTAGTGGGAGCAACCCAGTCCATGATGGTCTGGATTTTGCTCTGCAATGGTTGAACCTGCCCTCCACCCACAAGGTGGCCCAGGTACACATCCTTACTCTGCCTTATCTGGCACTTGGTTGCCTTGATCGTGAGACCTGCTTTCTGCAGAGCCTCCAAAACATTCTTCAGGTGGACCAGGTGATCCACCGAGGTGGAACTAAAGACAGCTATATCATCAAGATATGCTGCCCTATAGGCTTCCAGGACTGTAAGGACTTTATTCACCAGCCTTTGGAATGTGCCAGGTGCATTTTTCAAACCAAAGGGCATCACAATAAATTGATAATGCCCACTAGGGGTTGAAAATGCTGTTTTGGGTTTGGCATCCTCAGCTAGTCTGATTTTCCAATATCCACCAGTGAGGTCAAATGTGCTCTAGAAGTTGGCTGAGGCCAAAGTGTCAATGAGTTCATCTGCCCTAGGAATAGGATGAGCATCAGTCCTAGTGACTGCATTGAGCCCCCTGTAGTCCACACAAAACCTCATTTCTCTCTTATCACCCTGGGTATGAGGTTTGGGTACCAGGAGCACTGGACTCGCCTAAGGGCTATCTGAGGGTTCAATCACTCCCAATTCCAGCATCTTTTGGACCTCAGTCCTGATGCAATCTCTGACATGGTCAGGCTGCCTGTAAATCTTATTTTAACAGGTAGGCTCTCACCTGTGCCCACTTCATGGGTACGCCAGGTGGTCTGACTAGGAGTCAAAGAAAACATATGCCTGTATTGATTGAAGATCTTCCTGCAATCAAACTGCTGTTGCTCAGTGAGGCTGCCTGCCAAAGCTACACCATCAACTGAGCCATCATCAGGGTTCTGTGAGAGGAGGTCAGGGAGTGGATCACTCTCTTCCTCCTGTCTCTCATCAGTAGCCATGAACAAGCCCATGTCTGCCCTGTCCACATAGGGTTTGAGCCTGTTCACATGGAGTACCCTATGGGGGCTCCTAGGAGTTCCAAGGCCCACCAAGTAGGTGAACTCTCCCTTCTGCTCAAGAATGGTATGGGGTCCACTCCACTTGTCTTTGAGGGCTGCTGGGGCTACAGGCTCCAACACCCATACTTTCTGTCCTGGCTGATAAAAACAGTTAGTACAGCCTTTTGGTTATGCCAAGCTTTTTGCAATTTTTGGCTTGCCTCAAGGTTTTTGCTGGCCTTCTTCATGTATTCAGCCATCCTGGAGCGGAGACCAAGACATAGTCCACAATGTCTTGCTTAGGGGGTTTGAGAGGTAACTCCCATCTCTCCTTCACTAAACACAGGGGACCCCTACCTGGACACCCAAACAGAAGTTCAAAAGGGCTGTAGCCAACCCACTTCTGTGGGACCTCTCTGTAGGCAAAGAGAAGGCAGGGCAACAGGACATCCATTTTCACCCAAGCTTTTCTGGGAGGCCCATGATCAGGCCCTTTAGGGTTTTGTTGAACCTTTCAACCAACCCATTGCACTGTGGGTGATAGGGTGTGGTGAACTTGTAGTTCACTCCACACTCCTTCCACATTGCAGTGATATAACTGGACATGAAGTTTGTACCTGTCAGGATTCACGGGAGGTTTCCTCCTTCTAACTCAGCTCCGGCTACTATTTTCCCCCTCCAAACCTACCAAAAGGCAGTTAATCCCTTAAATTGGAGCGCTAGTTGGCACCGCAGGAACTCCAACATGGCTGCCAACATTCTGACACTGCAACAGCATACCGCTGTTTAGCAGTCTAGTCTTTTTGGGTAATGACAGTCTGGTGAAGCGTGCTTCAACATTCCACTGCGCACTTCACTGAAGAATTTACTGGAAGAGCACCTGTTTCTCAAGCGACGTGGAAGTTAGTCAGGGTAGTTGCGGAAATAACGGGGTTTCGTCGGAACACAATTTCTTCAGAGAACTAAGGTTAGTGTTTAAAACTAGCTCAAAACATTTTAAATTCAGTGCGAGTAATTTCGTAGAGCATTCACAGTAAACTTAAAGGCGCCCAACAAGTGTTGTGACCAAGATAAATAGCGAAGCCAGAACATAAATGTTCTCTTTTAACAGCTTTTGTTATCTCAGGAAGAGTTAAAAAGGTTTCTGTTCAGCCGATTGTCAGCAGCTTCTGAGTCAGTCAGGCGCGGGCGTGACCTTTCAACACGCCGCATCTGTCCAGAAAATATCCAAGCGTAAATAACAAGGGTTTAAAGAGTTGTGTGAGGCAGAAATTAAACGCTGGCACGATTCTTCTACGTGCCGCGTTTAACACTAAAAGGCAAAGAAATTAAACGCGAGCACGATTCTTCTACGTGCCGCGTTTAACACTAAAAGGCAAATAGATCAATCGCGGACACGATCCTTCTACGTGCCGCGTTTTCACAATAAAAGGCAAAAGAATAGTCAAAGGAGTTTACAAGGAATTCTCTCCTAAAAGAATTCACTATCGCAAGGCCTGGTGATAAAGTGCATACTAGTTTAAGACGGAAGACTTGAACAAAATTAAATCCAGAACCCCCAGTACAAGGCATCACTTCAGTTCATCCCAGTGAGTAAAGGTTGGAGAAAAGGAAAATAGACAACCTATAATAGAGAATAAAAGACACATATACTTACCTTATCTTCTTGCATTATAGCAGAGCAGAATCAGATGCAGATGGGACCTGTAAACAAAAAGAAAGAGAACTGAGTGAAGGCTTCTCATAGATACACCACAAACAAAACATATGAGAAGTAAGAAGAGAAGTCGGCTCCAAAAAACCCTCTGGTAAGATGTTATCTAATGCTTAAAATAAAAGTAAGTTAAAGGTTAATAAGTAGAGTTGACCAATGTAAATGTTTATAGCCAGTAAGCCGAAGAAGAAGAAGACGAAGCAGAACAGGCAGAGTTTTGGAGCTGTCTCTTCTCTGTCCCCAACCCCTTTCCCCCTTAGGACTTACCTGCGATGGAACACTAAATACCTAGCAGGGAGGTTCTGAGAAGGGCATTGGAACTTAGCGTCATTCTACTCCTGTGCGGCTCGACTTGTTTGAAATACTAGCCTTGACAGAGGGAAGTGCCCACATTGGTACAAGCACCCGAGCAGAATGGCGGAAGGACTTGATTTAAAAAATGTAGGCGAGATTTTGAGTAATATACAAAGGGACTTGGAGGCAGTCAGAGAGGAAAATAAAATACTAAGACAAGAGATAATAACATTTAAAACGGGAGCACCAGTTCTGGGGTCTAGTCAAAGCACCACAACCTTCGGAACCCAGAGCCCTAACCCTAGCACCTCGTCCTTTGCCCCCACACAAGTCATCCACTCATTATCCCCAGTAATACCTCTTGCCCCTCCAGAGCGATTCAATGGAGACCCGCAGAAAGCACAATTTTTTTTAACACAATGTTCTCTGCATTTTATGTGCCGCCCCACGATCTTCCCCGATGCTCTATCCCGAGTGGCGTTCATCCTGTCCTACCTTAGTGGGGACGCCGCCTCATGGTCCATGCCATTAGTGACCAAGGATGACCCAATTTTGTACAGTTTAGACGACTTCAAGAAGGAATCTCTCCGAATTTTTGATCGGAGAACAGCATCTCAGGCTTCAGACAACAAATTGTTAGAGTTAGGGTAATTGAGAACTCGTGGCTTACCTAGCCCAATTTAACAAACTAGTGGCCGAGACCAACTGGCCCGAAGATAAAAGAGCAGCAGTATTCTACAGGGGATTGCGAGAGGAACTGAAGGACGCTCTATCTCAAATCCCAAATCGTCCCACCGACATCTCTGCATTAGTGGATTTAACCTTAGATATTGATTATCGGCAAAATGAGCGGAAAGGAGAACGAAGGAGGGAGTTTAGATCTAGTGTTCCTCGCTTCGACCGTGTCAAAACTGAATCCACACGGACAGCAGAGAGTTCTTCGGGAATTGAACCCATGCAAATTGGAGTAGTCAGAGGTCCACTCTCTAAAGAGGAAAAGGAAAAGAGAAGATTAAACAAACTGTGCATGTATTGTGGTGGAAGTGGACATTTTGTCAAGAACTGTTTAAACAGACCAAAATTGCCTGCAAAGGAGAAGGAAAACTAGAGGCACCACAGGTAAGCGGAGTTGGACCTGTGGATGCGAATGGAGCAACAACTCCAATAAATCACCAATTGGCAAACACACTACAAGTCTCCTCACCCCATTTGGTAATGACTGTGACACTAAGGTTTAGGGGTGTAGTCTTGGCAGGAATTATCGTCATGGTAGATTCTGGGGCAACAGGTAATTTCTGCGAGTACAAATTCGCTAGTCAGATTGGATTACAAGCTATCAAGAAGGAGAAAAGCGAGAAGGTCAGAGCAGTGGATGGTACGGATTTAACTTCAGGGCCCATAACCAGTCACACGGAATTGGTACACATGACCACTGTTGAAGGACATCAAGAGACATTACAATTTAATTTAATAGACGCCCCCCAATTTCAACTGATTCTAGGTCTACCATGGCTGACGGAACACAGCCCGTTGATAGATTGGGGAGCCCGAACTAATCAATTAAATTCAGAATATTGCACAAGAAATTGTTTTGATTGTTCGACAAATTCATCTGTAACCAGTGCGGTCACCCAGCTATGTATAAATGGAGGTTATGTATGTGTGATTCAAATAACCACGGTACCAGAAGAATACCAAGACTTTGCAGACGTTTTTGATGAGCTCAAGGCTGGGACGCTACCTCCCCATAGGCCCTATGACTGCAAGATCGACCTGGAACCGGGGGCAAATCTACCATGCAGCAGAGTCTACGCCTTAACTGAGAAGGAAAACATCCATTTGAAGGAATATTTAACTAAGAATCTGGAGAATGGTTTTATTAGGCCATCCCAGTCCCCTGTCTCTTCCCCCCTTTTTTTTGTACCTAAGAAAGGGGGGGATCTCAGGACTTGTATTGATTTTAGGGCGATTAACAGGATAACTGTCAAGAACCGATACCCGTTGCCCCTCATTTCAGTACTGATTGATCAGGTGAAGGAAGCAAAGATTTACACTCGCCTAGATCTACGAGGAGTGTACCACCTGATTAGACTCCGGGAAGGCGATGAGTGGAAGACCGCGTTCAGGACCAAATTCGGGCTTTATGAGTATCTTGTAATGCGTATGGTCTCTGTAACGCGCCAGCGGCCTTCCAGTACTTTATCAACGATGTTTTAGGTGAATTTATTGACCGATGCGTCATAGTCTACATCAGGCCAGGGGTCTCCAACCTTTTGTGTAGTGAGAGCTACTTCTGGTCAGTGAAAATCGCCGTGAGCTACTAAACCCCAAGCAACTCGCGCATTTTTCCGAGAGACCTCCCACGCCCAGTTGCATTGACGTTAAGCCTAATTTCTTCAGAGCCCATACTGTGGTTTGATCACAATACTTAAGAGTTCCCTAGAAACACTGAAAGGAATGACTTTGGATTTGTGTTGTCAAACCGCTTTACGACCTTTCAATTAAAAGCTTCAAAATCAGGACCTTTCAATAATCATTGTAATGCAGCTCAATTAACAAACAAACAGGAAAAGCAATCTTACCTTCAATGTGGCACTGTATGATGTCCTCTAATGCTGTGTAATCTGGTAGCCTGGCGGGGGCAGTTCAGAAGAAATCATTATAGTAGTGAAGTAGTAGTAGTCACAGTGTGTGGCAGTCAGCCTGTGCAAAGCTTTGCTGAATCACAATTGCAGATGGATTCTTCTACTGTAGCTTTGACAAGATCCTGTGTTTTTCATTTGCCAGATAAGCTGAACTTCAGCTTTGTTTGGAAAGTACCGATGTTGTCCTCCACTCTGAATTCTTCAGAAGGTTCCGTTTTGACTTTAAGGTTTTTATGGCACCAGTCATGTTCGCAGTTGTATTCTCATTGCTCACTTTACTTTTTAGGAGTGTCAGTAAACCAGGACTGCAGTACAAATTGCTTTGTTCTTATTCAACTAAAAAGAACTTTGAAAGATGCTGAAGATTCTTCTCTTTAGCTCTCTTTTTTCTTGATGTCAATACACCAGGCCTCCAGTAAACACTGCTTTTTTCTTATCTTGAGCAGCAAATAAAGTACATTTGGAAAGGTGCTGAAGATTCTTCTCTCCAGCTACTTTTTTCTTGGTGTCTGAAACCCAGGCCTGAAGTACACATTGATTTGTTCTTGTTCAACTACTAACTGTTACTAACAAAAGGACTTTTGAAAGATGCTGAAGATTCTTCTCTATAGCTAACTTTTTTCCTTGTTCTCAATAAACCAGGCCTCCAGCAAACACTGCTTTGTTCTTGTGTAGCAAATAAAAATTTGGAAAGGTGCTGAAGATTCTTCTCTCCAGCTACTTTTTCTTGTGTTTCTAAAACAGGCCTGCAGTACACATTCCTTTGATTTTGTTCAACTAATAAAAAAAGTGGGCGCTGAAGATTCTTCTCTGCAGCGACTTTAATCTTGGTGTTCATAATGAAACAGATACCTAGATTTGGGATTTCACTAGGAACTGTCATTGAACAAGTATTGATTGCGAATACATTCAAATTATTTCAGTGAGAGACTTGACACTGCATGGTGTCCACTAATCCCTTGTAATCTGGGGTGTAGCTTGAGAGGGCAACTCTTATGGAGTCATTTAAATGTTCGTCAGTCAGACGTGTGCGAAACTTAGATTTTACGAAGTTCATATCAGAAAATGCTGATTCACAAAGATAGGTAGAGCCAAATAGGGAAAAAGTTTCAATGCAGCTGTGTGGATGTTCTTCAACTTTTCAGCATCCACAAGACTCCAGAAATTAATGTCAGATTGCCTTGATTTCAATTCAATGTCATTTTGAAGTGTGACAATCTCCATTTCCATTGTGGCAGAGTCAAGGTTCAAAAGCACACTAATTTTCTCTGAAATGTCACTAACATCCACTTCCATGAAGGGGTTTGAAGTGAACATCACACAGGGCTCCAGTTGCTCAAAATCACTAAATCTGTCACTGAACTCTTGATTAAGCCTCATGAGGAGGCTACTGTATTTTTCTATATCCAGGACCTCAGCCTCAGCTTTGTTTTCTGAAAGGATTTGGAGCACAGAGGGAAAGTGTTGCATCTTTCTTTTCTATACATGCTGTATGAAAAGGTTAAGTTTTGATTTGAATGTTTTGACAGAACTTACCATGTTGGTTATTGTCTTGTTTTTGCCTTGCAACTCGTAGTTCAATACATTTAATTTTTCTGTCACATCTGTCAAAAAAGCTAAATCGAGCAACCATTGAGTGTTTGATAACAGTGTGGTATCTTCATTTCTAGACTCCATAAAAGCTTTGACTTCTGGCAATAGCGAAAGGAATCTTCGCAGTATTTTTCCCCTGCTAAGCCATCGGATTTGAGTGTGCAGTAAAAGGTCACCATACTCGGCTGATAGTTCTTCAAGGAACAATTTGAAGGTTCGGTGCTGCTTGGCCTTTGCACGAATTGAATTAATAATTTTAACAACAGAAGTCATCACATGATCAAACCCCATTACCTTGGCACATATTGCCTGTTGATGTATAATGCAATGGTAGTTCAATAACGGAGGGAAATCTGGATCTGCTTTACAATTGGCAATGAAGCCAGAATGACGCCCTATCATTGCGGGTGCACCATCAGTGGTTATCGCCACTAACTTTTTCAATGGGACATTTTGTTTCACAAAATAATTTTTCACCTCATTGTGGATGTCAGATCCTCTGGTTGTGGTTTTCAGAGGCAACAAAGTTAAAAAGTCCTCTTTATCAGTAAAATCTTCAAAAACCATTCTAACGAACATTGCCAACTGTGCAATATCGCTTGCATCAACAGATTCATCACATTGAAGAGAAAAATATTTGCATGTCTTTAAATCGCGCTCTAACTGCTCTATCATGTTGGCCGATAATGCAGATACCCTTCTTGCCATAGTGTTTGCCCCTAACTGCACATCTGAAATGGCAGACATAATTTCAGGGCTATTTTTAAAGTCTTTGAATAAGGAGTTGGCCATTAGAAGCATTGCTTCCTTCACAATGGCTCCATCTGAAAATGTTGCTTTGTGCTTAATCAAGTGATGAGTAACTATGAAGGATGCTTCAGTTGCCGCAGTGGCTTTCTTCGTGGGCTTTGTAAAAAGATTGCTGTGTCTGCAATGCAGATTTCAGTTCGTTTACTTTTTGTGACCTCAGGCTGCTTCCTTTAGGGAACTTCCTCTCAAAATGCATGTGCTTTGTGGAAAAATGCCTATCAACATTGCCCTTTTTTCCCACTGCAACTTTTGCTCCACAGATTAAACATACACAGTTGTCTTTAATTTGTGTAAATAAAAATTCGTTCTCCCACTCTTGATGGAAGTAGTAAGTCTTGCTCTTTGCCCTTTTGGAGGGACCTGGCTCTTCATCCATGATTAGTTGTTAAGGCTGTAAGCAAGAGTAAAAATGTTGATGAAGTCAACATCCAATAATCCATAACAGGCAAGAATACCACGTGGACACCTTTAATAATAATGTATTGCACACCATTTGTGAGTAGCAGCCATGCTGGTAAATTAAACAGCACTGTTGGAAAGTGAGATAACTAACTCACCTTAGCTATGTTTAACTATGAACACAGGAGGGCTGCTTTTCACAAATGACCTGAGATTTGATTAATTATGACCAAACCATAGTTTGTGGCTTGTATGGACCTTAGTTGACTTCTGTAAATAGGAAGATGACTTAACATTGTACCACACCAAGCACCCAATTCACAAAAGTGGAAGTTTTGCAATTCATTTCTATTGGGTACTCCTACATTTGTAGCAAACATTGGACTTTTTGGAATTAGGACAAGCTTTCAAAACTACTCCACATAATGATATTCCTTGACAGCTGCAGATTTTGTGACATTGCCCTGTGACCTCAGTCTTATGGTGACTGGGATCACCCACATTTCAAACCAATAAATATCACCTTTCTAAAGATTGCCCACAGCTGACTGAGGCAAGGAATAATGTTATCTGATTATCCCAATATACTTAGGAGTGAAAATGTCTCAGTATAATGATGAACAGTTCTTTGACTGGCCCTGTTGTGAACAGCCAGGTTGTTGAGCGCTGCTGCTCTAAACTGCCCTGGTGCTCTGCTTGTGTCTAATAATCTTCAGTAGGCCACAGGTCACAACTCACTCAATGAAGCACTAAAAATGGACACTCCATCTCTAGGGAGAAGGGGATACCCAGTGGGTGAACTTTACAACATGAAACCGGAAAACCTGGGACCAATCACGGCTCCCCTCTTCAGCAAACTGTGTGATCCTGACCTCTGTAGTACCCAGATAAGGCTGCTAGTAGACTACTACAACCACAAGAAATACCAATGGGACCTAGTATAGAGCTATTCAAAGCTGTCAGCAGACTGAAAAATCATAAACAGTAACTGCATATCTGTCTCACACCTCATCATGCACCACACTGCTATACAGTGTGTCCCATAACATGATAACGTTTTATTATGCTATTATCAGATAATAAATTAAATAAGCGCACCTTGGTGTTCATCAGACAAGCCTTGGAAAAACTTTCTACATAGGATCACAAACCAAGGAAAACACTTTCAACCACACACCCTACATGGCACAGCCTGCTGCCCATGTAGGTAAGTGCTTCAGGGCCACACATTGAGTACGTGTGCCCTACGCTAATAATACTGCAACACAATGCCTCCCCTTTCTTCATTATCACACATGACAGCACCTTGACATGCATAAGTTGAGGGTGCACTGTACAAAATCTATGCGGCCACACAAAGCCACCCTGTGTGGCCTTTAATGGCCTCATAGATATGGTCACAGGTTCAAATCCCGGCGAGCCCACTCAGCCTTTCATCCATTTGAGGTCGATAAAGTGAGTACCATTGAGTTGGATAACAATAAACATCTGTTATTCAGCGCCAGGACACCTTTGGGTAATCGTGCGCTTTACAAATACACCTGTTATGTTATGTTGTTAAATATAAGCAAATCAAATAGCTAAAAAAAGTGGCCCACATTTGCAAAATAAGTTTTAAACTTGTAAAGACATGTTGTATAGGAGGTGTTTTTCAAGGTATGGAAGACTAGGCTATTTGTGCTTGCAGCAGGCAATGTTTGGTAATATCAGAAAAATTAACAATAAAAAACAGCCCACCAGCCAATAAAATTGGCCCACAAATAGCCAAAAATCCACAGACAAGCATTGGCACAGACCCCCAACCAATAAAATCGTCCCACAAACAGCCCAAAAACAACCAATAACATCCCGAGTGGGCACACGACACCATGGGAGCAGTCAAGGCCTCACTGTGGAGAGGCCGGAGCTGGGAAGCCAGAGCTGCCTGTACAGAGCGCGCAGTGGCCAGTGAGTGGATTGGAAAGTGGTGACGAAGCTAAGGACTGTGAGCTGTGTGAGGAGGTGGAGCAGGTGCAGGCCCAGGTGGCTTGCTGGCCCTGTACAGAACAGCTTCTGGTGCCTGGGGGTGGGTGTGTCTGGATTGGAGTCTGGACTCAGTGCGGCCTTTGCCAATGCGGAGTGGAACTGTGGAGGACAGGGGGATGGTGAGGAGGAGTACACTGTGACCAGGGCCAGCGAGTATCTATTGCTCCCCCCCCAGTGAAACTGAAGCAGTCAAGTGTGGTGTGGCTGAGGGGCCGAACAAGGTTCCAGGGTGGCATTGGTGGCCCACAATAAACTCTGAGATGAATTTGGGTGCAAAGACATAATTGACTCACCTGTTCACTGCACCACTGAGGAGTACCCTGACTAAAGTACATATATACCTGATATATAGGGATCAAACATAGTGCAATATACAATGTGAACAAATGTATAAAGTGCAATAAGCAATATAAAAAAAAACAATTCAGAGCAGCTGCAAACGTAGAGGTCTCAATACCAACAAATACAAATGTCCTATTTTTCTTCCATATTATTTTCTCCTACTGTACACTGTGGGAAATGCCCCTGCAACTGCTCAAATTTGTCAATTTGGTTATTCCTCTTAGCATACATATATAGGCCTACTAAACTGTGTGTGCTGCTGGCACCGCAAAAGAGACACCTGCTTGCAACACAAAGGAGCACCCCAGCTGCCACCGCAATGTGGTCCCAGTGCTCTGAGACTGGATTCTACACAAGGCTGCACTTGACCTGGCAGCGAGAGGGCTGCATGGTGAAGGAAGTCCTGCACCAATCAATGTTACTTAGCAAGAACATTTGTTAACCCCCCACCTTCTTTCGGATAAGGGGGTTGTTCTTAGCGAGCGGATGGACACACGTGCCTTACAAGCCCCTCGACTGGGAAGTAAACGCTGCTATAATGTCACCAGGGGTGGAGCAGCCCAGGAATCTACTGCTGCAACAACTTCACCCATGTGTTTGGACCGGATAGGTGTTTCCTGACACACACATATGACTAGAATTAGCTCACGAACTACTATGCATTTGCAGACAATAATCATGAAACCCAAAGGACAGAAAAAAGTACAGTACCAGTTGTGGAGGATGGAGCATTTGATTACCTCCTCATTGGAAGTGGGGGTGCTCTGCACATTGGCTCTGCACAGTGTTCCTACCGATCGAACACCACCATCTCCTTGTTTGGCCGTGCAGCAGAGCGGAGCAAGAGGCCTGACTTTCGGCCTCAAGTTTCTGGGTGTCGATGCTGGTGGCATCCTGGAGCTACATGGTGGGAGAAGCGCTGGGGCAGCCGTTGCACTCATACAGTAAACAGCGCGGTGCAGAGAGGAAAAAGGCACGCGCGGGTCCCGGCAGTTCTTTGCTGCTTGCGTGACCTGAAAACCAGCTACTCCACCCTGACACGCCTGCTGGAGCTCCGCACTGGCACCCGAACAGCGCGGTGCAGCGAGGAAAAGGCAGGGGGCGCGTAGAGACAACGCACATAGGAGAGGAACAGGGCAGCTGTGGGCATCATGAGAGCGGTCCCACGCAGGGTCATTCAACATGGTATGACTCGAGTCTTTACTTTTTACCGGGGGACCTTAAGGCTTAAGACGAGTGTTGTGGCTTACCTGCTGCTTCTGATGGAAGGTTGTACGCGCGGGTCCCGGCAGTTCTTTACTGCTTGCGCTACCTGCAAACCAGCTGCTCCGCCCTGCCACGCCTGCTTGAGGTCCGCACTGGCACCCGTCGCACTCGCACAATGGACAGTGCGGTGCCAGTGAGGAAAAGGCAGGGGGCGCGTAAACGGTCACGAGACTCTGCAAGAGAGGAACGCCATCCTCTTCGGCCCGCCCCACCCCAGCTAAGCTCAAAGCCAATCTGAGCAGCTGGTTTGGGTGAGGGCGGGCAACGGAGACTGAAAAAAGCCTAAATAGCCCAAACAACACTAAAGGGCTACTAAATTGAGCAGCACTCGGCACGAGCTACTCACAGGGTCTCGGCGAGCTACCGGTAGCTCGCGATCGACCGGTTGGAGACCCCTGCTCTAGGGACACTGTTGCTGCCACCATGGGACTCTAGTCCCAACTTTTTTCCAGCTCTCTGGACTTCTAGGGACTCTTTATCAAGGGCCAATTGCTCTTGCCTGAGCCTAAGCCTAGCTTTCTCAAGTTCAAGAAATTGGTATTCCCTATCAAAAGAGTGGTCCCTCTTGCTAGATACAGAGGTCCCTACAGACTGTCCTGAGTGATTTGACTCTGCAGAGGGAGATCTAGATCTCTTTGGTAAACTCTGCACTCTTCCAGGAGGTGTGAAGAGGGGGCCATCTTGGCCTTCTTCAGCATCTTCCACAATAAGGAGCATAAGAGGGAGTTATCAATCAGGTCGCCCTCCACTCAAAACGAGCAATATAGGTAATAGACCTGACTGTGTTGGACACGCAACAACTTTTTTGGATCCTGGAGGCAGGGTATTGCTATCTCTGCCCAAACGCTGGCTTCTAACAAATGCCAATAGCGACCAGTCCTGAATGTCATTCATTTTTGATATTCTTTCTTTTTCTTTTTCTTCACCTCTTATAATAAGCTTGACACTGTATTAATTTTTTTATGGTCATAAAAGTCACCAATGATGAAAAACATGAGCAAACTGGTGAGTACCTGCCAGCAGCTCCCTTGGTGATGCTTACGTGAGGTACTTTCTGACCTTCACACATTTTTCCTTTTTGTACACACTACTAAATGGGGGTACAAGTGGGGTGGACTGGTAAACATTAAAACATTTTTGGACATTCAGGACTGTTCGCTATTGTCATTTGTTAGAAGCCAGCGTTTGGGCAGAGATAGCAGTACCCTGCCTCCAGGATCCCAAAAAGTTGTTGTGTGTACAACACAATCAGGTCTATTAATTGTATTCTTCTTCAGCACCTCCCTGAAGATCTGAGTTGTCCAGGTGGGAACCATCTTGTTCCTCCTGGCCGGGGTTTGAGTCTAGGTGATAAAAGGTGTCACCACTTGACCTGTCCTCATTCCCTGCCCCACCCACTTTCTCCTGTTCATCTGACCCAGGGGTCTTCCTAAGGTCATCAAGAAGTAAGGCCTCTATGAGGCGTTGAGTGTTGGCATTTATCCCTGTCTTCAGCTTTCTAAAGGCACACAGGGCTTTCAATTCTTGGAATGAAAGCTCACTGTACCTAGAGGGCAGAGAGCCACTGGCATCTCCTTTAGAAGACATACTAAGTGTGGTGAGGTGTTGCACCTACCTACCCTAGTGGGAACTAAACTCTCTGAGGTTGGAGAAAGGGTGTGCTAGAACCTTGACTTACCAAACCCTATGTTCAGTAGAACTTACTTATTCTAAGCTAGTATTATATGTACCTAGTACATAGTGGTTTTCAGTTAATCAATACAAAGATATATCTGGTAAAACAATGCAGGCTTGAATCCCAACCGCTGCACACCAATGTGAGAAGTTGGCCTGGTATATGCTGTCCACTAATTAAAGTTGGCACCTTGCACCAGTCCAAACAACCCTTCTGGTGATTTAAGAGGTCAAAGATAACCTTTGAAATCTATCCAAGTGGTAGCTGTGGAGAACAGCCTTCAGGCTTAGTCTTGAAGGAATGTTAAGCAGCTTGTTTTACCAGAATGCAATATTATTATATTGGTTAAATGAAAGGAGAATCACACAGTAGTTATAAAAATATGTATTTATTATTATAACACACCTTAAATACCTCCCAATATCTGCTACACACAGATAAACACAAAGCACACAATACTGTAGCACAGAAACAATCGTAAGTAGCACTAATACACAGTGGGCTCCAGGGGGAGACCAAACCATATACTAAAATAGTGGTATAAGAACCACAACTCGAGTCAAGACAGTGTCTAGAGGATGTAGAATTGCTGGGACCCCAAGGAACCACCCAAGGTGAGTAAGTAGGGACCCCACGGAGGATGGGTGCAGTGTGAGAACACGGCCACGTGCTATGTACAATTCAATGGGAGAGTCGTGGTCGCAGTTTTAAAGTTTAAGGACCCTTCCCAGTGGATTATGAAGAAACCCTTTGGAACATAGAAGGTTGGAGAGCCACCCCACCCATGGTTACCGAAGTACCAGAGTTACCTCTCCCAGGTAAGCCGGGTGCATAGGGTCGAAGTGGCATCGGAAACTGCCGTCGTTCTCAATGGGAGTCTTCAAAGAAATGCCACTGCTGGAAAGAAGAAAAGTGTCTGGTGGAACCTACAGGTGGATTCTTGATGGAAGGAACCTGAAAGCAGAGGGGATAGAGTCTGGGTCACTCAGGAGTGACCAGGGGCTCGGTAGACGAATGCCCACCGATGTTGGGTGCTTCAGGTGTGAAGCTGGAGACTTTGACTCTACAGCTGCAGGGACCAGGAGACGTCGAGGATGACCAGGAGCCGGAAACGAGCTGTCCAACAAAGGATGTTGAGTGCTGAGGGTTCGGTGTCCGGCGGGAGCACCAACAAGCCTTGGCAGCGGCAACCCATGAAGAAGGTCAAAGAAGATTGCTGTCTGGCCCAGCAAGGACCAGGGGACTCGCCACAGCAAGGGAAGTCAGGGCAGGCCTGGAGCAACCAGGTGAGCCTGAGGAAAGCAGTGTTGTCCCTCAAATGGACCCACAGGCTGAAGGCACAGGAGTCGCAAGGGGACCTCTAGCAGTTTCACAAAGTAACGGCTTGCAGGGCATGGAGTGTGAGGAGGCCAAAGTCCTTTGTATGTAATGTGTGCAGAGGTTGGGGCTATCGATAGCCCAATGCACTTAATTGGGGAACGCCAACAAGCATATGCACTTGCAAAAGTACCCAGTGCACAGGGGTTCAGGTTATGCGGTCCCCACAAGGGATACTGGCCTCAAACTTAGTCAGAGGATAGCTGAACCACAAGTAACATAGGAACCCACCTCCTGTGATGCTGGAGCCTTTGGAGTCCGCAGGAGCTCAGGATCAGTAGCCCAGTCAGTTGCGTTACAGTGCCTGCAAATGCAGGGGAGTGACTCCTTCACCACAAGGGAGATAACTTCAGTTGTCCTTGATGCTCCACAGGGCCTGCATGGAGCCTGTATGGGTCACGGGCACAGACAATGCTTTGGACGGAGAGGGGGACGAAGTCGGGCCCAGTCAAAGTCCAGCGAAGTCCAGAGTGCCCAGACGGTCGAAGGTCAGTGCTTTCTTGATCAGAATCTTGTCCACGTCGAATCTAGGGTCCTACAGCCAGGTAAGCCCTTTTGTACCCACGGGAGAGGGTTGGACAGATTCAGGGGACCCTCCCAGGGGAGGGTCAAGACAGTGGGGAGAATACTCCCCTGTCCTTTGTCAAGTTTCGCACCAGAGCAGGAGCCAACAGCTCCCAGGACTGGTTTGAACTGGACTATGCACAGGGACACCAAGTGTGCCCCAGATGCAGACTTTCAGGCACTTTGGAAGTGCACCCACCCACCCCAATACACTAAATCCTGTCTGGGAGGTGGTCACACCTCCCTGTGACAGGGTAACTATTCTGCTGCCTTCCTCTGCTTGAGCTTGGCTCAGCAGCAGGAGGGCAGAAATATGTCTCTGGTCGGCAGCAACCATTTTGTGCTGTCTGGGTCAAGAAGGCTGGTTCTGGGAAGACCAGGGACCCCACGAAGCTCGCTTCTGAAGGGTGGAATCATACCTCCCACACCGGTTAGCGGTGTGGAGGTATGATTCCAAGGTGTTTGATACCAAACACGACATGGTTTGTTGCAGCCGTTTTCGAGATAGCATTTTACATGAGCATATAATGCACCTCTACCTATATGTCTGGCTGCGTCACCGACAACCCGGGAGAATGGTCTCTGAAGGCTGCAGAGGGGTTCTGCTCATGTAGAGGCACCCTCTCACGTAAAACCCAGCCCTTTGCCTTCAGGATTGTCAAGGCCTGCTAGAGGCTTGACTTATAGGTTTTAAGTGTAGTGAGCTATAGATATAGTAAACCTATATCTAAAGTAAGTGGTGCATGCACCATCTTACACAGGCTGCAATGGCAGGCCTGTAGTTCCATTTTGCATGGCCTCTCATTGGTGGCATAATACATGCTTCAGCCCATGGGAGGCCTCTGGGGTACCTATGCCCTGGGTACATGTGTACCATATACTAGGGACTGACAAGGGTACCCCAGTATCCAATCTGGAGTGTACCTAAGTACATGCATGACATTTTAAGGAGAAAGCAGGTAGACTGGGGTCCTGATTAGCAGGATCCCAGTCAGACTAGTCAAAAACAGATTAACATCAAGCAAAAAGTGGGGGTAACCATAAGAAGCAGGTCCTACTTTCCTACACATTCTTTAGCAATCATTTCCTTGAATGCTGAGAAAGCTTTCGATCGGATACTCTGGAAAGATGTATTCTCTACACTTTCATGGTTTGGTTTTGGGGAAAAGTTCATTATCCTAGTCTGTCTTATATATTCTTCCCCTTTTGCATCTATATTTGTCACTGGCCTAATCTCGTCTCCTTTTCTTTTACACAGAGGTGTATGACAAGGTTGTCCCCTATCGCCTCTTCTTTTTATTCTGGCTCTCAAACCTTTTCTATCTACAATTCGACAAAATAGTGCCATACAAGGATTCAAATATGGAGATAAACAAATTAAATTTTCAGTCTACGCTGAGGATATTCTTTTATATAAGGTTAAACAACAGGAGTATACCCATAGACCCAGTTGAGATCTGGGTGAAAGTGGTATGTATATACAACAATATCTCAACAGGTAATATTTCGTAGGCTAGTAAATAAACATGCACATGGAGTTCAAAGAAACAAATAGGGAGACTCAATGATTTGGAAAGAGTGCCAAAGGCATCATGTATTAAGAATAAGCAAGGAAAAACATTGTATTGGGAACAAACAAATTGAGAACAGTTATATCAGCACTGTTTGACAATAAGTATGTAAGTAAGCTGACGACCTTTGTGCACATAAGTGCTCGTGACACACAAGGTGGACGTCGCAAGTGACAAGTGAAACAGCGATAGGTGGCGCAAGGTGAAAAGGTGACAATAATGAGAAGGTACTTGAGGTTCACAGGTAAGTATTTATAAAGAACTGTACAAAATTGGGCATAATTGGTGAACCAGAGTATAAGGCGCCACAAGTTGCGCTGGAAAGTTGAAGGCGTTTCGATCCTTAACAATTAGGATCATCATCAGGACCAGGTTACAGTTTGGGAAGTGATGAAGGAGGAGGTAGTACTGGAGGAGGAAGGTGAAGGATACTTCCTGGGGAATTAGTAGACCGGGCCAGTGGTTACCGGCAAGTTACCAGGGATAATTAGGCGATGAATGCAGTTGGAAGACCGATACAAACGTAGAGTGGTAAGGGACCCGTGTAAGGAAATCACAGGTGGATTCGGAGGTACGTGAATTCCCACGAGTAGATGGGAATGGGTGTCAGGAAGGTCGGAGGCAACCATCGTGTTGTCCGGAGTCCTGGAGGAATGAGACCGATAAAATTGTGGTCAATTGAGGAAGACACGGGTGGGTAGAGAGACGTGTCGTCGGAGGTGTGGATGGGAATGGGTGTCCCGGTGAGGAGACAGCCGGCGTATAGTCTGGATTCCAGGAGGGACGGGAGCGGATTCATTGAAAATAGCTGGTGGAGGTCGCTGAAGGATCCTCTGTGGTTCCGTTAGGGTGGTGCCATACATCGGAGGTCGGGGAACCGATCCTCTGGGAGCCAACCAGGGCGATCGGCTACCGACCAGCTCCCTAGCCGATCACCCCAGACGGCTCCCAGAGGATCGGTAGTGGAGTGGTAGTCTGAGTTGAGCAGCCAAAGGCTTTCCAGGTGAGGTAGGTGCTTGGCAAACACAGCCTCATAACTCAACATACAAACAGTAACAACAATAAGATGACTGTCCAGTCAAATACTAGTTTTTATGACAAAAAGAGGATTTAATGTAAACACACAAAGCATGTGATAGGCTCACTAAATAATCCACACAGTTGACATAAGATAAGCATGCTAGCGCTCTTTAAAAAGAATCCCTAGTCCCTCTGTCTCTTCTAGAAGGAGAGGTTATTCCCCATTCTATACTGGAGGTGACCCCCTCGCCAGTCCCACAAAACAAAAGTCTATGTCAGCTGCTAACTTTGTGCAAGTTTCCTGTCGGCCCTACAGCTGCAAAACAGTCTTACACGTCCTGAGGGCAGCTGGCAATCTCCAGAGGAACAGGGTACTCCTTCACAGGCTCCAGTCTCCACTCGTTGAGGGCGCGCCCTTCTTGGGTATTTTCCTGATGTTGCATCATCCTCCTCGGACTCTGGACAACCACGTTGGTGTCGCCTACACTCGGCTCCTCCAGCAATAAGCGTTCTCAGCGGTACCTTTAACACAACGTGTGAGGGTGATGGCCCTGGTTCAATAATGGCCCCCTCCTGGATCACAAAGGTCGCTGACTTCGGCTCCCTTACGTCGACGGCCTTGTCCTCACGGTGGTCCATCCTAGCACAGTGGGATCGGCGATTACAACATGCACACAGGCAGCAGCCCGAACTTCATAGTGACCCCCGCCTAACATAGGATGTTAATGACTACAGTGTGCACTGGGGCAATAGCCCCAACTTCAAAGTGGTCCCCTTCTGACACATGAGGCTCACTGACTACAGCACGTACACCTGGGCGATGGCCCTAGCTTCCGCAGAACTGGGTGAATGGCCCATGCTCTTGCAATGGTCCCAACCAGACCAGGTGTCTCACACTTTACTCATAGGGATCCAATCGACAGGATTCCCCCTGGGCTTCGCACCCTTGTGGTGATCTCACAAGACTCACTGGTCTTCGCAGGCAGGCAGACTCTAGGTGCTCCTCTTCTTACAGAATACTCTGGTCTTGACAAGCAGGCAGAGAGTTACTGCTCCAGGCACAGGCAAAAGAGCAAGTGGTCTTTGACTTCCAGGGTGAAGTCCTCTCACCTGGCAGGGAGACTGGCAGACCTTGGTCCCCAGCCCTGGTACCAGCAGCAAACATGTCTTGGTGATCTTTTCTCTCCTGTCGAGACAGTGCTGTGCAACAAAGCTTGGAGCAAATACTGCCACCTTTATAGTCCAAATCCAGACACATATGTGATTCAGTGTCTGGTCTTTCAAATTTGTGTTATGGATGTCTCTCCTTTCAAGTGATCTCTCCTCTGCACTGCCCTTTATCAAACGGACAGCCTGTCACAGCAGAAGTGGCTATAGTTCTGAGTGGGCCACAATACAGGCCAAGGGAATAACCGTGGTTCACACCTGGATATTAGCCTCAACTGAAATATCCCCATGCAAAAAAACTGATTTATCAAGCAGTTGCGTCACCCTTGCGCCATGCAATGGGGCGCAAGGGTGATGCAACTACTAAGTAAGATTTATCAAACCATGTGTTAGAAATGGGATCTCTGGTTGGCTAAGGCTTGTGCCAAAGCCAGGCAGAGACCACCACTCTAGTCAGGGCGAGGGAGTTACACGCCAAAGATAACCCCTGCTCACCCCCTTGGTAGCTTGGCACGAGCAGTCAGGCTTATCCCGGAGGCAATGTGTAAAGCGTTTGCGCAACACGCACACAGCAACAACATACTAGGCACACCACAAAAGGAACTCCACACAAGGTTATATCAAAAATAGCCTTTGTATTATTATAAAACACATTAGAATAGTAATCACTAAATATACACTGTGCCACCTGGCACTGGGCAATATTTACAGGGGATTATATACACATGACAGGGCCAATTGGACCACTGTCAGAATCATCACAAAGTGAACTTAGTAACTGTAGAACATATAATAAATGTAGAACACAACCAGTAATTACTGGCAAACAGTGTACTCAGCATTATCCTGTAACATAAACCCTATTATGCACAGTATCACATTAGGCGTGAAATATATTCTCCGCCAACCTCACCAGCATAAACACATTATGCAATCATCTCATAAGTCTAAACACATTAGACAATAACCTCCTAAGCATAACTCACATTAGGGGCATAACTCACAGTAGAGAATAATCTCACTAGCATAAACCACAATATGCAAATAACCTCACACATAAACCACAGTTAGAGGCATAAAACAGGGTGCGTAAATCATAGTACATGAATCACATTTCCTAGCACCACATAAATCACATTAGGGCCTGGCGCCCTATAAACCCAACAGTCCCCCTGGCCACCTGGCCTCCTCAAAGGGGCTCAAATGCCCTATGTCCCAAAGTCAGGGCTGCTGCCAAGGCAGCGGAATCCAAAGTGCGCCATTGCGCTGGGGCAGAGGAGTGCATCTCACTCCTGTCTCCTTCAAACATGCCCCCAAAGAACTGTGGCCTAAACGTTGCAGCTGACGCTAATTGCCGTGCAGCTGTGATGCAAAACGTGGGCCTGGGTACTCACTGTGCCCTAGAACAAATAGGCGCTAAACGTGGCAGCTGCCGGCGCTGGTGCGGCGCAGCTGTGAATCCGGTAAAGGGGCCCTGGCACCACTGTGCCCTCGGGGCCCCACTGGGCCTCTTTACACAAAATTGGCCCCACATCGTTGCAGTTGCCCACTGTCAAGCGGGGCAACTGTAAAATCATAGGCACGGGCCCCTCTGGGCCTCCTGCAACCAATTTGCCCATCGTTGGGGCGGCCCGCTCTCTCGCGGGACCGCCCATGCACTGATACTGTGCCTCGAGTGGCACTAAACACAAGGAAGAAGCCCCCACTCACCGGGACTCTCTCCATGCTCACGGGAGCCCCGTGCAGACTTCTGGCCGCCAGTAGGAGGCCCCGCCCACAACCAGGCAAGGCCGCCTGACTTCCGGGTCGTGCTGAGCAGCGGCCCGGGAAGATTTCTTTAGCGGCTTGGGCCGCGGCGGTGATCCCTCCATAATGCGGGGTGGGCACTCGCAATAAAAATAAACGCATAAGCGGGGTGGGCACCCGAATTTAAACTAACCTGAGAGCGGGGTGGGCACCCGCTCTCCAAAATAAAATCGGCAATGCGGGGTGGGCACCCACGATTCCCCCAGCTCGGGGGAACCCCTCACGCCGGGGTTCCCTCCAGGAAACGGCACGCAGCACGGTGCTGCACTGCAGTCATGCGGGGTGGGCTCCCGCTTCAAATAAGAAGTGCAGGGTGAATCCCACACGCCAGGATTCCCTCACAGCCTCACGCTGCAGATGAAGCAGGTCCTCCCTCCTGGCAAAGAAGGTACAGTGCTCACAAGGCGCTAGATGCAGAAAAGGTCCTGCCTAAAAAAAGAATAAGTCCATGGAGATCAAGGGGGCAATGCAGGGCCCAGGGAGGCAAGCCCTCATGGCGGTTCCTCCTGGGGCCCAGCAGCAGCACGCCCCCGCAGGTTTCAGGAACAGAAGAGAGAACCTTTTCATGGGGTCACAGCCCCTACATTTATACCCAGATTTCCTTTGTCTGTAGAGCAGGGCATGGGGGAACCAGATGCAACTGGTTCAGGGGGGATTTGGAGCACTTTGTTTTGCAAGCTCCTCTTCCCCTTTGTCAGGTGGGGGCTAGGTGATCAGACACACCACAGGGGGCGGAGCCAGCATTGTACAGGGCAGGCACACTCCTATTCATAGTCAGGGGATTACTCCTCCCACTACCTCCAGCCCAGAGGTCCCATTCAGCCCAGCGTTGACTCACCCTGCCCCTCCTGGAGCCACACACACCTCCCAGCCCCTGTCACTCACAAGCCAGACATGCAATTAACATCAGGCAGGCAGACACATAGCACACAGAAATGCCAACTTCTAAAAGTGGCATTTCTCCACCAGTCATCATAAATCTGCGCACACCATTGTGCAGCATTTATTCTCACGATTTCATACATACCAGACTTGACCCGGCTGCTCCTCTCATACCAGGAATTACCACTGACACACACTGATCAGGGAATCCCCAATGCATTCCTATGGGAGGGCAGGCCAATCTTACCACTGTAACTGAGAGAGCGCACGCACTTTACACTGGACCACAGTGCTAAAGTGCCGAGAGGCCTAAAACCACCAACACCATGTCAGAACTTAAGGCAAAAAGTTTAGGGGTGAACCTGCCAAAAAGGGCCAAGTCCAACACCATGCAAGGTCACCTTGCATGGCCTTGCATGGTCTGATAAATGTAGTGTAATGCAACGTAGTGCAAATGGCTGTATTGCGTTACTCTGCCCCAGGTCGCGTTCTATGGGTGGAGTGCTGGTGTACCCATGCATCCACCCATGGACTTTGGTGCATTCCCAGATTTACTATTAGTGGTAGACCTGGGAATGTGTCAAAATGCTATGCCTCACCATGTGAGGAGTAACGAGGAGCAATATCTTTATTTCTCCTCGTTTTTTTCTCTTTCAATGTGTGCTGCATTCTGCTGCACACATAGAAAGAGGAAAATGCCTTTGAGGATTCTGTCTGCAATGCAGGCATCCTTGCACCATGGCTACAAGGGTGCCTGCATTGGTACTAGGCAGCGGTGTGTGCGCCAGAGCAAGGAAAGGTCAGGAATGCACCGCATAATGTTAAATATGGCACATTCCTGCCCTTGCCCTTTCACACAGCACAGCAAGGTGGCTTGCTGCGCTGCTTGAAAGTTTGATAGATTAGGCCCTAAGCCTTCCTCTCTATCAGATTCCCTGGTAATGCCAGCCTAATCAGTCCCTCCATCTACCTGACAATGAGCCTAAGCCCCACTAACCAGTAACTCTTCCTGGAATCAAAGAGACTTTTGATGTACACAAAGTATGGTCTGCTCCTCTCCATTCAGTGTGTGTGACACACACCTCCCCTCACGAATGTCAGCAATATATATCTCCTGTATGGGGGTTGCAGTCCTCACCTCTCCAGCCTCTGCAGGCCCTATGTTTTTAAAATGGAGCCCACAGACCTCCATGTTATGTACTAGACACAGGGATACACATGCAATCCAGCTCGGTGATTTAAGTACCCAGACACAGAACTTTATACGAGAGGACCAGGAAGTCCCAGTCCTGTCAAAAAAGGTAAAAAGCCAGTTCACATTACTGATTCTACTGAACATAAAATGGGTATGCTGACACCACCATGCTCATAGTTCTTAACTCCAGGTAAGGGAAGTATCCCTCTAACTTGACGAGGATAGTGCTTGGTGCGCCACTCCCAGTCTAAGCAGCCTGCATTACCAAGAGACAGTCCAAAGTCATAGCACATAGGTATGATCCATATTCGTCCATGGCCAAAATCTGTACCAGGGATCCAGATATTGTTGCAGCTGGGGCACTCAGGGCAGGGGTACATGTTTCTCAACATGTAGGGGGCTTTTCTGTCCCAATAAACAACATTACATTTCAATGATTATGGGTGGGAAGCATCTTGTTCAACCGTTTTCAATGATCTACAAGACTCCGCTGGGAGTTTAGCACTATTTTTAAATCTTCACAGACCATACAAAGTATTCAAATGCTGAAATGAACGTCAGGAAATAAGTACAAGATAGAGGAAGCCAATAGCTTGAATTTAAGTATTATAGAATGTGGTATTTAGAATTGTAATATGTCATTATCCTGTATTTATAATAGGTTTAGAACACTGGTGTAGTGAGGACTTGGCTTTAATTGCAGCTGCTCTATTCCAGGCCACTGCAGAGTATCTTCAATAAAAACTGTTTACCACAGTGTTCCTGCATGTGAGTTTTGTTACATCAACACTTTAAGAATTTGGCGACGAGGGAAGCAGCGACCTGACATCTTACTGAACATGCATGTATTGTCGCAGTTTTTGGATAATTATCTTTAAGCAGAGTAGGAAACTAATTTATGCGGCCAGCAACAAAAGTAAAAGTACCCAGGAAGGAAGAAAGGTTAATGCAAGTTAGGTAGGTATTCCAATAGTTGCGTGGTGAGTTGTTATTGCTTGTACTCACCTTATCATTGATCCAGCTGTCGGACTGTGTCCCGAGCGTTGGTATTGAAGTGCAGATCAGAGTCCTGCTTTGCTTGGGAGTGAGAACAGCTGCATCATCCAGGAGCTCTGGTCTTTGTTTGCTTCTGAACTTCCGTCAGCATAGAGTACACACTGTGCATTTTGATTATCACAGCATTGCGGGCACGTAATAATGCAGATCAAGTACGTGTCCTTGCATGGCGGCCATTTTTGTTGTGGTTGACAAACTGGTTAACAATTCATTCGAAAGGAAGCATGTTAGTGTAATGAAATCTTGGAGGTGAATTGTGTGGCGGCAGTTCTTAATGTGGTTGTCAAATCAGGCACAGCTACAACACTGAAGGTGAAAATTGTTATTCAAAAAGAGGTTATGGCATCTTAAAGGTTCTTAGTTCACATGAATATCTGGGAAGAGCATAGATTGTCCGGTGCAATTTTGTGTAGTAAAGAAAGGACTGTGAAGTAGTCCAGTTCATCGGCACTAGTTAAACAAGCATTTGCAATGCAATAGGTCTCGCATTTGCAAGAGTTTACATTGGTATTGTAAATGACAATTCCTTTTATTTATCTGTTTTGATAATTAACACATAAATACAGCCGCGGTCCGTGCAGGTAAGAGCGGTGAGGCGGTGGGGCCGTGTGGGGGGTATTTCGAAGGACGATGATCAGGGAAAATTAAATAAATAATTATTTTGCCCTGGTCATCGTCCATCGAAATCCCTCCTCACCCGGCCCCCCCACCCCACTGCTCTTACCTGCATGGGCCACGGCTGCATAAATAAAAGGCATTGTCATTTACAATGCCAATAGCTCAAACTCTTGTAAATACGAGACCTATTTCACTTCAAAGAAGCGGCCGCCATTGTCCCAGGCTACTTGGAAAGTGAAAGCGGGCATGGCAAGCTGAATGTTGCAGGAAAGCATGTTGTGCCTACAGTAGGAGAAACTCATTAAAGAAAATAGTGCCTACAGACTAAATAAGACAAACCGTGTAACCACAGAAGTAAAAGGGCCAGTCCTCATGTGAGGCTACAAATGAAGACAAGGTGGTACTAAGGAGGGTCTAACAAGCCTATTAACGAAGCAGAAGCCAGCATTTACAAAGGACAATGACACAAGCCAATGAAAAATATGGGCGGAGAGTGGGCGGAGCTTCAAGTCCATACTCGAATACAGCATGCCTCGCAGAGCAGCTCATGCGCTGCACAGGCTCGACCTAAAAAGGACACAGAACTAATCCACACATTTGGTAATTTTGTTGTACATTATTCTTCATAGCTATCTACTATGTCCACACAAGGATTACATTTTATTCCACCGAAGGAATTTTCTTCACATCAAACTTGGATAGAGTGTAAGGGTAATTTTTTGTATTACTTTGCCACAACTGATGAGGAAAACATGTTTACAATAGAACGGAAAAAAATAGTCCAGAAGGTTTGAAGATATATTCTGGGGTACCTAAACAGTGTGGTACGGGTGATGGAAATGCATATTTTGCAACAAAGTATGTATAGGTATCATGAGGTATAACTTTTTCCATAGAAAGGAGGAGGTACATGAGAACATTGTTTAACTATTGATTGTAGATTTGGCCTAATTCAAGAGGAGTTAATTAGAGAGCAAGTGGTAATGCATATCAGAGATCCCAGCATTCAAAACCAATTGTGGTTTAATGGAGATTCGGATCTCAAAGACATATTGGCAATTGTATGCAAGACAGAAATCTCTCTAGCAGAAGTGCAAAAGCTATTAAATGTGATGGTGTTCAAAACACTGAAAGTGAAAAATTAGCAAAGATTGACAGCAAGAAGGAAAGGAGTAAAAAATAAAAATGTAAAATTTGCTAATGGTGATTTTCAGGTGGTGGTTCACAAAGGTTTTACCGATGTGATAGCTGTGACCTTTTAGCATATTCAAAGCCATGTCCTGCCTTAAGTCAATTCAAATCAATAAGTCTTTATTCGGTAAATAAAATCACCATAAAAGAATACAAACCCGTGAAGATAGAATCAAATTCATGAGATGGCAATAAAAACAAAGAATGCAATTAATTATAAAACAAGGAACATATAAAACAGTTAAATCAAGTCTCGATTCCCTCGACGTCCTGACAGGTCGTAAAAAAGATAAAACAGTAAGAATCGCCTGGACCGTGGGTAACATCTGTAAGTGCATCAAGGCTGGCCTAACTTGTTTAAAATCAATAGTTTCTGTAAAGGGATTAAAAAATGCTTCCTAGGTAAGAGCAAAACATTGTAAAATGAAGTAAATCCTGTGGAGACACATTGTCACAGCCATAGTGTGCCCTTTCCTCAGGCCAAACACACCCACGCGGGAAAGCCAAAAAATGGTGCAATTGATTAAATTTAAACCTTCCCAGTAAGAACCTGTCATGTTGTGAGAGAACCAAGCCCAGGTATGGCTCTAACCCCTGTACAGTCTTTAAAAGCATATGGCCCCTTACTACTGGCTTCTGAAGTTCTAAGCTTTCCCTCTCCAAGCGGGAGCGTTCCAGAAACAATCTTTTAACACACCCCAGCTAAAGGGCGGAGAGATCACTTGGATTCATAAAAATGTCAGGCCTGCCTAAGGAAAGATGGCAAACCATGGAATACTCAGTACCCGATCCAGAGACAGACAGTCCTCAATAATCAGCCTACTTAGCTTCAGCTCCTCCCTACTCCAAACCTTTATCCAGCACAGTAATGGACTAGACATAATAGAGACCTAATTTCGCATGCACAGAAAATGTCGGGGTGGACTGAGGGACCTGGACCTTTTGGCATATTCAAAGTCATGTCCACCCTTAAGTCAATATTGTATTTCATGTGGGGTCATAGGCTATTTTGCTAACATCTGTAAGAAGAAGAATATGAAAATTAAACGTGTGACAGAGGATGAATCGTCTCACGAAGTTTGGATATAAAAAAGTGTAAAGCAACTCTAGTAAAGTGTTGTTTGTGAATAAAAGTGTGCTACTAAACATCTTTGAGGAGAAACTAAGGAAAAGGAAACCAACATATTTGTCTATTGGGGAAGTAAATATTGATGTAGTAGCAGATTCTCGATCATCATATACTATTGTGAAAGTAAAGGTTTGGAGGTAAAAGTTTGTTGACAAATTAGGAGAAAAGTTATATGAATCTCATACTGAGCTGAAAAGTTACAGTGGAGAGAAGATTGAAATGTTAGGTTTTCGCTCATTGATATTTATATTTAAAGGGAGGAAAAAGTTAGAAAAACTGCATGTGGCAAAAAGAGGTTCATTTGTTGAGGGATGGTTTGATCAGGGAAACCTACATATTGAGTTAGACCCAAATAGTCAGGTGGAAGTTTTACTGTTGGATAAGGAGGAAATTACAGGGAAGAAAGTGTTGGAAACATTTTCTGAAGTTTTTAGTGGCAAGACTGAGAAGTTGAATGGGTTTGTGCACAGGATATTTTTGAGAGATGATGCTCAGACAAAGGTACACCATGTAAGAAATATCCCTTATTATTAAGAGAAGAGGGGAGTAAGGAGTTAGATGAGCTTATTCAAAGTGACATAATTGAGCTAATACAGGCTTCAAATTGGATTGCCTCTATAGTGGTAGCACAGTATGCAAGTGGAAAGATGTATCTATGCATAGATCTTAGACATTTAAACAATAATATTATTGTAGATTGTTTTCCTTTACCTAAATTGGTGAAATGTTAGCCATGATTAAGGATGCTTAATATTTTTCAACTATCTATTTATTTATTTATTGAGAGTTTCATATAGTGCTGGCTCGACCCGAGGGTATCAGAGTGCTTTAGAGTACGTAGGAACAGAGATCACATCATTAATACAAGGATTCAAGGATGACATAGTCTATGAAAAACAATGCAACATTATATAAGTATATTAAAAGGTATTCAAAGTATAACATTATCCATTGGTGGGATTGGTGCCAGATTAAACCACTAGATCAAGAGGCCGTGTCAATGATCATGATGGTGTGGCAGGTTCATTGAAAAAGTAGGCTTTCGTATTTTTTGAGTAGGAGTGATTTGATGTTCCGTTTGAGGAAAGTATAGGAGGGATTACAGCAGAGATGTTTGGGAAGTGAGTTCCAAATTTGTGGTGCATTACCTGAGAAGGAACGTTTCTAGGATATTTTATTTTCAGTTTGGGGGCGGGGAATGAGAAGGAGAGAATTAGAGTGCCTGATTTCTACCCGGTCTTGATAGTTTTCCAAATATTTAGGGTTTGGAGTGTGAAGGACTTTGTATGCGATACAGGCTGTCTTAAAGATGCATCTTCCTTCTATGGGGAGCCAATTGAGACTCTTGAAAGCGGGTGAGATGTGTTCAAATCTTTTGGCACCTATGAGGAGTCTGGCGGCTGCATTAAGAGTGGTTCTTAGAGGCACAAGGTGGCTTATCAGAGTCCCAGTGGTTATGACGCTGCCGTAATCAAATTTTGAAAGGACTAGTGATTGTACTACAGTCTTTAAGTATTCAGGCAGGATAAAAGGTTTGATTTTCCTGAGATGGTTAGAGTGTAGAGTGCCACTTGGCTGAGTTGTTGATAGGTACTTTCATTGGCATAATTCCATCTAGGATGATACCTAGGGACTTCACGGAGTTGGAGAGTGAGAGAGAACACTTTTGAGCCATTTTTGGATTTGTAAAGGCCTGTTATTGGAAGAGAAGAGTATGATTCAGTTTTTTGCAGGTTTTGTTTAAGTGATTAGTGCTTAGCCAGGATTGTATCTTGTTTAGTGTGGTATTTAGATGGCAACTGTCACTGTAGTTAGATATTTTGTAGTAAAGTTGTGTGTCATCAACATATAGGTGTTATTTCACACTTTCTTGGTTTAGGATAATTGTGAAGGGTTCCAAGAAGAGGTAAAAAAGGGCTGGAGCAAGCATGGAGTCTTGTGGAACTCCTTGTGGAACTGGAGTCAGTTGTGAAAGACAGCTGCTGATTTTTATTTTTTGAGAGCGATGTTGCAAATAGGACGTAAACCATCTGAAGACCCTGCCATTAATGCCGGTGCGATTCTTGAGGGGTTCAAGCAAAGATTGGTGTTTGACTGTGCCGAATGCCGCCGATAGATCAAGTGAGATTAAGAGGCAAGAGTCACCTTCATCAAGAGACCTAAGAATATCATGAGATATGTTGATCATAGCAGTTTCAGTGCTATAGCCTTTTATGAATCACGATTAGAAAGTGTCATGAAGGTTAAATTTGTCGATGAGTTGGTTGAGTTGGATCAAGACAAATTTTTCCTACCCTTTTGCTAGGAAAGGAAGGCTGGTGACAGATCCGAAGTTGTTGAGGTCATTAGGATCTGCCTCAAGTTTTTTTGAGAATGGGTGTGACTTGGACCAGTTGAAGAGAATCCAGAACACAGCCGAATACAAGAGGAGCATTGATGATTTTGGTCCAGAATTGTGAGATGATGTGGTTAAGGTTCTGTACTAGGGAAGAGGAGAGGGGATCGGAGGAATGGAATGTGACTTTCAAGTTTCCAATTATCTTGTGGACTTCCCCTTCTGTCTGGAGTTACCATGGTGATGGGTTTTTCATCAGGGTAGGAGAGCTGAGGTGTCCGACTTGTGACATGGGTAAGATATTGTTCAATTTTCCTTATTTTCGAGGAAAAGAAGTTCACTGCATCTTCACAGCATTCATTAGTGGCTATTGTTTCATGATAGGAAATGAGAGTAGTTTGTTTCTTAATTATGTTGTGGAGATCCCCCGGTCTATTGTTCACCCAGTTGCGTTGAGTGCAAAAAAAAGCAGCCTTTCCTCTAAAGATGTGTTTCTTGTAGGTGAGGCTTTCCGACCTCAGGAGAGCAAGGTGATTTGGTGTATGCTTCTGTCTCCATAGTCTTTCAGTCATTCTTAGTTGTCTCCTCTCTGAGTTTAGATCTGGATTGAACCAGGATCTAGACTGGGTCTTTCTGGATCTCTTAAGTTTGAGCAGGGCCACTTGGTAAAGAAAGTTTACTATTGTTGAGTTATAGTGGTCAATGAAGTCATCTACCGAGTGTAAATGAGGATGTGAATGAAGTTGATCTTGGTTTCCAGAGTCGATAGGGGAATTTGTTGGATGTTCCGTGTCCAGTGCACATGTTTATTACATGTGGCTTGATAGGGTCTGGGGTTAGCCTTTAGGTTGAAGTGTATGAGATGGTGATCTGACAAGCCGATGGGCGTGACAGATTGAAGAGAGACAAGTTCACTTCTGGTAATTATCGCATCTAGAGTAGCACCTCTGTTGTGTTTGTTTTTTGCAGAGTTGCTTGTGGTCCTTGATTTCCAGTAGGTTCATTAAGTTACGGATCGTGGTGTCATCTGTGTCATTCCAGTGAAGATTGAAGTCACCTAGGAACATGTCATTGGTGTGAGTTTGGGATGTCATGTATTTTTGAATTAATAAGTTTACACTTGTGTATATACATGACAAAAAGAGCCTTATCCTCCTTGGTAGGCATCAGAACCCACAATATTTTCATGTAGGTATAAGCTGCTTGGTATTGCTGATTTATAGAGCTTGAAGAAATTTGGATTAGTAAGCAGTGGGATAAGTACCTAGACAATAGTTGTTTGTTTCCCTATTTCATACAGGAAGCTGTCAAATGATGGGTTATTGAGCCTGAAATACAAATCTCTGCGGAATCATCCTCCAAGTGGATTGTGATTATTTGAATGGTAAATATGCATTTGCATGTTTTACACATCCAAAGCTTGGTATTATATCTATATCGGACATCTGAATTTTTCTTTCATTATACATAGAAAACAAGGCGACGCCTCATTCTGAAGTAACACGTCTTTTCATCTCTTTTTATTAAATGTACGGGCGGACAATCTCCGTACCAGATGGTAAATACTTGATGAACATCATATAAGAACTATTCGGAATGCAAGAGGAGGGGTTGTGCACTGGACACCTTTCAGATTTCTAACATTTTTAGCAAATCCAGTCACAGTAGCATGCAAATATATCACTGTGATTGTCACATTACCACTGGTATGATGGGGCTATCCTAACAATCTGGTGATCTTTCTCTTTTCTTTTCATTTGCTTGAATTATTTTCAGAGGTGATGATTATTCAAATACGGAGCTTTTTATCATATTTCTATCATATGTTAAGATACCTTATGTATCAAGACTAGTTAGGATAGATGGTATACATTTGTGGTCTGTTTATATTCACAGACAGTGCCTGTATCTGAGGTGGCTTTTCCTGAAGAAGGCATTCCTATGCCGAAACGCGCGTAGAAACCATCCGGGAGTTGCAGCCACTCTACGACACAGATACATACCTTTGAATTAAAAGCCTATATACAAGGCCCATTTATATAAAATGTTTAAATAAGTACCATGATGGAAATATAAAAAGAACATGTATTTAATGCTTTGACTTATGTATTTTCAGGTGTTGATCATACCTGTACATGTATACATTATGATTGTTGAGTACGAATGATGAGATGGATGTGTTGTGTATGTGATTTGTTTTAGTTTTAATGATGAAATACTGAATATATCGTTATCAATAGATAACTATTTTTGTACTTTTCAATATCTATATTTTTGTCTTTGTCTCTCCTTGCATTAGAATTGTATTGGTTCATTGTGATATTTATTTAGAAGTTGCCCTAGGAATTTACGCTATGTGAGTTAGGGATGCCTGCATTATCAGGTCAGAAAGTTCTTCAATGTAGATTGAACAATCACCAGGGGGGTGATACATGGTATGAAGTTTGATAGAGATTGCACCTTTTGTTATGAGTTCATCTCCTAGGTATTCAAAGGTTGAGTAGTTTGTGGTCTCAAAGGTGTTGAGCTGTATGACATCTTTATGAATGATTGCTAGACCGCCTCCTGTACATCCTAGTCTGTCCCGTCGTATAATGGAATAGCCAGGTGGTGCTGATCTACAGTTCAAAAGCAAACAGTTTAGGAGGTCAGGACTATTTCTTAGGTAGTGGAGTGTTTGGATGATGGTGAATTGAGCTGGGGGTTTGGGCCTTATTTTTGTTCGAGGGGTTCTGTTTGAGCTTATAATTATTGGGATTATAGATGGGAGTTTAGGATTCTTTGGGGATGCTTTGTGTTGTATCAATCACTAAGTAATCTTGCTTCAGATGGAGATAGAGGTTGAGAGCTTGGTGAGGTCGGGGGACTTTTTTGGTTTTTTTTTAGTCCTCATATTTGACAAAGGCTGAGAGCGAATTCTTTCTGAAGGTCTGCGGAGTCTGGGCTCCATACACCTTCCAAGATCTATGCCAGGAAGAGCAAAGCCTTTTCCAACTCACAGTTGATAAGGAGTCTAGTGGTGACCACCACCGATCTCGTCAACCCATTGAGCTTGTCTTAATCCTTGGACTAATCAGAATATAGCAAAAACACCAAGATATAACTTTAAACCTTACTGGGAAAATATGTTATGCATGCAGATATCAAGAGTCAAGAGAGACAAAAGGGGCCCACATTTTTTCTTTCTTAGCTGAACCCAACTGACAGTCTAGTCTTGCTATATGTCTTGAAAAGCTTATCCAACTCGCACATGTAGGGGAGAGCTCAGAGACCCATTTTACACAAATTTCCCTACGCGCAATTGTCATTAAGGTAAACAATAGAGATCTGCTGTTTTTCTCCCAGCTATTATTATCTACTCCAAATATAACCAAAGGAAGGCTTACCTCAAATTCGCAACCCAGGATTTTTTTTAATACTTTACCCACTTCTTGCCAGAAGAGCTGGATGGCTGGACACTGCCAAAAGAGGTGTATATCGTCTGCATTTTCCAATTGGCATTTCGGGTAGCATCTTCTTCTAGTACCTCCCATCTTAGAGAGTTTCTTGGGAGACTAGTAGGCCCTATATACGGTGAACAAGTGATTCCTCCTAAGACGAGCCGAAGTTACTGAGGCCCATAATGTAGCAGCAGATACTTGCCATGAATTTTGGATATCGCAGCCCGGCATGTCCAGCTTCCAGATTTATTCGGCCAAGATCACATCTTTGTCATCTCCTTGAACTAATACCCAATACCACTTGGAGACCTCCTTCCTATAGTTTTGTATTTTTAATAAATCCTTCTCGACCTCCGACTCAAGGTTTGACTGGGTTCATGACCAACTAACCAACTGGTAATACTTAAATCTAGATAACTTAAAATCGGTCTTCTGGCTTAGTTCAGTCCATGGTAATATCGTGCCTTCCTCCATAAGTTGGCCCCATCTTAAGAAACCTGTGTTCATCAAAGGCGAAGCTAGGCTATCCATCATACATGGTGGGGTTCCTGGAGAGTTCCAAATTGGAGCAATAGAGCTATAGTAAGGAATCCATAGAGTTTTTTTTGACCTGGATCCAGATTTTACAGGCTGCAATTAGCGTCTTAAATGTAATTTTTTTAAAGAATTTTGTGTGGGCAAATTTAAACAAAAATCCTTTACTTTCTTCTCCTAGGTTGCTTATTAGAGCCCTATATCTCATTGGCATATCCTGGAGGGTCATCAGTAATCGCCTGGTGTTTTTTAAAAAGAAAGCCCAATAATACAATTGGAAATCTGGAAGTGCTATGCCTCCCTCCAGTTTTTTCTTCCTAAGTTTTTCCAGGAGATTCTCACACTTTTGCTCTTCCATATAAAACTGCTAAGTTGCCCATGAAGATTTTTAAACCAGGCAGGCCTAAAGAGCAAAGGGAGAGTGTTAAATATAAATGTAAATTTAGGGAGGATTGTCATTTTGACTAAATTAGCTCTTCCTAAAATGGAAAGTGGAAGGAGATCCCAGCTTTGCAAAAGCATTTTGGTTTCTTGCATATGACGAGTATAGTTTACCAATGCCATTTGCTCCAGATCTTTTGCTACTCGCACCCACAAATATCTAAACTCAATCTTATCTAGATGTCTAAGGTGTGTGGGGATGGGATTGTTCCATGACATAGTTTCGGTCTTGTCTTCATTGATTAGGTAGCCCGAGATTCACCCAAAGCCCCCCGCTAACTCCATGACTACTGGCAAAGCTGTTCCCAAGTTAGCTGTATAAACTACCAGGTCATCCGCGTAGAGAGCTTCTTTTATATACGACTCCCCATATTGAAATGGTAGGATTCTTTGGTCTGCTCTTATTCTCCTCGCCAACGGTTCCAAATACAAGTTAAATAATAACGGTGAGAGTGGGCAACCTTGTCGTGTTCCCCTGTTTATCCGAAGGCTAGGGGTTAGATGACCATTAATCAATAATTTTGCTGTCGGGGAAGCATATATGCCTTGGATAGCCTGAAGAAAGTTACCTCCAAGACCATTTTGTTCTAGCACTTCGTATAAATAGGGCCAGCTCACTTTGTCAAACGCCTTAGCGGCATCGATCATAATAACCGTTAAGGGAATCCCCATTACAGAGGCTGCGTCTATCGCACACACCAGATCTTGTGTCAAGTCCGAGAGCTGCCTTCCCTTCATGAAACTCTTTTGATTTATACCTATTATATCTCCTGAAACCTTATCTAGTCGTCTAGCCAGAACCTGTGAGTACATTTTATAATCTGCATTTAGGAGGGAGATAGGTCTGTAGGATTCACATTTTTTTGGATCCTTGTCCGGCTTGAGAATTAAGGTGATCACTGCTTCACTCCAAGTGACAAGAATCGGAGTTTGGCATATATATATAGAATTAAGCATTTCTGCAAAAAAAGGGGTGATTTCCTTTTCCAGGATGTTATATACTTCATTGGGTAGGCTATCGGGTCCTGAGGCCTTTCCATTCTTTAAATTCCTGATAATCCCCTCTATTTCTTCCCTAGAAATTTCTTGGTTAGGAGCTATCTGCTGAGTCATGCCCAAGAGGGGAAGTTTATCCTGCTTTAGCCAATCATCTATTTCTGCTGGTGTCCCTTCTACATCATCTGTGTATAATTCCTGACAGAAATTCACAAAAACTTCTCCTATTGCGCCTATTTCCATACACCTAGTTCCTGTCTTGTTAATTACTTCCTTTATCTCGTTCCTAACCAGGTCCTGCCTAGCTTTCCATGCTAACATCTTCCCACATCCTTCCCCAAATTCGTAGTTCGCCAGCCGGCTTACCTCCCATCTCTGTTTCACTAGTCCGGTAGTCGGATAAGATGCCCTTTGCTTCTATCAGCTTATTTTGTAGTTGTTCTATCATAGAAGCTTGCAAAGGTTCCCTTTCTGCTATTTTATGCTGAATCTCACCAATGTTTTGTTCATAATCCCTTACTTTACTCTTCTCCACCTTGTTTTTGTAGGCAGCTAAGTTAATTACTTTCCCCTGAAGGAAAGCTTTATAAGCATCCCATATGATGGGGCCGTACCTACGTTCTGTTGAAAGAAAAACACTGTTTCCTCTTTCAAAGATCTTACTATATTCTGGGTCTCCTAGTAGGATTCTATCTAGGGTCCACCTAGTCTGTGCAGGTGGGGGTTTAACTAATATCTCCAAATTGACCGCCGCATGGTCAGACAGGTGTGAAGGGCGATGAGTTATCTTAAGAGAGTTGTTGTTAAGTTTCCAGTCTATCAGGAAAAAAACAATTCTGGACGTATGGGCCAGTTTTTTTATTTTGGAAAGTATACTCTCTCTCCTGCCCTGCTTTTAGTCTCCAGATGTCTTTCAAGGCTAAGTTTTTTATCAGAAAATGGGCAAACTCCCTCATTTTAGGAGAGTTTACTGCTGGCCTGGAAGTTGATTTATCCAGGACTGGATCCAGCAAGGTATTGAAATCTCCTCCCAGAATGATATGATATTTTGTCTCGAGAAGCTGCTGATATAGTTCCTTAAGTGGTGTGGGATCATCAATATTTGGGCCATAATAGGACACAAAAGCATATCCTGTATTATGAATCTGAACATAGCTTATTGCCCACCTACCCCTAGAGTCAACCTTCAAGCCCTCTATCCTAATCCGAGCCGATTTTTTATATAGGACTGCTACTCCCTTCACATTACAAGTCTGGTGGTTTGTACACACCAGATGCGAGATCCATCTATTCCTCTTTAAGATTTCTAGCCACTCTTCACAGCGTAGATGTGTCTCCTGCAATAGGATAATATCAGTATTGGAAAGCTTAATAAATTCCAGAATCCTCCTTTGCCTGGAAGACACCCTTAGACCATTCACATTCCAGGAAATTATTCTTAAATTGTTAGCCATTCTTTCTGGTGATTTCTTCCCTTCGCTATAAAGCGACAACCTTCAAACCCTTCTCTCGATCCTAAAATACTATCCCTTTGCATTAATGAGGACCATATTTTTTTGATTTTTTCCCTATCTGCTCCCCACCCTGTGTTCAAATAAACAAAAAAACATGAAAATATCTGCGTGCCCCCCCCCACCCACACACCCTAGGGAACCCTCCATGTATCCTATCTGGGTATTCCAACATACCCTGTTTGAGCTCAGTGCCTCCGCCTTCTGCAATGACTTAAACAGTTTAGGAATCTTTATGAGTCTTGATTTTAACAATCAAACTCTCCACCTCAGCCCCCTCTCTCATATTGTACATTATGTTGTTCCACATAACTCTAAGAGTTGCCGGGAATTTTAGCTGTGCAGTTGCTCCTAAAGCCTTCAAATCTTGGATGTACTTTCCTAATTCCCATTGGCGAGTCTGAGTAGCCTTGGAGATGTCTGACCTAATCATAAAGGACCAATCTTGCTTTTGAACTGTTTGCCCCTGAGGGCCGTTGAAAGAATTAGCTCTTTGGTTGTGTAGGTGCAGAAATTAATCAGAATTTTTCTAGGCTTTCCCTTTTCCGGAGGTTTTCTAAAAGGATCGCGATGTACCCTCTGAATGTCATTCTGTAGATATAATTTTGCTGTTTCCGGAAAGAATTCTGTAAACAAATCTACTACAAAATTCTTTAACTTTCCTCCCTCCATGCCTTCCGGAACGCCTAGAACCCTCAGATTATTCCTTCTGGAATTGTTCTCCAACACTTCAAGTTTGTCTCTCAGCTCCTTTTCTCCTGCCTTCAATGCAATTATTTACTTTTGGTTTATTTTTACTTCCTCTTGCAATGATCCCAGAGAGGTTTCCATAACAAGCAGTCTTTCCATGATATCTGCCAGCCTCTCCTCCAAACCCTCACATGCTGCTTGAATTTTTGCTTGGTTCTGTTCCGAAACAGCAAATTCTTCTTTATTGTCACATGATAGGGTGAGCAGGATCCGGGAGACCTCTATGTTCGGTGTCTCTTGTCCTTTGCCAGATAAGTGATCAAGGGGGATAGAGGTCCAGTAAGTTTGCAGGTTTTCACTGGGGGGACTTTTATAGGGAGACTCTTTCCCAGTCATAGAGTTGACTTTGTAAAACAATTTGGTCTGGGTCCGGAGTTCCTTTTTTATTTGCAAAATTCTTCTGCAAGGGTGGCAGTTTTATTTTCTGTGTGGCTTAGGGTTGTGTTTAGTAGGTCAGGGAGGGTTTTGGTATCACGGAAGAGTGGGCAGTCGATTGTATCAATGTCAGTAGCGGGCAGATGATTCATATATGTTGCAAAATCTTGGTCGATGTGGTTGGAGGTGTAGTGTGTTGTTTTGGCTGGGAGGGTTCCATATTACAGATCCTGTTTGTGTTCAAAGGGATTGTGGGGAGCTCTGCGGAGGCCCTGGGATAGGGGCAGGCTCTGTCCTGATGTAGGTGTAATATGGCATTCTGGGCTGGTGTATGGCCAATAGAGCTCATGAGGGGGGCGTGGTTGGAAGGTAATGTAGCAGTGTGGTCATGCTGGGGAGTAGGTGCTCGGTTGTGTTGTTATCGACTTATCATCAGCTTTTCACCAATTTCCTTTGGAATGTGACTGTAGACAACTTACTGGTTTCATTAATCCAGATGGATGTTTCCAATTTAAACGTAAACCTTTAGAATTTGCTTCCATAGCAGCAGTTTTTCATAGGCTTATGTTTAATCTGTTTCAGAAGTTTAGTGGTGTTCATTTTATCCAGGATGACATATTGATAAATAGAAAATATATATTTGGTTATAATGAACATTTAGAAAAAAGTATTAGGCTTATTGACTAAAAAAGGTTCGACCATGAAGTAAGTTAAATGTAGATTTGCATTAGAGAGCATGACATGTTTGAGACATAAAATTAGCAGGCAGTGGTATAAAACCACGGAATCATTTAGTAGAGGCTATGAAGCTAGTGTCAACCCCCCTTGCAGAAGTCAGGCTTGCTTACTGCGCTCGCTCACTACGCACCATATAGGTGAAGGTCTGACAAAATTTGCCAGGGCTGCTTTGGGTTCCCAGTCCAGCCCTGACACTATGTCCTGATTTAGAGTTTGGCAGAAAGGGTCTTCCATTGCAACTTTGATGGCATCCTCTTCCCGCAAAACTGTGAGTCTGCCTGTCTCATTTTGAGGTAGCCAGACCGAAAGTATGTCAAAGACGAAGCCTTCTCCGGCTCCGTTGCTGACTTACTCCTCCGATGGCCCAACCATGTAACTTGATCCATTTATATGATTTTGTGTGGTTTAAAAAAATATTTATCTGGAATACAAAGGGTCAGAGATCCTGTACATCTAGTTAACCGATTCTTTTTCTAAAGGATGAAGACAGGAACCCAGGGGAGACCCGAGCTAACACACCATGCTGCACTTTTCGATCTTGACTCCTTTGTTAGAGGCTATAAAGCAAGTGTCAACCCCCCTTGCAGGAGTCAGGCTTGCTTACTGCGCTCACTCACTAGGCACCACACGGGGACAGATCTGATCAAATTTGCCAGGGCTGCTTTGGGTTCCCAGTCCAGCCCTGAGACTATGTCCTGATTTAGAGTTTGGTAGAAAGGGTCTTCGAATTCAACTTTGATGGCATACTCTTCCCGCAAAACTGCGAGTCCACCTGTCTCAATTAGAGGTAGGCAGACCGAAAGTATGTCGAGGATGGAGCCTTCTCCGGCTCCGTCATTGACATTCTCTTCCGATGGCCCAACTGAGTATGGGATATGCGAGTGACTCTTCACTCGATCTCTGATTGCACAGAGTAAATTACAGTTCCTTACGTTATCAAAAAGCATAAACACAATGTACATGAAGGGACTCCACAAATAAACAATAATGCTTGACTGTTTTAAACTGATATTTTAGCCTTTATTTGGCCCATCATTCTTTTGAAATTCAACTAATAGCAAGAATATTTGTATACACAATGTCACAAAACTGACTATGCATCAACATCACGTTGTCCATGTATCAACATAAATTACAAATATCCGTAAAATAATATTGCCCAATGCATTTCGGGAGCATCAAATCCCTTCTTCAGGGGCCTCTAGAAAAAAGAATGAAAAACAATTACAATGAAACGAAATGGTATCCATGTTCACCATACAGGGATAGCTGGTGAAACACCAAAGATGCACATAAACATGGCAACGATGTGGATGGAGAAAGAATCTGTGAGAAGAATGACATGCACCATAAGTACCCTAATGAAGACACAGTGTCTCAATTGAAAAAACGTGAGAAGGAAACAAAACGTGAAGACCACTAGTCAAGAAAAACGGATCTGGACCCTTCTTCCCAGTGCCGGAACAAGTGCTCAAAACCTCGAAGCAACACCGATAATGAGTCCGGAAGATATACACCCGTCACCACTATTAATGGTAAAAGGACAGAGCACTTACAGGATAACTGGACTGGTGTGACAAAACAGATGTTGGGGTATCCTGAAGTTTAATTTGAAAGATGTAAGCAATGTTCACTAATGGAAGAATATGGTTGGTCGTACAAACAATATGGACCGCTGTATGGTGTAATCCCCTACCTCTCTGTGCGTGGACACAAGACAATGTACTGCGATGCGTAAATTCTATGGTATTCAGACCGACTCCCTTGGACATAACTGCCACTTTCGTCAAATCGTATGCAGGATCTCTGTGTATTGAAACCGTAATTCACAGTCAGTTCACTATGAAGATTACCATTGTGCACTGAGAACAGTGTAAAATGCCGAAAGTTACCTCGTATGGCGTCTCGTGCGCTTAGTTAGGGAGAAGACCTGTTCGTGCCCTGATGAATCTTTAGGGTATATGGGTGCCGATATGCCTCTTACACACAGGAAATTACAGCAAGAGACCACAACAATTGAATTGAAACGTACGATCTCTAGATTACCCAAGCTAAATCCACTGCCTGACAAGTGTAGATACACTTACCAATCTTTTTTCTGTTTTCTCTTTCTTTCTTTCCCTTTTGGCATCTCGTCCACTACATACATCTACTTAGTTTTCTGCTCATTATTGATCTATCAGCCACAGGGTTTATCCAGGACTTGGGCTCACCCGCAAATTCCACTCAGATTCAGTACAACAATTTGTTGGTGAGAATCCAGCTTTACATACATGCCAGCCATAACAAGGTTATCCGTTTTTGAATTAATTGGCTACGGCTATTTCTTAGCCATTTCTTGTCACGAGCTAGAGTATGTTTTTCGGTTGTGCGCATGTGCCGACCACAACAGCAACAATCATACTGGAGGGATTCTACGAACTCTTTTTGGATCAGATTGACTCGCAGCGGATCCTACAGGGAATTGTGCCTTTTCCAACATGGCTCTCCACCGTGTTGGTTTGTATAGTCCGTTCTCGGTGTCATTCACCATTTTAAATTTATGGCGGGTTTTCCGGCTTCTGTTCGTGCGGAGACCCGATTACTCGTCAGCAGGCGTAGTACACTCCACAGCTTCAGATTGGTAAGTGGATCTACACTTGTTAGGCAGTGGATTTAGCTTGGGTAATCTAGAGATCGTACGTTTCAATTCAATTGTTGTGGTCTCTTTCAGTAATTTCCTGTGTGTAAGAGGCATTCCGGCACCAATATACCTTAAAGATTCATCAGGGCACGTACAGGTCTTCTCCCTAACTAAGCGCGCGAGTCGCCATACGAGGTAACTTTCGGCAGTTTACACTGTTCTCAGTGCGCAATGGTAATCTTCATAGTGAACTGACTTTGAATTACGGTTTCAATGCAGAGAGATCCTGCATATGATTTGACGAAATTGGCAGTTAACTCCAAGGGAGGCGGTCTGAATACCATAGAATTTACGCATCGCAGTACATTATCTTGTGTCCACGCACAGAGAGGTAGGGGATTACACCATACAACGGTCCATATTGTTTGTACGACCAACCATATTCTTCCATTAGTGAACATTGCTTACATCTTTCAGATTAAACTTCATGATACCCCAACATCTGTCTTGTCACACCAGTCCAGTTATCCTGTAAGTGCTCTGTCCTTTTGCCATTAATAGTGGTGACGGGTGTGTATCTTCCAGACACATTATCGGTGTTGCTTCGAGGTTTTGAGCACTTGTTCCGGCATTGGGAAGAAGGTTCCAGATTCGTTTTTCTTGACTGGTGGTCTTCACGTTTTGTTTCCTTCTCACGTTTTTTCAATCGAGACACTGTGTCTTCATTAGGGTACTTATGGTGCATGTCATTCTTCTCACAGATTCTTTCTCCATCCACATCGTTGCCATGTTTATGTGCATCTTTGGTGTTTCACCAGCTATCCCTGTACGTTGACCATGGATACCATTTCGTTTCATTGTAATTGTTTTTCATTCTTTTTTCCAGAGGCCCCTGATGAAGGGATTTGATGATCCCGAAATGCATTGGGCAATATTATTTTACGGATATTTGTAATTTATGTTGATACATGGACAACGTGATGTTGATGCATAGTCAGTTTTGTGACATTGTGAATACAAATATTCTTGCTATTAGTTGAATTTCAAAAGAATGATGGGCCAAATAAAAGCTAAAATATCAGTTTAAAACAGTTAAGCATTATTGTTTATTTGTGGAGACCCTTCATGTACATTGTGTGTATGCTTTTTGATAACGTGAGGAACTGTAATTTACGCTGTGCAATCAGAGATCGAGTGAAGAGTCACTCACATATCCAATATATTTGAGGGGTGGGCTACCCCTGTCTGGTGTGCACGCATACGAGTTGAGTTAGTTTTCCTTCTTGTTAAATTGGTTTATATGTAGAGGTGTGCGTTAACACATCAATTCATTTCGAGCTTTTGCCACTGTTTGGTTAGCAGCACCCACAGTTCAAATAATGTCTTTCGAAGCTCTTTCTAATATTACTGACAACAGAGCAGACACCCGCACCTATACACCCACCCAAGCGAGTGACATAACACACATTAATTCAAGAGACAACCACATTCAACATACAGGGAGGATCAATTTCCCAACAATTAAGACAATTAGAATTCATTACCAGAAGAGCACTCAGCCAACGCTTACATGCGTCAACTTTGCTACAGTACCATAAGGTACAAAGAATACCACATGGTTTGAGACTACCGATCAAACCACTGCTGTATAAATTTCAATTTAACAAATTTTTCCTGGAGAAGTGGCAAGCGGTTTTAAATAAGTGTTCCCTAGATTTAATTTTACTACTAACTGAAGAACTTTCCCGCACTATTAGGGATTTAGAAGAATAAGCAGAAACCATCAAAGCGGACTTGTCATCATGGTGTGAACCAGAATATTGGAAAATCACCCTCAACGATTTGAATAACAAACTAGAAGTGTATGGAAAAGAGATCCAAGAACGTAAGCTAAGGAAATTCCGCAGAAATACTATAGATTACAAATTGAATGAGGTGTACACCTGGGCAGAGGTGTATGCTCGTAGGAGACCATCACAAAAACCAACATCATCATCACAAGAAAGTGTGGTTCCCGACCAGGAGATGGAAGCAACGAGGACTCCGCTCAGTATAGACCAACAAACAGCAGCGACTAGCGCACAATCATTAGGAGCATCTTCAAATGAAACTCCAGCATCGTCTTCTTTGTCTGTTTCTTTTTTAGCCAGTGGTCAAACAACCGGACGTCCACCAGATCAAAGTGTTTCGAAAAAACACGGAGAGGCAAAAGAAAAGGAACAGGATGGGCGCAGCCTAAGGAGCAAGACCAAGATTTAATCATTAACATCTCATCAATTGAACTGACGCCAGCACAAAAACGCACATTGAATAAAGGGACATCATTTGTACCCACATACCATACAAATGCCTTGGAAATTGAAGTTTCCATATTTAAATTCATGAGGATCCTTCGCCTACGCCATTTTTTCACCAACGTGTTACCATCATCTGATTCGACTAACCTGACTTGCCCTACACAGGAAACCCAGTACAAAGAGTTTAAACCACAGAGTACGTTCATGGCACCTACATCCCACAAATTGTTAGACAAGTTTGAGACAATGATCAAAAAGGGCATCGCTAAACTGAATTTACAACCTAAAACCAAATCAAATCTGACTAAAACTGAGGAACGGATTATATGTCAACTAGCCAAGGACCAACGTTTAACGTTTCAAACGGCTGACAAAGGCGGTGCATTAGTCATGATGGACACATGCTTCTATGAAACTAAGGTTTTTGAGCATCTGCAGAATATAAACACGCACATCAAACTAGACCGGGATCCAACAAACGACATCACATTGACATTGGATCACATTCTAGATAAAGTTTTGGACATGCAGTGGATTTCCACTAACACTCGGAAATTTCTTGAAGTTTAACACCCCAGGCGACCACAACTATATATGTTGCCTAAAGTACACACAAATCTACACGATCCTCCGTTCAGACCCATCATGTCCGGGTGCTGTTCTGTTTTCGAGCCAGCTGGGCAATACGTCGATCATTTTTTACAAGCATTTGTGCAAAATTGGAAGAGTTACATCAAAGACACGACTCACTTCCTTAAATTACTCAACAATGTGGACACTCAACAGTAGCAACGTTGGCTGTTATGTTCCATTGACGTAACAGCTTTATATACTTCAATACCATTGCAAGAGGGTCTGGATGCTTGTGAGTGGGCTTTGCTCCAACTCCCTGAGATAGGAGCCAACAAAGTATTCATTCTTGAATTAATTCATTTTTGTCTTCAACATAGCTACTTGGAGTAGAAAGATCAGTTTTATTTGCAAATAAGTGGCACATCGATGGGCTTTTCTGGGGCACTGGCGTACGCCAACATCTTTATGGCTAAATTCGAACAAGACCATATTTTTTCAGACGCAGATTGGCATTCAATTCTAGTTTTCTATGGCAGGTTCATAGATGATATTTCTTTAATTTGGAACAACTCGCAAACTCAATTGGAACAAAAAATTCAAGAGTTAAATCAGAAGAATCCCCATGTTCAATTTACTCATTCCATAAGCAAGACACGGTTGTCTTTCCTGGATGTGCTGTTAACAAGTGGACTTAACAACTTGGGCACCACCGTGTTCTTGAAACATACTGACAGGAACAATCTGTTGCTATTTTCTAGTTTCCATCCTCCCAGCCTGATTCAGAATTTACCATTTTCTCAGCTGATGAGAACCAAAAGAATAGCATTGACCGAAGAAGCGCTGACCGCGGCTATGGACAGCCAAATTGCAAATTTCAAACAAAGAGGGTATCCAGCATCGACTTTGTCTGATGCTGTGTCAAGAATTTCTACCATGCATAGACACAATTTACTTTCAACAAACATCAAGACACCTCAAGATCGGATGGTCTTTGTGTCTAAGTACTCCACAAAATCAGTGGCGATAAAGAAGATTATCAAGTCCAGATGGGAGGTTTTACAGTCAGAACCAGAATTTAATGGGTTATTTGAACAACAACCACTGTTTGCCCACACAAGGAGTCGCAATCTAAAAGAAATGTTGACACAGTCTAAACCTGCCATTAACACCACAGAATCCGGGATGCACAAGTGCCATAATTGTGTCAACTGCAACAACGTGATGTTAGGGAATACGATTAATCACCCACACTCTGGCAAGTCGATCAACCTTAGATACTTAGGAGATTGCAATTCTTCATTTGCCATTTACTGTATAAAATGCCCCTGTGGTTTATTATATGTGGGGAAAACCAAGCGCAAAATAAAAATCAGGATCACAGAAAACAAAAGTACAATCAGGACGAAAAGTATGAAGTCCAATCTAGCTACACACTGGTTAGATCACCATCACACCTTAGCACAATTGAGATTCACAATCCTAGAGTTGATGCAGATCAGAGTAGGCAGAGATAAAGCAAAATTGTTACCACAGGGTGAAATTTGGTGGATCAAGTCGCTTAATACCATGACTCCATTTGGTTTGAATGACAAAATGGACATGATATGCTTTTTATAATTAATATTTTTTACAACGAATGTTCAGCTTGAGGATTTGGCATATCTGTCAGGAGTGAAATTGTATATTATGTTTATTGCATTGTAAGACATAATGTCTATATTTAGTAGCTTTACTGCTTTTCAGAGTCATGTAAAAGTAATTTACATTATTTTCATGCTGCTGCACATTCATATTGTAAATGTGCAAATTCATGGCAACTGAATGCATGCGTTCTCACTAATGAGTACTTATAAAGACTTTTTTTCCGTTTTTTTCCGACTTTTTATTGTTTTTTCTTTCTTTCTTTCCCTTTTGGCATCTCGTCCACTACATTCATCTACTTAGTTTTCTGCTCATTATTGATCTATCAGCCAGAGGGTTTATCCAGGACTTGGGCTCACCCGCAAATTCCACTCAGATTCAGTACAACAATTTGTTGGTGAGAATCTAGCTTTACATACATGCCAGCCATAACAAGGTTATCCGTTTTTGAATTAATTGGCTACGGCTATTTCTTAGCCATTTCTTGTCACGAGCTAGAGTATGTTTTTCGGTTGTGCGCATGTGCCGACCACAACAGCAACAATCATACTGGAGGGATTCTACGAACTCTTTTTGGATCAGATTGACTTGCAGCGGATCCTACAGGGAATTGTGCCTTTTCCAACATGGCTCTCCATCGTGTTGGTTTGTATAGTCCATTCTCGGTGTCATTCACCATTTTAAATTTATGGCGGGTTTTCCGGCTTCCGTTTGTGCGGAGACCCGATTACTCGTCAGCAGGCGTAGTACACTCCACAGCTTCAGATTGGTAAGTGGATCTACACTTGTTAGGCAGTGGATTTAGCTTGGGCAATCTAGAGATCGTACGTTTCAATTCAATTGTTGTGGTCTCTTGCAGTAATTTCCTGTGTGTAAGAGGCATATCGGCACCCATATACCTTAAAGATTCATCAGGGCACGAACGGGTCTTCTCCCTAACTAAGCGCGCGAGACGCCATACGAGGTAACTTTCGGCATTTTACGCTGTTCTCAGTGCGCAATGGTAACCTTCATAGTGAACTGACTTTGTATTACGGTTTCAATGCAGAGATCCTGCATACGATTTGACGAAATTAACAGTTATCTCCAAGGGAGGCGGTCTGAATACCATAGAATTTACGCATCGCAGTACATTGTCTTGTGTCCACGCACAGAGAGGTAGGGGATTACACCATACAGCGGTCCATATTGTTTGTACCACCAACCATATTCTTCCAGTAGTGAACATTGCTTACATCTTTCAGATTAAACTTCAGGATACCCCAACATCTGTTTTGTCACACCAGTCCAGTTATACTGTAAGTGCTCTGTCCTTTTACCATTAATAGTGGTGACGGGTGTGTATCTTCCGGACACATTATCGGTGCTGCTTCGAGGTTTTGAGCACGTGTTCCGGCACTGGGAAGAAGGTTCCAGATTCGTTTTTCTTGACTGGTGGTCTTCGCGTTTTGTTTCCTTCTCACGTTTTTTCAATCGAGACACTGTGTCTTCATTAGGGTACTTATGGTGCATGTCATTCTTCTCACGTATTCTTTCTCCATCCACATCGTTCCATGCTTATGTGCATCTTTGGTGTTTCACCAGCTATCCCTGTATGTTGAACATGGATACCATTTTGATCATTGCAATTGTTTTTCATTCTTTTTTCCAGAGGCCCCTGAAGAAGGGATTTGATGCTCCCGAAATGCATTGGGCAATATTATTTTACGGATATTTGTAACTTATGTTGATACATGGACAATGTGATGTTGATGCATAGTCAGTTTTGTGACATTGTGTATACAAATATTCTTGCTATTAGTTAAATTTCAAAAGAATGACGGGTCAAATAAAGGCTAAAATATCAGTTTAAAACAGTTAAGCATTATTGTTTAGTTGTGGAGACCCTTCATGTACATTGTGTGTATGCTTTTTGATACTGTGAGGAACTGTAATTTACGTTGTGCAATCAGAGATCGAGTGAAGAGTCACTCGCATATCCGATATATTTGAGGGGTGGGCTACCCCTGTCTGGTGTGCACGCATACAAGCTGAGTTAGTTTTCCTTCTTGTTACATTGGTTTATATGTAGAGGTGTGCGCTAACACATCAATTAATTTCCAACTGAGTATGGGCCATCTTAGGATAGCCATCTGACTGGCTGCACTGATTACAGTTGGCAGGTAGATGCCTTTTTTTTGCTGCCCATCACCAAGAGGTAAAACCTGGCTGTGAGAGACAGTAAACACCCCATGGTGTGGGGCCATTAGTTTTACATTTTTCAATAAATGACTCTGTTTTGGGAGTTGGTCTTTGAAAAATGTAAAACTTTTTAAAAGTTTAATGACGGGCCGTCATGTGTGATGAAACCATTCATCAAACTTTTACAACATTGAATGCAACTGCTATAACAGTGGTTCTTGCCAATGTTAAGAGATGTTCATGGGCCGGTGGACATCTCTGACTTTGGTAGACGGCATGTCCATAAGGGCGACTGAGTATTTTTCTCCATCACCCTGATGGACATACAATTGCCAGCCAAAGTATAAATCAAGCCCATAGCCAGAAACAGTTTTCTTTGGGTAGAATCAGGCCACTTTCTTGTATGCGTACCAGTGTTGTTCTGAGCAACTAGTGATGGTCAGGAAGATTGTCATTGTGCATGGAAATATCATTAATGATATTCATAAACTCTCTCAATTCTGAAAGGGCTTCTCATTTGTGTTCTAGAACACCTCCGCTGCTGACAAGACTCCAATGCTGAATCTTTTACAACATGATTCTTTTATAACATTGTTGGAAATGGCCCTTTTTGCAGGGTTATCCCCAAACTTTTTGCTTCTTACTCCTATTTTTTCCTGACCTGTGTTTTTTGGCTATAGGACTCTGGGCACTTTACCACTGCTGATCAGTGCTAAAGTACATATGCTCTCTGTGTAAATTGATATTGCGATTGGTTCCCCCTGATTGGCATATTTGTTTTACCAGTAGGTCCCTAGTAAAGTGCACTGAGTGTGCCAGGGCTGGTGAATCAAATGCTACTAGTGGGCTTGCAGCGCTGATTGTGCCACCCACATGAGTAGCCCTGAAAAGAGGTCGCAGGTCTGCCACCGCGGTTCCTGTGCACAGTTAGTTAACTGCCATGTCGACTTGGCAAGTGCACCCACTTGCCAGGCCCAACCCTTCCCTTCTCTTACACATTGGACACCCCTAAGGTAGGACATGTACTGGTGTGTGTAACAAGTCCTGATAGTGAAATACTGCCAATTTCGTTTCTTACTATTGAAAGGCTATCTTGCCCCATAGGAAAGAATTGGGAATGCTTTGTAACATTTTACAAGCATATCTTCCCATAGGGATAAGATAGAAAAATGGAGTTTGGTATCCCTGAACTCAGAATTTGATAACACATCTTTTAGTAAAGATGGTTTTTAAATTGCGTGTTTGAAAATACCACTTTTAGAAAGTCGCTATTTTCTTGTTCAACCATCTTGTGTGCCTCTGCCTGTTTGTGGATTGACTGTCTGGCTTTGGAGTGACTGGGGCTGGGGAGGTGCAGTGGCTCCAGGAGTCTGGATGAGTCAGCACTAGGCTGAATAGGCCTGATCTGCATTTGGAGTGGTGGGAGGAGTAGCACCTATACCTGAATAGGGCTGTGCCTGCCTTCCACAATGCTGGCTCAGCCCCCCTGTGGTGTGTCTGGAGCCAAGGCTCACACTGACAATGGATGTTGTTGTACACTTGCAGAGTGCCCCCAAGAACTGGTTTGAACTGGGATCAGAGCCCCTTGCACAAAGAGAACAAAGACATTTTGGGGTATAAGTATTAGACTTAAAACCCCTGAACTTTAGATCATTCCTGGAATTCAAGAGGAACCTTTGCCACGGAGATGAGCTGGAGAGACTGAAGAGAAGTACTGCCCTTGCTGTGTGTCTGGGGTTGGCCTGCAGTTGCTGTTTCTGCCAAGGAAAGGAGAAAGACTTTGCTGTGTGCTGTGTCCCCTGCTTGAAGGAGATCTTCAAGGGCCTGAAGTGAGCTGGCCTCCTGTTCTGAAGTCTCAGGGACACAAAGACTTCACCCCCAGCTCCCCTAAACTCTGCTGCTGTGAGTTCTGACCTGCCAAGAGGTGCCTGTGCCAGTTTTGGGCCTCTGGAGGTTGTTGCTGCTGTTTGGGAGCTGGAAGAAAGAAGAAACTCGAAGAACTACAGAAATCGACGCATCGAGGGATCGCGGCTGAAGAGGACCGACGCAGCGCCGCTCGACGCCAACGCATCGATCGCCGACGCATCCCGGATTTCCACGCATCGTACCTGTGCAGCAAGTTCTTCCGACGCATCACCCGGGGACCAGAACCGTCACAAAGAATCGACGCATCGATTCCTGTAAAGACTGGATTCGACGCAACCCTTCCTCTGCGTGCAGCGGGACTGTTGAATCGCCTCCCCAAGGTCTCAGAAGTGTTGCATCTCTTTGTTTTCCGATGCTGCGGCTGTTTGGCTTGTGAACTTCAACGCATCTA
>CAWUFW010008637.1:600000-866286 GCA_963921515.1 Calotriton arnoldi
GTAAGTCAGATACACACTAAGGGCCTCATTATGACTTATGACTTATACCCTAAGAAGCCTTTGAAATTGACGTGACTTCAAAGCAAAGCCTTTGAAATGCACAGGTCTCCTTTCAGCCCAGTACTGTCTGCCAGCCTTCCTGTGGGGGTTGATGTGTGAGGACAAGACACTACTTATTGAAGTGTAGGTATCAGCTCCTACCTTCTCTCTTGCCCAGCTCATCAGTATGCAAATGAATGCAGATGCCATGACGTATCCTGTGTTTGTGGCTGTCTGGAGGAAATGCAAAAAGTGTAACTGTCACCCTACACCAGATGTGTATTGGAAACAGGCTGTAAGGCACATAGAGCAGTAAGTGCAGAGAAATGTCAACTTTCTAAAAGTGACACTCCTAAACTCGTAATGTCAAATCCAACTTTACCAGTAAAGAGGATTTGTCATTACCAATCCAAAGATATAAAACATAAAGCAGCTACTCCTCTGCAATCAGGAATTACAGTTTAAAGGTATTTTAAGGAAACCCCAATATTAACCTATGAGTGTTTGTCAGTACTAGGACATGTAAAACAACCAGGTACATGTCTTACCTTTTACTTACATAGCACCCTGCTCTTAGGGGTGACATAAGTAATAAAATGGGAGTTTAAGGCTTGGCAAGTAGTTTTATATGCCAAGTTGAAATGGCAGTGAAACTGCATACATAGGCACTGCAGTGGCAGGTCTGAGACAGGTTTGAAAGGACACTTCTGTGTGTGGCACACTCAGTGCTGCAGCTAACTAGTAGCATTTATCTTACAGGCCCTGTGAATATGGTATACCACTTTACAAGGGATGTACAAGTAAATTAAATATGCCAATCATGTATACACAAATTACACACATGTTTAGGAAAGAGGCACATGCAGTTTAGCACTGATTAGCAGTAGTAAAGTGCTCAGAGTCCTAAGGCCAACAAAAAGATACAGCAAAACGTGGAGGTAAAAAACAATAAGATTGTGGGATGACCACCTTAAGGATGCCAGGTCTAACAATTGCATACCCCTTATAGTTAGTCTGTTGCCAGGGCAGTGGAGGCAGGAAACCTGAGCACTTCAAAGGTAATCCTTTAGAAGCTTCTCCCACTTCAAAGAAGGCACCAGGTATAAACATTGGACCTGAGACAGCAACTATTTTGTACATTTCTGGACCTGTGGAAGACTCTGCCAGAAAGAAGGACTGCCACTCTGCTGAACTGCTGCACCGAAGGACTGCAGCCTTGCTGTGATAACCTGCTGTCCTGTTACCCTCCTGCCTGGAAGAGAAGGATCAGAACCTGAAACCTGTCCCCAGCACCACCAGAATGACTCCAAGGGTTAGTCTCTTGTAACCAGCACCTAGATTCTGCAACTGTGAATCGTACCCTACAAAGTAGAGCAACCCCTGTCCTGGACCCTTGGAGGTGGGACTGAAGTTGCTCTGTCAGCCCTTCTGTGGACCCAGCAGAACCAATGCATCTCTTCTGCTGCTTGGCACAACCCCAAGCAGAACCGAAGCATCATCTCTGCTACGTGGACTTTCCCCATTACAGGATTTGCATCGCTCTCGCAGCCCTCAGCCTCATCAGAGCTGGTGCTGTTTGATTCAATGTTAATGCAGGCCCTCTTATCACAAGCTCCTCATCGATTGCAGCCTTGATAATGACTCAGGACTCCGCATCGCAAGCCCCGCAGCTTCTTTGGAACCTTCTAGTATGCAATGCATTCTCAATGTAAGACTTCACATCAAAAGCCCCTTTGTGGATGTCCTTCCCAGCAACAATGCAAGACCTTGCATCACAGCCTCACATCTCCCTAGAACCGATGATGCACAACACATCTCCAACACAGAACTCGCATTGCCTTGACTGCGTGATGCTACCTCGAGGTTGGCATTTTGTGTTTTTTGGTGCTATATTCACTGAAATCTTTAAAATGACATATCTCCAGTTCTACTGATTGGTGTTTTGGTGTTTTGGTCATTCTTTATATAATATAAGTTACTCTATTTATCTAATTTGGTGTGGGATTCTTCTTGTGTTTTGTTCTTACTGTTTAACTGTTTGAAGTGTTGCACAAATATATTACATGTTGTCTCTAAGTTAAGTCTGACTGGTCTGTACCAGACAGTTGAACACAAGTTAATTTGGAGTTTGCTTGTGACTTCGCCCTGATAATGATTGTGGTTGCTGCTTGAGTAGGGTATCGTCCAGCTCACCATTAATCCAATTTCTTACAAATCCTTGTCAGGGTGAACCACAAAAGTCACTAAATTGTGCTTAATCCTCTAGTAGCTTGGCAAAAAAGCAGTTAGGCTTAACTTAGAAGTAAATTGTAAAGTATATATGCTGCACACAAAAATTAATAAAGTAAAAACACAAAGTAATTTAGAAAAATAGGGTACTTTTTCATAAATAGAATGATACCAAAATGTCAAAAATCCAATCCGTACAAACCGGAGATATTCAAATCAAATTTTTTAGGTAAATGAGTGCCTAAAAGTATAAAGTGCTACTCAAGGTCATCTGGTAGACTGGGAGAAAGTAACAAGATAAAGGCCCACCGCAGTGGAGCGTGGGCCAGATACATGGACCAGGTTAGCCCCGCTGAAAAGGTTACCTTCTCAAAGTCTGGTGCTAAGAGTCCAGTTTGCGTTGAAGGAGGCCGCAAGGAGCACGGAGAGCATCACGAATGGCCATCTCTGTAGCGTGAAGAGCAGGCCAGGCAGTGCTGTCTGTTGTCGCTGTAGCATGAAGAGCTGGACAAGAATCGCAGATGGTTGCTGCTGGAGCTTCATGTTGACAATCACAGCAGGCTTTCATTGCTGTGGAGCAAAGAGCATATCTCGTGTTGCCAGTCATCAATGAAAGTCGCTCTAGTGCAAAGAGTCAGTTTCACCTGAGCTTTGCATTGGCAGACGTCATGGGCGGCAGGATCTCGGCCGACACGAGATGGTTTGTGTTTGCAAAGAGCCCAAAATGTCAGGATTTCTCCTTTACTTGAAGAGGAGTGCACCCTGATGCCAGCCAAGGGTCCAGGACCTGGGGAGGTACCTCTTGGGGATCAGGGTCGCACTCTAGCAGTGTCCAGCAGGGCTCAGAGAGGTCCTGTTGCAGGTCCAGGCAGGTGCAGTTGCAGTAGGCCAGCTGGGCAGTTGAAGGGAGGCCTTTGGAGCTTGTTGTGTCCCTGTAGCTCAGAAAAATAGGTCACACAAATTGTGGAGTCACTCAGGTTAGCCTGGAGGGAGCAGGTCAAGTCTTACTTCTCGGAGAGCAGGGCAGACCTAAAGCAGCAGGGCAGTCCTCTGGTAGAAGCAGGGCCATCCTCTGTGGAAAAAGTCAGGCCTCAAGCAGCATGGCAGTCTTCCTGGGAACAAGGCAGTCCTTCGTCTGTAATATCCACAGGTCCATGAGTGAACTGAAGATATGTTCTGAGAATCCAATACTTATATCTGGTGCCAGCCTTCAAAGTGGGGAAATTTCTTATGTTATCCCCACATCTGGTTCTGGACAGTTCTTCCCTTTCCCTGCCAAGTCTCCAAGAAGTCTGGGGTGACAAATGACTAGTGCCACAGTTCTTAGTGAGTGCTGGAGGCAAGGCCTTTGAAGTGAGAGTGCGGCAGGCAAAACCTCGCCCCACCCATCCTGGTTGGATGGCCAATCTTGACAACACTTAGTCCCCTTTACTCTCACTCTCTGCGAGGAATACACAAAGCCCAACAACGAAGTCATTCACAGTCATGTGTCCCAGGACACCAGCAGCAGGCACGAAATGGTTAGTACAAGAAAATGTCAACTTTGTAAAAGTGGAATTTTTAAAATTGTGACTTAAAATTTGGCTTTACCATTAAATAAGATTTAAAATTACAATTCATTTGAGTCCAAACTAGACATCCTTATCTGTTTCTAATCAAGCGTTACCACTTATTGAATGTAATAGGGTAACCCAATTGTATCCAATGAGAGAGATAGACCTTACAGTAGTGAAAAAGAATTTAGGAATTTCTCACTACACGGACATGTAAAATTTAAAACACTTCCAAATATTAAATACAGTGCCCTCTGGACCTTTAGTGTCTACCTTATGGGTGACGTATATGCATTGAAAGGGATGGCTTTTTCAGGTCAAATTGGCAGTTTAAAACTGCACTACAGGCTGCATTTGCAGGCCTGAGATGTTTTAAGTGCTACTGTAGTCGGGGGCACAATGAGTGCTGCAGGCCCACTAGCAACATTCAATTTACAGGTCCTGGGTACATGTAGTACCATATACTAGGGACTTATAAGCAAATTAGATGTGCCAATCAGGCGAAGGTCAATTGTACCATGTTCAGGGAGAGAGCACAAGCACTTTAGCACTGATTAGCAGTGGTGAAGAGCACAGAGACTCAATGCCAACAAAAACAAATTCACAAAACAGGAGAAGTGAAGGCAAAATGTTTGGCGGTGACCCTGCTGAGAAGGCCAGGTCCAACTTTAGGCATTGGTGGTTACACCTCAAATCCACTTTACCAGAATCCTAAACAGCAAATCTGGAGATAATGAAGTGCCACACTGCCCTTCTTCTGTTTTGATCATTGATATTCAACTATTTACAGTGGTTCAAACCCCATGGGAAGGGGGAATGGTAGATTGCTTGAGTAAGCTGTAGGTGTCTATGTGCTATGGTTCTCCTTTGTCCGTATCTGGTTCATTGGAGAACTATAACGACAAAGAGAAAAGCAAAGAAAATTGTATATTTTGGGATAAAAAAGCACAATCTATGTATTCCCCTGTACCAGTGCACACATTTCCCTTAATGCTGGGGTTTATGTTGGCGAACGTCTGTACACAAGGTAGGTTATACTGCCATGTGCACTGAAATGTGTGATTAACTCTGTAATCTAGCAGTAACCATAGACAGAAATTACACCGTTGTACAAAGCACCCTCAGTCTTTTTAATTGTACTCTCTCAAACCTTCATACCTTATTCTTGCAAGTGTTTCTTAGCTCAGCAGCCATCATCTCATTGTTTCTGTCACATAGATAGTTCCAATGACCTAGTTATATGCCTCAAATGTATGTAGTCTTGAAATGCACAACATATTACTTTTCATGAGTGGTACAGATGACAGCAAATGCAAGTAGTACTGATTTTCAGGAGCAATGCAGATGATACAAAGTGTCTAGTGTCTATTGTCCAAGGTGCACATACAATATATGACGCACTTTTGCAATTTATAAAATTTGTTCTCGATATCGCAATAGCTGGTAAAATATTTTTTAACTAACTACTTTTCCTACCAAACTGCTACTGACATTGTTACGTGTTCTTCACATGTCTTCTCAAGGCCGTAATGTATGTACATAAATGTATGGAGAGTAACTTTCTGGTTGCACATCCATAATTGGGGTATCTAAATAGAAGGCTAGGCTTTTTAGACTCTTTGTTTATGAAATCTGCACTCTTAGATGGGTTAGTTTTCCTTGCTGAAGTTGTCACTGACTCTTTATTTACATTTCTGCACATTGCAGATCATGTGTCCTATCATCTCGTATGTGAAAGTTTGCATTTTGCTTGTGAATGAAGCATGCTCGTTATTTTGCTTGATCCTAAAATTGATACTATTATGTGCAGTATTTGCAATATTTTATAATAACAACTGATGTGCCTCAAACAACCATAAAGTATGTATGTTACTTGAAGCAATGCACATTATTGATATTGTAGTTGAAGATCAAACAATTTGGCATTTTGATCAGAAAGCTAGTTAGGACTGATCTCAACATAAATGTGAATCTAAGAATGTAGGACCAGTACAAAACACGGTCTTACTAATTGTCCTGTGAAAGCAACTAGTTGTCTAATAACCCAAAACCAGACCAATTAGGGAAAAAGGGTTCAGTGATTAAAACCTTAACACAGCAGTTTGGCCTGAGAAACAAAGCAATATGATAGATTAGAAAGGCTTTATGTGCACCGGTAATGCTGAAAGAAAAGGGACTGCCCAAAAACCCTAGGACAAGGGCAAACAATGAATAAAGAAAAAACAATGGTTCGTAGGGGGAAATGTGAGCCTCAACTTCCTCGTCAACCATGCACAACCATCACTAGATTGGTTTGAACAAGAATCAAATCAAATGTATTCAATTCATTACAAACAATAAAGTTAAAGGTATCTTTTCGGACATATTGTATTGCAATAAGGTGCTCCAAAAATACAGCGACGCAGTGAAACTGAAATGAGTGACTGGGGTGGCACCATTATTCAGGGTAGACTGACAGATAGCAGAGTCCAGGTCAAGTACAGGGTTGTTGGAAGCCTGTTGTGTCCCTGGGGCTTCAGATCTGGAGGCCAGCCAACTTGCTTTTGGAGTCACTCTGGGGTTATGGGTTCAAGAGATGCAGGTCCAGTACTCCTCATCCAGGCAAGAAGGTACCAGGTCAGCAAAGTTGGACAGCGTTCCTTCAGAGCAGCAGTCCAGCAGAGTGGCAGTCCTTTCAGCAGCACAGGAGTAATTCTTCCTGGCAGACTATCCACAGGTGCAGGGGTATACAGAATAGTTGGTGTCTGAGGTCCAATATCTATACCCAGTTATGCCTTTGAAGTGGGAGGAGCGTCTAGAGGCAGGTATTTTAGGTGCACAGGTTCCTTGCGTTCCTAGCCCTGGCTCCAGTCTAACTACAGGGGGTATGCAGACCTTTGAGTGAAGGCAGGACACAGCCTATTCAAGTGTAATTGTAGCTGGTCCAGCTCCTCCCTTCCATGCTGCCAGTGACGGCCCATCCAGGCACATCTAAACTTCCTATTCTGCGTGGCTGTCTAGGGGGAATATACAAAGCCCAACTGCAACTACACCCAGTCATGTGACCCAGAGATATTCTACATGCACTAAATGGCTAAGGCAGGAAAATGCCAACTTTCTAAAAGTGGCAGTTTCAGAATTGTAATTTAAAATCCAACTTCACCATAACTTAGGATTTTTCATTACAATTCCTAAGATATTAAACATGGATAAGTTACCTGTTCCCATTTGAACATTACAGCTTAATAGATGTAATAAGGTAACTCCAATGTTATCCTATGGGAGAGGTAGGCCTTTGCAATGGTGAAAAAAGAATTTAACAGTTTTCACTATCAGGATATGTAAAACATACATGCCCTGTTTTTAAAATGTATTGCACCCTGCCCACTAGGTTGTCCAGTACCTACCTTAGGGGTGACTTAATGTATTAAAAAGGAAGGGTTGGGCCTGGCTAAAGATTTATTTTGTCAGATCCAAATGGCATTTTAAAAGGGCACACACAGACATACTGCAATGGCAGGTCTGAGACTTGTTTAGAATGCTATTTAAGTGAGTGGCGCAATCAGTGCTACAGGCCCACTAGCAGCATTTATTTTACAGGTCCTAGGCAAAGGTAGTGCCACTTTATGAGGGACATACAGGTAAATTAAATATGACAATTGTGTATAAGCCAATCTTACCATGTTATAAGAAGGGAGCACAAGCACTTTAGCACTGGTTAGCAATGGTAAAGTGTGCTGGGTCCTAAAGCCAGCAAAAAACAAAGTTAGCAAACAGAAGAGTTGAAGGCAATAAGTCACGGTTAAACCACACTAACAATGCCAGGTCTAACATTTACCCTTTACCATTTAAAAAAAAAAATCATGACAGGTCTCCAGTGAACTTGTCCTTTTAGTGAAAACATTTTATGGATGTACAATCACAGGAACACAATACACACAGTCAGTTTCACCCCTGGCAATTGGTATCATTCCACTTAAAAACTCAAGGACTGTTGTGTAGTTCCTATAAACCTATATAGGATCTGCGTGTTTAGACAACATATACTGTAGGATTGGAGTCAGACTGATTCTGGACACCCCTACTGAATATGTCAGCCTGTATACCAGCTAGCTCACAGTGCCACTAGAAACTCCTCTTCCCAAGGAGAGAATAGGTCTTGGCAACTATCGAACATGACAACCCTGATCCCTCAGGATCGTGGAAACACTGTGCTACTTTTCGCTCAGTCACTCGTGCTCACTTCGTCTCAGAGAGATACACAAAATAAATGTTGGGGACGTTTTTCAATAAGCATTTATTGAACCAGCATCATTCTAGTGTAAAATAGGTGTTCTGAAACAACCACTAGACAGTAACAGATATAAATGATTATAAGCACTAACAGAGTAAAAGGATCATGTTAAAACAGTGAATACAGTGAAGTATATAAAATACATGACAGTAAAGTGCGTACTCCTACGATACAACCCTAACTAGATGTACCTAAATGTAGCTAGCATGTGTATGGGTGTGAAAGCCAAGAATCCCTCTAGGATAAAGTCAACCCCATTACCTGAAGTGAGAGACTGTGGGACCCCGTCTTGGTCTCAAGATGGACACCCCGCAAGGGATGTCAGACCACTGTGAGCTGAAGTGTCTGCGTGCAAGAGCCTCAGCGTCTCCCGTCAGTGTGTCGGCATGGAAGTCCTTTTCTCCTCTGACTCTCTCAGCAAGATATGATGTATATATACCCAAAGTGGTACCCCCTGGGTATATACCTTGCTGTGTCATGTCGGACTAGGATGACGGAAGGAATGACCCTTTTGCATAGTTATTATGCAGGAGATGGTAGGCCTGCTGTCCTGCTGTGATTTCAAGAATCCTCATGCATAATGAATGAGGCTTAAGCTTTTCGGAGAAAACCCCATGTCATCTTTGGACATTACCGAAATAGGTAAAAGGTCAGTACTAAGAACCGTTATGCAGTGTACTGGTAGGGGAGAATATAGGTGAAAGGTTAGGTGACTACCTGAGCCTATATTGGGGTACCTATATGGAACATAACATCCACTCCTCATCCAACTGGACGACATGCTAAAAAAATTCTACGTACGGCTAAACATGAGACGCAACTATTAATAAGCCCATTAAAAATAGTATTTACAATGTCAAATTTCTAAAACATTTCTAAAAGAAAAATAGTGCAGGCAAGAAAGGTCTGTACTAAATAAGTTCGTATATATAGTCTGAACAATGAGAGACTGAAAGCCATGCAGTTTAGACAAAGTGTCTTGTTTAAAATTCCAAATTTAGTTGTTTTTGAAAAAGGCCGAATATTTCCCAGCACACGATGAGCCAAATGTTTATGTGTCCTGGCTGGGAGATGCAACATCACTGTTGTCTGCAAACGCATATGATGGTCCCTGCAACACCTCGCAGATCAGGTCAATCGAGCACAGATGTTCCTCTGTATTCACCACAGCTGTTGCTGGGGATGTACTAGTGTCATACGAGGCCTGAGTATTTGTTGAGGAGCTGGTATTCTTCCCAACAGGAGCTGAAGCATCCCGTGGTGGCTCCAATAATGCAGACATCAACAATGGAATATGCGAGGACACTGCAGAACACGGGCTGTTATCGGGTCCAGTAAAGCATCAACGTCCAGTGGCGCAATTGTTGGAAGTGTTAGACAGAGATCCAACAGGCATTCTTGTCCGCAGAACAGGCATCAGAGAACAGACAGAATACAGTCGATCCAGACTGGTCTAAATGACGAGAACCAAGACTCACTCAGTTCTCTAAGATGAGGTGTGCCCAGATGGATTACCATGCGATCACGGTATCAGCGCTCCAAGAGCGTGCGTTCCATCTCCTTGGTGACTGGGACGTCCATTGCGTAGCAGAAAAAGGACAATCAGGATACCTGCTATTAGAAACAGTATCAGCGGAAATCCTCCAAAAATGCTTCAGAATACGGAGTGTATTAAATTAGGAACAACTCCGAGGATTGTCTGAAAGGTGCTGAACAGTCCAGAACCTATGGTCTTAAATAGGTGGACAATACCCGTTGTATCAGACATGTTAAAGATACGTTGTACCATTTCTGTGAAATGGAAAGGGCAATTTGTTTGTATCAGTGCCTGTATCTCAGTTGAGGACCTTGCAACCTGGTGAGCATAAGTTTCTCGGGTGGAGGTTAAGGGCACGGTTTGCTGTAAAAGCATGGCTTTCATTCGGCTCAGAGTATCAAACCGTATAAAGGAAACATTCAACGAAAGCCATAATGGCGCCGCCCTGATTGTGTGGGTCAGTGGAAACGATACTTGCATACAGCAAGTAACCCTGGAGCTTACAGTAACAAGATATGCGATGCCTGGGAGCATCCCACAACAACCATGATCATTCAGCATCAAGTAACTCCCATTCGAAAGCAATATGAAATCCAAGTTAATCACGGCAGCTGGGGAACCTCTCAAGTGACAGGATAAGTTAGCAACCGAACTATTACAGGCCCTGTGCAGCATTATATCCTGGCATATGAGAGATCCACTTAAGCAATTCTCGCAGTTGGTACCGCCAAGGAACACTTCCATGTCCCCATTCCTACATCGAAATCTGTACGGTAATTCCCAAGATTCCTTGATGAAATCCCTACCCATCGCGTCATATCTGCCTGCCTGTTGTTGTTCTAGGCAATACTGAAACTGGAAAGGTGTGACCGGTAGTGTTATATGGCCATGGATTAACCATTCCGTGGATGGTGACTCTGCCACAGTAAAAGGTAACTTGTCCAGTTTTTCAATACGCAGCATTGTATATTTTGCTCCCCTTTGCGCCATTGTAATCTGTTTTTCTGTTAAATTATATGCAGATAAGAGTGACGTACTGTTGATAAATTGCCAAGGCACATAACCAGCGCGCAATGATTGCAGCGTCCAGCTTAATAGCATAATAGAACGTAACTGTCATTGTCCGTGTTGTAGTATGGACAAGTCTTGTTCTAGTATATCTATAGCAGAAGATACAATGTTGCCCAGTGAATAAATTCTTGATGTTAATGTAGTTAGACCGTTGTCAACTACAGCTAATGCCTGATCTAGGTTAATCTTATCTATTTCACGAAGTCTCTCCGCAGGTTCTTGTTGAGAGATTTTCCAGATTTCATTATAGACAGCATAATAGAAACGTTTCTGACGTGGCTTTCGGGGACCTAGTAAAAAATCCCTTAGATCCACCTCATCTGAGAGTAAGGATAAGTGCTGTTTCACCTGGGACCGTGTTGAGGTTTTTAGCCAATCGAGGCACAATCTTCACAACACTGTATGATGTCACTACCCCGGATGTTCTCTCTGTACATATCGTTGGTCTGGCCTATGGATACTTAACCCTTTGGTTGTACCCTTGAATCTTGACTGAGATCTGTTTGTGTCTGTGGGCCAAACTAATCATCCCTTCCAAATGGGGTCTGATGTATTGTACTGCATGATGTCATCTATTGTATCCCCTCCACTTGATGTAAAATTGATGTGTGAAGGTGTGGAAAACCGTGGTGTGTTCAAGTCCTTTTTCTTGGCTAGTCCAAGACAGGAAGTCTGTTGCACAGTTTCATACAGAAGTATCATTATTTGTGGAATGAGGCACACTCTAAATAGTGCTTCCGTTCCCTGAACTTGCCATTCTTTAGAACCCCAGACTGATGTTGTGTCTATAGCGTCCTTCCAGAAGTCGAAACCCTGTTCAGACAGTTGGGAAATAAAGGATACAGAATAAATCTGTTTGGTGTTAGTCAGCATATTTTTCTATGCAGGTGTAGATGCAACCTCATAGTAATATGAGGTCAGGTCAGAAGTGTTAAACCCTGAAAAATATGAGAATGTCTGCACAAACGTTTTCGAACTACCTTTCGGTGGTGTCGGGCAATGTTCCCATTGGTGGTAAGTCAATCAATCAATCATGTCACTTATAAAGCGCACTACATACCCGCGAGGGTCTCAAGGCGCTGGGGGAAGAGGGGGGTGGTGCTGCTACTGATCGAAGAGCCAGGTCTTGAGGAGTCTTCTGAAGGCCAGTAGGTCTTGGGTCTGTCGGAGGTTGGTGGGGAGGGTGTTCCAGGTCTTGGCGGCGAGGTGGGAGAAGGATCTGCCGCCGGCTGTCGTTTTCCGGATGCGGGGGACTGTGGCGAGGGCGAGGCTGGTCGAGAGGAGCTGGCGGGTGGGGGTGTAGAAGCTGAGTCGTCTGTTGAGGTAGGCTGGTCCGGAGTTGTGGAGTGCTTTGTGTGCGTGGGTGAGGAGCTTGAAGGTTATCCTCTTGTTGACAGGGAGCCAGTGCAGGTCTCTCAGGTGGGGTGTGATGTGGCTGCGTCGGGGGATGTCGAGGATAAGACGTGCAGAGGCGTTCTGGATGCGTTGCAGCCGTCTCAGGAGCTTAGCCGTCGTTCCTGCGTAGAGGGCGTTTCCGTAGTCCAGCCTGCTGGTGACGAGGGCCTGGGTGACTGTTTTTCTTGTTTCGGTGGGGATCCACTTGAAGATCCTGCGGAGCATTCGGAGGATGTTGAAGCAGGATGAGGAAACAGCGTTGACCTGCTTAGTCATGGAGAGGGTGGGGTCGAGGATGACCTCTAGGTTGCGTACGTGGTCGGTGGGTGGCGGGGCTGTTCCCAGTGATGTTGGCCACCAGGAGTCGGCCCAGGCTGAAGGGTTGGAACATTGTGAGGGATACTCGATTTGTATAAAAAGTGATGACCATAATGATGGTAACAGTACATACTATCAAAGTCAGATGTGTCCTCAAACATTTCATTGTTTGAAAATGCAGCTGATTTTTCTAAATTAGACAAATTATTATTAACAGTTTCAAAATCCCAATCATGAGAAAATGTACTGGAGGTAATGATATCATTTAGAGAAATTTTAAATAAATGTGGAATCTTCAAAAGTTCAGTGGGGCCAAATAAATCATAATCAACTTTGTCCTAAACTATAACATCAGGAATTGGAACAGCTGTAATGTTCATGGAAAACAAGTCTCTTCGTTCACGATTAGATGATGTATGAGGTTTCAGGACCAAGTTCACATTAGATACTGCAGAACGTTCTGGGAGATATTTTCCATTTATGAGTAAGCAAAAAAAAGTTACCAAGCCAATCCAGAAAAGAAAAAACAATATTGCAGATATTATCCAGAGCTGGAGCCAAGGTGATACCAAGTAAGTATTTTTTAGAAAAGTGTAAAATTCACGCATATGTTGCTTATGGGAAATTGGAGGAGCTGGCGATGTCTCGGATTCACTGGGATCAAGAGAGAAGGCATCAAAATTGATGAAATAGCCAGATGCAGTTCGTTCAATCTTTGGAAGCTGGGCAGGATGTGTTGAACCGGTAGGTGTCTCTTGTTGAGGCATATTGATGTAGACGTCAGTGTTTGGCCGAATTGATATTTGTCTTTCATTTGTTGTTTGAAGTTCTGTTTCCAGAGGAACGAGTTCCATATCATTGTTGGAAATTCCATCATTTCGTATTGGTGACTCTTTGAATGTTATGAGTCTTTCTGTCTGAACTTCCTGTATGGTAGCGAGAGGAGAGCGTCGGCTACCCAGGAGCCTAGGAGGCCTACTATTCAGTATTGGCTACATAGTGTGGTTTTATCAGATCAATGGAGACTAATCTCTTTCCTTTTTTTCTGGCATGGGACAGAAGAAGTACTGTTCTTGTTCCTTCAACAGCCAGGACAGGTACAGGCTTTCTGTATGATGGACTAAATTATTTTTTGTCCTGGATCTTTTCTCTGACCAGAACTCCGACTAGTGGGATCCAGACAGGTCTTGCCGTGACTGATTTGACTTCCCCAGTGGAGGTGCCTTTTACCTGCACATTGCTTAGGAGTGCTCTGGATTCGTTCAGATCCTGTAAAACAACCAAGCATTTTTTGATGTCAAAAAGTTTGTCATCCGCTACTGTGCTTTCATTATTGAGATCAGGTACCCACATTCTCGTCCAAATAGGACCTCATACGGAGTGACACCCCCTAGAGAACTTCTTGGCATATTGTTGAGGGCACACTGTATCCCATAAATGTGATTGACCCAACTACCACCTGAACCTAATACTCTCTCTGTTAAAGACTGCTTTAAGTCCCGGTTTTTCCACTCCAAGACCGAATTCCCCTCGGGATGGTATGGAGAGGAGTACCGCAATGCTACTTGTAGGAGTATTTGAGTGGAAAACCTTTTGGTAAGGCTGTGCTGTCTTTGAGTGAAGCATTGACAGCTACCATTATCTGTCTGTCTATTCTTGTTTTTGAACGAGTGATTGCAGCTATGGAAGCAGTACGTACTGCTCCATTCGCGGCTTCATCAGACAATGAATTCCCTTCAACGTGAACGCCATCACGTTGATGACTCAGCGTGTGTATCACGTGAGGTCTTGGTAGTTCGTTTTTCAACTCAGCTACCTGTTCCCATAGCAATTTATGCTTAATTGTGCAACCTTTAGAGTCTCTAAACCCATTCTGACCCCAGTAGTGAGGATATTCCTTGTATGACTGGACACAATAAAAGGAATTGCACACAATCAGTGTGGGGAATTCCCGATCCGTATTTATTAGTGCCAGCAATAGGGCTTTTAGTTCTGCCAGGTGAGCCGTGCAGTCTCCTAGAGACTGTGTCTTCGTATCACTGGAATGGAACTTGCCTTCCCGCATACGACCTTTTACAATCGCACAAGCGGCGCTGTATTGCTGTTTACTTCCTATGGCCGGCTGAGCAGATCCATCAGTGTAAATAATGTATTCATACTGATCTAGAGGCATTATTTCATTAGGGAGAGGATATTCTTGTTCATATTGCAGAAATGCTTGTGTTTTCAACCTTGGGTGATATCTGTATTCTACATCCGTAGCAGTGAGATAATTAGCCCATTGTATCCATCTTGGATGTAAGGCTTTAGCGTTAGGAACGCTAGCCTTCGTAGCAGCCTCTAAGGCTGGTATCGGAGTTACGACAATTATTCGTTTCCCCTAAGCCAGTGCTCTTTCTCTTACTACAGTGGTTTGTACTGCTGTCAGTATCTTTTCTGTAGAAGCAAAGTGCATTTCAGCGTTTGTGTACAAATGTGATTTGTATGCTATGGGTACCATTTCGCCTTCATTGAAGGTTAGGTAAGTATACCCAGATTGACCTGCTACAATGCGGATCACTAGATTGCGTACGTTTACGCGTGTCTGTAAGTGTTTTGAAGCTATCATGTCAGCTTGTAGGAAACAAAGGATATCTGTGTGTTCCTGTACCCAATGCCTAACTGAAAAATCAGGTCTGATTAAGTCGTAGAAAGGTTTTACTTTTTCTGCGTAATCCAAAATGTATGTTCTGCCAAAATTTTAAATCCCAATATGGATTGGAAGTTTTTCAAAGATTTAGGAGGTTGGAGCAGCGCACACTTTTCTAAAAAGTTAGCTGCCCGGCTTTTTCCTTCACTTGAAAACTCATATCCTAAAAATAGGACATTGAGGTGGGCTATTTTTGATATTTTAAAGTTGAATTTGTAGCCCTTAGAGGCAAATCCCCAAATTATGGTGCTCACCCTGGTCAAGTGATCCTGTAAATCATTATCCGTCAGATAAATATCATCTACATAGGACAATGCCTCTTCATCCAAATTCTGAAGTAATTCTGTTTCCCTAGCGCTGAACAACCCGGGGCTATTCTTATACCCTTGGGTAAGTTGACAAAATTGACGCTAGAAACCTAGCGCTGAGAATGCTGTTAAATACCTGCTTCCAGGAGCTATATTTTGGCAGAAAAATCCATTTGAGATGTCTAATGTTGTTTTGTATTTTTTCCGCACAATGTTATTCATTAATGCGGCACTGTGTGCATTCTGTACTGCAAATGTTTTAGTGCATGTATTCAGATGTCTGTAGTCTAAAGCTAGACGATATGAATTGTCATGCTTCATTACGGGAAACAAAGGATTATTCATTGGAGAGGTGCATGTTTCAATTACACCTTGGTATTCAAGTTGATCTAAGATCTCCCTGACTTGTTTTTTCGCATCTTGTTTTATTGGGTACTATCTCTGTGGAGTTGGAGTAGTTTTTGCTGGGATTACATGGTGTGGTGACTCAGCATCCCACCCAACATGGTTGTGATAAAGTGCTGGAGCAAGGGCTACCGCCCACTCCCGTGCGTATGTGTGTTTTAAGTAAATTGGAACGTGGTCGGAAAATGATGGTAAAATTACCATCTCTCCCTTTCCGCAATCCATAACACTTTCAGGCGGCCAATCTTGTTCAGCTAAAAGTATGTCATAGCCATAAGTCAAGTTCTCCCAAAAGAGACCTTTAACTTTTCTGGGTTTGTCCCCCTCCATATGGAGTGTTATTTCATGTAACCTATGTGGGACACCTACCCTCGTATCAGGTGTTTCCACCGTGATGTGCTCACTCAACTCCGCTGTCACCAGAAATTCCATCAGGTTCTTGCGAGCTATTGTTACTTCTGCTGCGCTGTCTAACATCGTCAGAGGCCCTCCCCTTCAGTAGTTGAGTCCTCAGAATTCTGGGCATGTCTAACTTTGAGACCTGCTACTTTCTTCTTTTTAAATTGAGGTTTAGATTGTGGCTTGTTTTCTTTTTTTAGAAGGGTAACTTGAAGCGCGTGGCGTGTCTCTGGACTTTGTACGCTGTTCTTGTCTGTGTTCTGACTGTTCTTCTCTCTCGGAGTTTCTTGGTGAACCCTGAAAGGAACGAGAGGAACGTGTATCAGTATCCTAATACCTGTCAGGTTTTTTAATGTTATCTCTATTCCTGATATTGTATCTCCTTTCGGAGGGCTCTTGTTGAGGAGACCCACTCCTAGATAGAGATCTATTTTCTCTAATCTTTTGGTTTTTATTGTTATTATCCCATTTCTTCTTAGAAGAATCAGGTGCTTGCTTTGTGTTATCCTTTTCAGGACCACCCATGAGTTGAGGTTTTGTTGCTCTAGCTCCCAAACTCTCTCTACCTAATTCAACATAGGTGTCTGTGATAATTTTAGGTAATTCACGTTCCTGTTGTAAAGGAGTGAAATCCCTCAGGTGTTGGCTGCCTCCCCTTTTATATTGGCTAATATTATAGCTGATACTTGGGCAAAATTACCTAATAATTTCATCCCTAAGTTCAGAGCAGGTTCTGCTCCATATTCAGTTTGTGTCTGTCTTAATACAGCTGGTATTACTGCTAATGACGGGATACCATGAGTTCTGGTATATATGGCAGCGAAAACTGTACCCCAAGTGGTACAATCCTTTATCTGGGGAGCTATCCCCATTGGCAAGCAGATTGTTAGCATTCTGTGTTTTTCTTGAGGGCTTGTGTGTGGAAATACTGCCTCTAGCTGCGTTATTTTTTTAGCTATCCAGAATGGCATTTGCTCACATTTAGTGGGCATTCTACCCATAACTGTGTATAGCATTTGTGGTGTAATTTAAGTTGTAGAACTCTGAACTTGATTTGTTTGTGTAGCTCTTGTTGGCTGAAGTGTGAGTGTTCTCATCACGAATTGTGTCAAGTTTCTGTAAAGTTTTATTATTTCTTTATATAGTGAATGTAAGTCTGCTACTGGCATTGTGTCAATGTCCGGATGCGGTGTGTAAACCGCAAGGACGGGCCAAGTGGCCCCGTCTCTTCCAAGCAGACCTAGTCTTACTTTGTTTCTTGTATGGGGGAGGGTGCCTTTAAACCAGTTTATATGCTCCTGGTAGGTGAGCGGAATTTCAATGTCCTCATACAGACTGTATTCATTTGGTGGTTCTTCTTCAGTGTAAGAATGAAATGTATTTGATTGTGCATCTGCTTGTGGGAATTTAACCAATGAATAGAATACCTCTGTTCTATATGATTCGTGAGCCTCAATCACGAAAGTTGCTGTCCCACCCCTAGCTGTGACTCTGTAGTCTGTTAGCTTTTGAGTAAGGGCATCTCTATCATTTTCTGAAATGTTAATTTCACCTTCTTCCTCCTCCCTCACTGTGGGTGCACGTTGTTCTGGTGCAGCGGCATCTTCAGTCATTGTTGAAAAAATTTTCAAGGAAGAGTTTCAAGGAAACTGAGATAAGGTTTTATGCACAATAGGAACTGTTTGTCCTTCAAGCTTGATAGACCTACAGCCAATAAAATAGATTTTTTTTTCCTACTCATCTGTGGCGGATAATTCCCTCCCACTCCAGACGTCTCTGGGGAAATGTGAGTAGGGGGTCTCTGAAAATAGCACAACTTAACTACTCAAATTTGACTGTTAAATAAGTACCAAACCAACGTTGGCGGTGCCACGTCGTGTAGTTCCTATAAACCTATATAGGATCTGCGCGTTTAGACAACATATACTGTAGGATTGGAGTCAGACTGATTCTGGATGCCCCTACCGAATATGTCAGCCTGTATACCAACTAGGTCACAGTGCCACTAGAAACTCCTCTTAGCAAGGAGAGAATAGTTATTGGCAACTATCGAACATGACAACCCTGATCCCTCAGGATCGTGGAAACAGTGTACTACTTTTCGCTCAGTCACTCGTGCTCACTTCGTCTCAGAGAGATACACAGAATAAACGTTGGGGACGTTTTTCAATAAGCATTTAGTGAACCAGCGTCATTCTAGTGTAAAATAGGTGTGCTGAAACAACCACTAGACAGTAACAAATATAAATGATTATAAGCACTAACAGAGTAAAAGGATGGTAGATGTCTATTAAAAGAGCGTCTTTTAATATTGGCTTAATTTTTATTCTTTTAATCTGTTTTCTACCTGTTTACCTGTTATTATGCTGTGAATCTGCTTGTGGTGGCTTGGGAGGGCACTGGGACGCCTCGGTGGCTTTTGCGGGGGTTGCTGCTTTAGGTGCGGCCGCCATCTTGAAGGCACTGTGGGGTCAGCGGGATAGTCTATTCCCAGGACGACATAAATGGGAGCGCGGACGCGCAGCGGGCGCGCCGCTGGCGCGCCGAAGGCGCGCCAAAGGCAAGCCCGTCTGCGCCCGTCCGCGCCCGGGTCGCGCTCAGCGCTAGAACCCATGTCCATTGTCCATCAGGTAAGACACCTATCCTGATCTATTCCAGAGCTCAACTATGCAATCTGAGGCCGGCAGTGAAGACTCACGGCTGTGTCTGCCTTTTGCTGAGTTCAAGACCCCCCTCCTCACATATTACTTGCCCCAATTGTAACTGTTCTCTACCAAGATTGGAATATCAGGCGATTAGGACCTTTAATAACAAAAAGTTTAAATGGGTGGAACCAGAGGAAACATTGATAAAATGTATTCTGCTCAATGCTAGATCATTGGTGAAACATAGCCTAGAGTGTGCTACTTTATTAGAGGAAGAAAACATCAACTGGCCTTTATTTCAGAGACATGGACTGATGAAGCTTCAGGGCCAGACATAGTTAAAGCCACGCCTCCTGGATTTATCTGCTACACCCTTAATAGGCCAGGTAGGAGAGGTGGGGGCCTAGTGATTATCTACCATGATTCCTTGAAGGCAGGTTTTCAGATAGCCTAAAACGCAGACTGTGAGGCACTATCTTTTAGTTTTAATCTTACTAATCACTCTGCGTTTAAGGGTATTCTATTATATAGACCCCCTGGCCCCAAACGTTCTTTCTTAACATCTGTTGGTAACTTCCTGGAGGAGGGGCTCTGTGCTGATTCATTTACAATCATGGGTGACTTCAACTATCATCTAGAAGTTCACTCTGAAACAGATACAGTGGCTCTTCTAGACCTAATGAAGAGTGCTGACCTCAGTCAACGGGTGATAGGCCCGACTCATGAGGCAGGACACACCCTAGATGGAATTTTTTCAAACCATTTACAACTCCATTTCACAGGTGTGCTGCCCCTTACCTGGTCTGACCACTTTGCTGTGCAATTTGAGTTGGCTTGTTCAGTGCATTGTCAGAATAGGGAGGGGCCAAAGAGTCAAATTAAAAGCAGGGCTTGGAACAAAATTGAGGGCCCTGCATTAACTAATGCTCTTCTAGCAAGTGTGGGCCAGTTTCCTCCAGGATTAGAGGAGGCCACCACACACTACACCAATTGGATCAAATCAGCATGTAACGATCTCGCCCCGGAAAAAGTGCGGGTCCTTAGAAGATCCCAACCTACGGCCCCCTGGTATACGGAGTATCTAAGGTAACAGAAACTTATCTGCAAATCTCTTGAGCGGATTTGGAGGAGAGATTATGAGGAAGCTGCTAAAAAAAATTATAAACAAAGTCTTGCAATCTATAAGCAAATGATTTGTAATGCAAAAAAGGATTTTTTCTCAAACCGCATCAGTCTTACAGGGAATTCGGCCAAGGAACTGTTTAATATAGTGTCCAGCTTGGCATCCCCTTGTCCCAAAAAGATTGAATCAACACAGGAACTATGTGAGGATATTGCCTTGTTTTTTCAAAAAAAGGTTGATATTATTTTCTCGGCTTTCCAACACCCAAGTGTTGTGGGGATGGGGGCTTATTTGGAGGAAAGTACCAACACTTCTATCCCACTTGTTGTCTTTGATAAATTTGAGCCACTTTCTTCTGTGGAAACAGAGAAGCTCTTGGTGACAGCAAGGTCAGGCTCCCCCTATGATCCCTGCCCTGTATCAGTAATCAAACGGGCTTCGGGACCGGTTGCCAGTTCACTTAGCTCCCTATTCTACTTAATGTTTGAAGTAGGGGAATTCCCTAAACGGTGGAAGATCGCCTCAATACTTCCTCTATTAAAAAAGTCTAACTTGGATCCTAAAGATCCTAATAATTTCCGCCCAATATCTCGCCTTCTGTTGCCAGCTAAATTGGTTGAAAAAGCTATGAATGGACAACTCACTGCTTTTCTAGGCAAGACAAAAGGCTTAGATCCAACTCAATATGGATTTCGAGAGGGCCATAGTACAGAGTCCGCTCTTATTAAATCCACTGAAGAGATTAGAGAAGTTTTGGATAGGGGAGGTAAGGCCGCTTTGATTATGTTAGATCTATCAGCGGCCTTTGACACGGTCCATCATGAGTTACTGATGGACCGGCTGTCAACATGCGGGGTCCAGGGCAAGGCCTGGAAGTTGATAAAATCCTTCCTTACGGATAGGTCTCAAATTGTGGCATTGGATGAATTTTGTTCCAGACCCTTTTCCTTGCCCTGTGGAGTGCCACAAGGGTCCTCCCTCAGTCCAACACTTTTTAATATTTATGTCTCCTCTTTGGCATCTCTAATTGGCTCCTATGGTTTTAACCTTACCTCCTACGCAGACGATACACAAATTGTGGTTGCTCTGCATCATGGCCAGAGAGCGAGAATAGAAAGTCGGTTCCATGACTGTATGGAGGCGGTAGGGAGGTGGATGGTGCAAAACTGTTTAAAACTTAACTCAAATAAGACAGAGGTCATTTTATTTGGAAATGACCCTAACTTCTGGGCCCCAAGTTGGTGGCCAGACACTCTGGGTACTCTCCCCACACCCACCAGGAAGGTAAAGAATCTGGGAGTGATTATTGATGATAAGCTCAACTTTAGTGATCAGATAAATGCTGTAGCTTCAATCACCTTTTACACTCTCAGAATGATTAAAAAATCCTACACTTCTTGCCGGCAGACAGTAGGCGGACAGTTGTCACGGCACTCATCATGTCTAGGTTAGATTACTGTAATGGTCTCTACCTTAACATACAAGAACGATCTATGAATAAGTTGCAACTGCTGCAAAATGCAGCCGCTAGATTGCTTACTAACACTCCCAAATGTATGCCTATTGCTAATGAAATAAAAAAACTCCACTGGCTGCCGGTGAGGAAAAGGGTGCGCTTTAAGGCCCTGTGTACAGTATACAAGGCTTTGCAGGGCATTGGCCCAGAATATCTTAAGCAGCGACTGCAATGGTACCAACCAATAAGAACACTATGCTCCTCTGGGGCAAAGTTGGTATTAGTACCAGCCATAAAAAAAGCTTCATGGGGTGGAAGAAGCTTTATAGCATGTGCAGCAAGGGCCTGGAATGATCTTCCCTTCTACTTGAGAAACTCCACTGATCTGCTACTTTTTAGGAAGCAACTGAAAACATGGCTTTTTAATCTATAACTTGTGTTTATATTTTAATGCCCAGAGGAAAGCAGTTAGCGCCAGCACACCCTTGGGTAACCGTTTGCTCTTTAGAAATACCAATAACATAACATAACATAACATAACATCGTGTTAAAACAATGAATACAGGCAAGTATATAAAATACATGACAGTAAAGTGCGTACTCCTACGATGCAACCCTATCTAGATGTACCTAAGTGTACCTAGCATGTGTATGGGTGTGAAAGCCAAGAATCCCTCTAGGATAAAGTCAACCCCATTACCTGAAGTGAGAGACTGTGGGACCCCGTGTTGGTCTCGAGACGGACACCCCGCAAGGGATGTCAGACCACTGCGAGCTGGAGTGTCTGTGTGCAGGAGCCTCGCGTTAGTGTGTCGGCATGGAAGTCCTTTTCTCCTCTGACTCTCTCAGCAAGATATGGTGTATATATACCCAAAGTGGAACCCCTGTGGATATACCTTGCTGTGTCATGTCAGACTAGGATGACGGAAGGAATGACCCTTATACATAGTTATTATGCAGGAGATGGTAGGCCTGCTGTCCTGCTGTGATTCCAAGAATCCTCATGCATAATGAATGAGGCTTAAGCTTTTCGGAGAAAACCCCATGTCATCTTTGGACATTACCGAACTAGGTAAAAGGTCAGTACTAAGAACCGTTGTTCAGTGTAATGGTAGGGGAGAATATAGGTGAAAGGTTAGGTGACTACCTGAGCCTATATTGGGGTAACTATATGGAACATAACAGGACTACATGCCCCAAGTTAACACAGAATATTACAATGGTCAGTAGCTTTCACTCGAAACACAGAGCAATTATCAAGCTAAACTATCCAGGAGCATAGGTCTTCTGTTTGCAGACAAACTGTCCACCGTGGGCTCATCTTTCTGGAGCCTGATTCAAAAGCCTAACTGTTTACAGTGTGGGTGCCTCCCCCTTCCCTCAAGCACACTCTGGTGGAATTTGTAGGCTTCTCTTCAGGTAATTCCTTTGTAGGTGAAAATGAATCTTTTACCTTGTGCTCTGTTTCATCCTGTTATGAACAAGGGACAGTAGTGACACTTTGCCTTTTAAGGAATAATTCAGAAATTGCATGCAAAATGGATGACCAAGCCGATAATCACACAATTCACACACCAAGCACTCCTATATTAGCTGCTAAGATATGTAAGTAAACCTCTGTATGATTAACTTCCCAGCTATTCAAATATCACAACATTTTCTGGATAAAATACATATACAGGAGGTTTCCAAAATATAAAATTACCCCACACTTACACCGGTGACACAAATTTCCCACACAATGAGCAAAGACATTTACTTAAATGTTTGTGTTAGAATCTAGGCCTCTCAACCATGGGATTTTTATACAGAGTTTACAGACCACCATTTCAGTGTACAGGAGTTGTCACCACAGGCAAGTCACATCTTTCCAGCTAGAAAAAGATAATCCACTAACTCCAACCTCCCTTTTGCACTTTGTCCAAGGAAGCCTTAGCATTACTGCATCATTGACAGAATGTGTGTTAACTTAAGCTAATGTTTTAAATTTCTGCTGAGAAAGTACAAACTTCTAATTGCAACAACATTTTTCTAAAGCCGCCCTTATTACCTTTCAGCTAGACATCAATAGTCTGCTAGCCTTCACCCAGTTTGAACAGCTATCCTTCAAATGACAAACATTTGAAGGAACATAAGTGGGTATTTGGGGACCTAGACTTTGAAATGTACTGAATACCACTATGAGAGCAGAACCCACATAACTCCTGTTGGTGAAACTTGTGAAGACTGAACTCTACAGAATAGCATTTGTCTTGGAGACTGGCTGCACAAGACATAGTGAGTGAGAAATAAGGAATATTCTGTACTGTTTATTTGAGTGGATTCTTACCACCTTGCTCTCTATTGGGGATCAATCAAGTCACTTGTTGTAGGCGATCTATGGCATACCACAAACTCTAAATAAGCACAGGGTGCCCCCTCACCTTCTGCCTAACAAGAATAGTGTCTGTCAGGCTGAGCAAAGGTGTGTTTTTTTAATGTTTGCTGCGTGCATGTATGTATGAATATTTGTGTTGAGAATGGATGTCTGTGTGTGTGTGGGTATGGGTGTGTGTGTGAATTTGCATGTGTGTCCCATCTGCCCCCTCCCTTCTAAAACTACCAGCTGCCACTGATAAGCCCATACAAGAAACAATGATCATTTAATACAGCTAGACATACATTGCAAAGTGAGAGGCATTGCATTAATATATTTGCAATTAATGATAACTTTAATTGCCCAACATAATCGTATACATAGTGAAGAATTTGCCATATTTTTGGAATTCTTTTAACAATGTTTAATTTTTTTTCTTAGTTTGTAATTTGTAGTGTACCCACACAATTGGAATTTTTATTTGACAGGAAAAATAGACAAAAGAACCTACTGGCGCATTATAAGGGTGTCCATGAGCTACTGTACTGGAACATTTCTTTCAGTAGCAAATGTTGTTTTATACCAGTAAACTTACATTTGCATGTAATAAATTAGCAAAAAGGCATGTAAAAGAGGGGAAGAATGCGCTCTTTCTCGAGATTCATTTGCCCATAATGTCATTAAACTATCAGAAGTACAGCAAAATGATGGTTCTGAAATTTACAAAAGAAAGTACCAAAATAAAATAAAGTATTGATGCACTAATGTGACCTTTTTATCGTATGTTTCTGTCTGTGCCTACACAGTGACATCTTGCTACCAAAAACCTCATGCAATATGCTTGGAGTACTTGTTCTGAAATACCAACAACTGCTACAATAACACTATTTGATGATACATCGCATAAGCCTGTTATTGCTGAAATTCTCGTACTAACAGTTCAGCATGTAACATTGCACAAAAATATAATTGCATAAAATCTATTCACAGCATCAGTTCATTTGTTTTTTGCCAGCTAATGAATAATATCAAAAGAGTATGATTCTGGCTATTTGTATAACAGGATTCTGGAGAGAAAGGATTCACGAGGATACTAATTACTAGCGAACGCCCCTGCCTACCACTGACACATATTAGCAGCAAGTACATTCAGTATGGAAAAGCTCATGTCTGAAAATTAATCTACTCTGAACTTAATTAAATCTCCATGACAATGACACTGAAACAATTGACAAAATAAAGATAGCGAGAGCTCATATTCCCTCTGTATTCAAATAAAACATTCCAATAAAAACATTCTTCAAATAGTTATTTTATTCAGATTCTGGTCTTCACTGTGTCCTGGGTGTATCACCGGGAGCAGTAGTTGTACTGTACAGTGTTTTTTAATCTAAAATGTGATCAGAAACCTTGTCCTGTCAGTGTGAGTGCAGTTTACTGGTCCATATGTGCATATTTCTGCTGTGATGTGAAACCCAGAACCACTCACTGAAATCACATTTGCATGTGAAATGCATATGTGTTTGTGTGTGTGCATTGAGAAAATCTTGTATTGGCACCTCTTTGAACTTGTGGATTATTATGATGGAAACAATTTTTGGACTAAAATGAAGAAATTGGATCAAGACTGTTGATTTTATTTACTCTTCACGTAGATCAGGCAGTACATCTTGGTTTGAGGACCTAACGAGGCTCCACTTCTCAAAGCATTTGCAACACGTGCATGGACAGAGTATGCTCCAAGTGATGGCCACCGTGGGAGTACAGTTTCAGACTAGTCTTCCCCTGGGGCACTTCGTGCATAAACAGTATAGGGATAGGATAAATTGTTTGTGGGGGAAGGTGCAGGTTAGATATAGGGCATATAAGAGTCAGGATGGGCGTGTCCAGCCTCTTCCTGACTCTGAGCACCACTGTGAGGGCAGGGGGCTGTCAAAAAGAACATTTTGTCTACCAGTCCACCCTACATGCATATGGGATGGAGTGGGGATGGTAATAAAGTGTGGTTGCCAATTTAGGACAGGTTGCAGGGAATAGGCCGTATCTTGGGGGGTGGAGAGTCACATGCGGGCGTATCCACCCCCTTGGGGGGGAAATGGAGTACAGGTGACAAAAGACGGTGTACCGTACTTCGTCAAGCAAGAAAAGAGTTTCAATTGAGGGTTTTTGGTAGGAAAAAGAAGGAGAGTCTGGATATATGGGAAGAGCTCAGTGAGTAGAAGAGGGAAGTATGAATTAAGGTATGGGGGCTTGGAGATGAAAGTTGACGTGGGGTGTGAGTGGTTACAGGAGGTGTGGGAGCAATAGCAGTACTGGACTTTCACTATTTGGACATAGTTTGATGGATGAGGAATATCGGCATGCAGCATTTCTATAATTTAAGCAAACAGTTAACAGCTTTGGACATATTACTGTGCATGTTGTTACATTTATATCATATCCAAAAGCACACAGTATTGTTATGATGAATGCATTAGTTATTTTCATGCATATATAAATTGCTTTTATTGTTGTCACATATGAATATTTTTGTAGAATTTGTGTTTTACTTTGATAGTAATTATATTGCACCTTTAATTTTTATATATTTGTTGTTGTTTAGGTTCGTGTTTTTCTAATTTACTTTAAGTCATGAGGCTTCACTTTAGTTTCATTTATCTCACATTGGTTTGTGGTGTTTCGGTGTGCCCGTCATTTCGTGAGTATTTCTTTTATTCCACCAGTTGGATTTGGGGCACATGATCTATTTAACCACACTTTTTAAACCTAAAATTCTCTGACGCAGTTGTTTGCGCTAGCAGAGCACTTCTTGGGGCATATTATCAAGAACGGCGTTAAAATTATCGCCGCTTTAGCGGCAGAAAACTGCCGCTAAAGCGGCGATAATGGGCTTGATAATATGCCCTGGAGAATTTCAATAGAAGCCCATGTTGACACTAGAACATGGGCTTCTATTGAATTCTCCAGGGCATATTATCAAGCCCATTATCGCCGCTTTAGCAGCAGTTTTCTGCTGCTAAAGCGGCGATAATTTTAACGCTGTTTCTTGATAATATGCCCCTGAGTCTTTCCGATTATCACTAGATATGTAAACTAGTAGTTGCAACTCTTGTTTTTGTTTATTAACGTTTTGTTTATTAATGTGGGGTCACAGACCAGGCACACACAGTGCACTATTTTGTATTTAAGAGGTTGTGCTAGAATATGTTTCTAAACACAACGATCATACATATGGGCACATTTGGCTATCTGATGCATTTGTTTTTTGTTTTTGAGTAAGACTTTGCTTCATTTTTGCTTCACCCTTATATTTGGTTTCAATTGGCAGTTTTGTTATTTACGAAAAGAGTGTGTGGCATGGTGCAGTTTGCAATACTGTATAACTATTTGGCATGAGTGAAATAACCATAGTTCAATTTTGTAGTGTAATGTTTAATCATGCATTGTTTAAAGTCCGATTATGATGTGATTTTTCTTGCATCATATTTACGCCTGACGAAGGGCAATGTGCCCGAAATGCTTTGGATTTATATCACCTACACTGACCTATGAGGAATGATGAACCGCCAGTTACTGTTGGGAAAAGCCTCTCTTTGAAGTTGTGGATTATTATGATGACATTTTTTTGATTAAAATGAAGAAATTGGATCAAAACTGTTGATTGTATTTACTTTTCACATGGATCAGGTAGTGCATCTTGATTTGGGGACCTGACGAGGCTCCACTTCTCTAAGCATTTGCAACACACACATGAACGGAACGCGCTCCAAGGTAGGATGCCACAAACATTGCCTTGATCACACAAAGCTTTAGCAGATTGGTGTGCATTTTACCACTATGTATGAATGTTCTTCTTTTGTCCGTCCATCAGATAGTTTGCACCCATGACAAGCTTGTAGTCGAAACAGTTTTTGTTGCATTAGCAGTACTGGAGGTTCACTACTTGGACATAGTTTGATGGACGAGGAATATCGGCGGGCAGCATTTCTGTCATTTAAGCAACCAGTTAACAGCTTAGAAACATATTTTTGTGGATGTTGTTGCGTTCAAATCATGTCTATAAGCACACAGTATTGTCATGATGAATGCATCAGTTGTTTCATGCATACATAAATTACTTTTATTTTTGTCACAAATGTATATTTGTGTAGTATTTGTGTTTTAATATGACTGTAATTATATTGCATGTTTAATTTTGAAATATTTTTTGTTGTTTAGGCTCATGTTTTTATAATTACATTTTAGGCATGAGGTCTCTCTTTATTTTCATTTATCTCACATTTGTTTGTGGTGTTTCGGTGTGCACGTCATTCCTGTGGTATTTCTTTTATTTCACCAGTTGGATTTGGGGCACGTGATCTAATTAACCACAAATTTTAAACCTAAAATCTCAGATGCATTAGTTTTGAGCTAGCAGTACACTCCTTGATGGATGGATTAGTCGGCTTTACCGACTGCGATATGTAAATTGAGTCTTTCACTAAATATTTAAACTTGTAGCTGCAACTCTTGTTTTTGTTTATTAATGCTTTGTTTATTAACGTGGGGTCACGGACCAGGCCTGCACAGCACACTAATTTGTATTTAGGGGTTGTGTTAGAATATGTTTCTAAACACAATGGTCATGCATGTGGGCACATTCGGTTATACAATGCATTTGGTATTTGTTTTGAGTAAGACTTCACTACATTTTTGTCTCACACATATATTTAGTTTCGATTGGCAGTTTTGTTATTGACGAAAAGACTGGTGTAGGGTGTAGTTTGCAATACTGTACAACCATTTGGCATGGATGAGGTAACCATAGTTTAATTTTTTAATGGAACGTTTAATCATGCTTTGTTTAAAGTCCGATTATGATGTGATTTTTCTTGCATCATATTTACGCCTGACAAAGGGCAATATGCCCAAAATGCATTGGGCTTATACCACCCACAGTGACCTATGAGGAATGGTGAATTTACAGTTACTGTTGAGAAAAGCCTAGATTAGCATCTGTTTAAACTTGTGGATTATTATGATAAAAAACGTTTTGGATTAAAATTAATTTATTTGCATCAAGACTGTTGATTGTATTTACTCTTCACGTGGATCAGGCAGTGCATCTTGGTTTGGGGACCTGACAAGTCTCCACTTCTCAATGCATTGCATGCACCACATGTAGGACAGTAGGACTCAGTGTTGTGTGAGTCTGGGTATTGGGACCAGTGAGATCTATTTTGGATGCTCGTGGTTCAGCATGGCACAAGATGAAGAAAGTGAACCTATTTCTCCAGAGAGAGGAAGAGCATTGGCTTCATTTTTGTTGCTGGAGACTTCAGACACAGAAGTGAAGAGTAAACAAAATATTGCTCACGAGCAAAGAGCAAATTAACATTCAAAATTGAACCATAACAAATCATCAGTCCAATAAAATGTCCAAATTCAAGATCTTCTCAAATAGTTATTCTTCATTTTATTTTCTTGTTTTCTTTATCCTTGTCACAAACATCGTTAAATTATACACAGATTCGCAGTAGATAAATTGGTGTAGATAACATCACCAAATGTAGCCAATAGCCAACACGTGTTTCGTCTCGGGAGATTCACCCGATGACTTCCTCAGGGCTACAACAAAAAATATGTATATAATATTATCCAACTTGAATAAATAGCATATAATTACTCAATATTTAAAATCAAAACCAAGGGGTTTTGTATAAACATAAAAGCAAAAAGGTGAATTAAAGCCAAAGCCCATAATCACCACAAAAATTCACCCAGTGACAAGACCAAACAAATTATGTATAGTGCACAGAAAAAGAATTGTGCTTCAAAAAGCAAGACAAACAGACTAATCGCAGAGGTAAGATGACATGCAACCCTCTTCGTGCAAAGTCAAAACAGCTTAAATAATACATAAAATCGCCACTCACCAAGCACAAATCTCTAATAACAATATCACCACATTTCAGGTAAAACCTGTATGTGGTCCCATATAAATATGAATCTATAGAAGAAGAAAAAATTAAAAAATATTTTTAATTCCAAAATATCATAATATATTCCTATTTATGTATTCCAAAAAGATAAAACATATTAATTACCTAAAGAGCATATAAATAGTACGTATCCTTCAGCATTCTGACGTATTATATTAGACAATATCTAAAGGAAAAAAAAAGAAAAAAGTATAAACATCTTATACCACCAAAAGACGCCATTAACTTACACATCTGCCTTTGACGGTCCGTTATTGCCGCAGTAAGTGTTGATATTGGAACATTTTATTATATTTTTTCATGCTGTGATGCGATACTTAGACAATAACACCTTTGGATATCTGGATACGATTATTATTTTGGTTTCCGGATATCACTTCAAGATGGCGGCCGTTTTAAGAACCGAGGTTTTGGGTAGTCCGTCTTTGCATGTTATCGGGGAAGCGGACGTCGTTAGACAGTTTCCGGTATAAAAATGGGAGAGTCGGTAAGCTCGGGTTTCATTGACGCTAGAACCCATGATGACGGCGGGAGTACTCTCCTCTTTTTGGTGAGTTTTCAAATGCGCCGATATGCTCTTCCTTGTGATGTCTATTTAGGCTGTATCCTGTTCCGAACTATTTAGTTTACAAATAGCGGCGTAACGTCTCTTTAGGTGGATGTTACTTGATTTGTTTGTGCGGCACTTATGTTTGACCCAAGGTGATAGGTGGCTTTTTGCCTGGCCTTGTCTAAAATTTGCCCTACGTATTGCCATTAGTTTATGGTGGTGTTTGGCTAAATAACCTCATTGCAATATAAGTATAATTTAGTTGTACTCCTTTGCCCTCTTGTCTCTTCTGATATTTGATGTGTATTTTAATAGATATGCACATATTAGATTGTTCTAAGCATTTGTGGTTTCACTCAAGAACTAGATATTTAGGAGCTCTGATATGAGCTGATATAATTCCTATGACTAACTCGTGTTGTGCTTTACTTCTGATTTTAGAATTTGCATATATACTCATCTGGACCAGATTACATGTCCGATCGAGGTATACATATTTTTAATTCCTAAAAAAATTTCTTAAACTTTATATTAGATATGATGTTGGATTGTTTACTAGCATAGTAACTGGAAGTTATCTGCTTTTTCTATGATGTTTTTTGATTGTGACCTTTTAAGTATATGATCATTTGGACTGTATTGGATATTGCGGGCTGGCGTCTTTCGGTGGTATAAGATGTTTATACTTTTTTCGTTTTTTTTTCCTTTAGATATTGTCTAATATAATACGTCAGAATGCTGAAGGATACATACTATTTATATGCTCTTTAGGTAATTAATATGTTTTATCTTTTTGGAATACATAAATAGGAATATATTATGATATTTTGGAATTAAAAAATATTTTTAATTTTTTTTCTTCTTCTATAGATTCATATTTATATGGGACCACATACAGGTTTTACCTGAAATGTGGTGATATTGTTATTAGAGATTTGTGCTTGGTGAGTGGCGATTTTATGTATTATTTAAGCTGTTTTGACTTTGCACGAAGAGGGTTGCATGTCATCTTACCTCTGCGATTAGTCTGTTTGTCTTGCTTTTTGAAGCACAATTCTTTTTCTGTGCACTATACATAATTTGTTTGGTCTTGTCACTGGGTGAATTTTTTGGGTGATTATGGGCTTTGGCTTTAATTCACCTTTTTGCTTTTATGTTTACACAAAACCCCTTGGTTTTGATTTTAAATATTGAGTAATTATATGCTATTTATTCAAGTTGGATAATATTATATACATATTTTTTGTTGTAGCCCTGAGGAAGTCATCGGGTGAATCTCCCCGAGACGAAACACGTGTTGGCTATTGGCTACATTTGGTGATGTTATCTACACCAATTTATCTACTGTGAATCTGTGTATAATTTAACGATGTTTGTGACAAGGATAAAGAAAACAAGAAAATAAAATGAAGAATAACTATTTGAGAAGATCTTGAATTTGGACATTTTATTGGACTGATGATTTGTTATGGTTCAATTTTGAATGTTAATTTGCTCTTTGCTCTGGAGCAATATTTTGTTTACTGTTTATCCTCTGTGTTCTTTTAGTCACAGGGGTATTTTGGGACGCGGGTGGCCGCTTTCTTTTTGTTCCCTATAGCAATCTTGAGACAAACTTTTTTTTTGCTACAGTGATATTCAAATATTGGTTTTGCGCAAGGTGTAACCTAGCCACGTTTCTAAGCTTACAGAAGTGAAGAGGATGGAGACAGGGAGCGTTTTAGAAATTTGCCTGAGGGTATTGTTAACAAAGGGATGCTGATTAGTTCTTTCTGAGCACTGCCATTTGGTAGATGGAGGGACTATAATTTCGGTTGTTCAAGGTGAGGAAATTTCTAGGCAGGCATCCCTTTTTGATGGCCTTTAATTATAGCTTCAAGAAGGCTAATGACAAAAGAAAACTCACACTTCATTGTGCCCATGTTTTGGATACTCCTGCTCGGGACCAGCCCCTTTGCTACCTCTTGTGAGAACCATCACTTTGCACAAAGGCTTGTCTGGAGAGCAGCTTCAAAATGACATCTGAAAGAGAACCTGCCCAAACTGTTTTCAAAAAGTAAGACAGAGGATTCACAACCCCTCTCTTGAAGATGTGTAGAAAATTGGATTAAAACCCCCCTGCTTTGTTTTTAGTTCTACATTCTTCAGAACCAAGGAAGGGGGTTCTCCACAGAGTGCTTGAAAGACTTTTGTGTGACCAGGGCTGGCATCTGCCTGAGAGTCAGTCTCACAGAGATGGAGGGACATAATCTTAAATCTGCACTTGCGACTCGCGGAGCTGAGGGTCTACCTTGAAGTCTGCCTGCCTCCCTGCTGAGAGAGGAAAGTATTGTGCCTGGCCCTGCAGATGGAGAGAATGTCCAGTGGCAAGAATATTCTGGTACCATATTGCCTAATACTAACGTAGGAAACCTATATGAATACCTCAGATGCACAGTAATGCAGTACCATTCAGCACACTTATGTATGTCACACTTTAGGAGGAGGAAAGGTAAAAAACCAATAGAGATTTCAGCAAAAGATAAGGCCCAGACCTTCACCAAAATGGAATGCATTCAGAAATGTATTCTTAATAGAGATACCATCAACAACCTCTAACACCTCATTATGTTGAACCTATCATCCACAAAATTGTAATCTCATGCCCTGGTCTCGGAGCCTAGCTTCAATGTGCACTATGCTACTATCGCATTGGATTGCTACATAAACTTTTAAAGACACCATTGTCATTTCACAACCATCTTTATGCAGGTTACTATGCTAAGTCACTGATGTACTCAAGCCAACTGTGCACACCTTGTCACAATACTCTAGGCGCAGTATTTGGGTTTCTACAAGTGTCAAGACTCCTCTACCTCAATAGTGCTCTGCTCGATGGGTAGGTCGCACACTGACCTGCGCCCTTCTCAGTGAGCGGATCCCACATACCACATAGCACCTGTACATAATTTACCCCTACTCACGAATCTCACCACAAACACACATGTGACAGCTGCTACATGAAGGCATGGCTAAAGACATCATATAAGTAGACGGTAACAGAGGAGTTACATGAGGACACATGTCAGAATACTATGAATTATCAAGAACTTCATCCGGGTGCTCATCTAAAGATTCATGTGCCTACATCAAGCAGACGCACAAGCTAGGTCAAGTAATTGAAAAATGCCCATTACTACTGGACTTCTGTACAATATGGTCAAAAACAGGAGGGTTTAAATCTGGATGGTAACATTAGATGCCTACAAGAGACATAACCATAAAATATGATGTATGGCATTTTCAGGCAACTGCATTAGAGCAATCATCTGGAACTACTGCTCAGCACAAGACACATACATGCCCGGATGTTGTCCAGCTGACACATGTACAAATAAGGATGTAAAGGCACTTTTAGGACACTCTTTAAGTGCATACTGTACTTTGCATACTTAGGAATACCCAGTGTATTGCACCTGGATGTTCGCATAGCTCCCTAGCTCCTACCAGCTACTACTATGACAGAATGGAAGGGACACAAAGGGAAGAGGGCCAAATGGCTCCTGAGTACGATTGCATCAGGCACTGACATAAATCTCACTGGGTGTAGGACTTAAGGTGACATAGCCTGCACAACAAAAGCAAAATCATCACAAATCACTTGCACCTAGGCTAAAAGTGAAAATCTCTGTGGCTTAGCCTTTTGCTTCTATACTATATATAAGCTACAACTCCCCCTTCATTTGTTCATGCATTTGATCTATATTCCATGTCAGAAACAAGTTGAGGGAGCAAATGTCTGCACTTGTGATCTTGATGATTTTTTTCCTCTGGGGAGTTCAGGCGCTACAAAGGTTTTACTCTCTGTCACATTGCTAGAGACCCATGCATGAGTTCAGTAACAATTTTTGCTTACTTACTTCAGAAAGATGCTTCTACCAAGGTCATCTGCACTGCAATTCTCGACCTTCAGCTCTTGGACATAGTATCCATTGCAGATATTGGACCCCGCTTTTTCTAGAAGGTTTTCTCTTTTTTACCAGTATAGCATGACTGCTTCACCTGTGACTATATTTCATGGGTCACAATCACTATTTCTTCTTGTATTGGCACATGTCTTTCCTTTGCACTTTGATGGTATTTCCTCTTGATCAATGCTAGTGAAACTAATCTCACAGGTATAGTCACCTGTAGCTTTGTTGTATTCCAATTGCCTCCCTGGCAGCTTTTTCGAGGTGAGCCATTGAATAGATCTGTGTTCATGGAACACTTTTCTGTTGTACTGTTAGGAGGACATTTTTCACTTTTCTTTTGAACATAGGACAACATCTCTTCTTCAGTTACTTGACTTTTATTGTTTTCATGTTAGGCTTCACAATTAACTGCAAATCATTGACAATACTGTCTCCATTTTGCCTGGGCTTCTATGTGTGTTTGTGCAGGGGTGTTGCCTAAGTTTCCGATTTTGACGTCACCTGGGTATGTATGTATTTTTCAAGAAAGGCATTTTTTTAGGAGTGGCACTTTTTTTCAGAGACCATCAGTTATCTTGACTTGCTTTTTATGATTCATTTGAAGCTTGGAGTAGGAGAAGGTGGTCAGGTGATTGCATTGCATAGTTTGATGGCGAGTTGGTAATTATGATGGGTCTTTGTTCAGATGTAGACCCTGATTTACAAACCCGTCACACACAGCTCAGCACCCAAAGCTGCTGTGCTCCACTGTATGAGAGAGAGAGAGAGATAGAGATAGAGATAGAGAGAGAGAGAGAGAGAGAGAGAGAGAGAGAGAGAGAGATAAAGAGAGGGAGAGCAGGGAAGCGCCATATCTACTAAGATATGGTACTGGCCTGCTCTACCCCAAATGCTGGCACACAATGATGCTGCCAAGAGCCACACACACCTTTGCACCACAGTGCAGTGGTGTGTGCATACTTTCTAGCATATATTTTGTACTGGAAGGTTGTTGCACAGGTATGGTCCCGGAGATAGAAGGAGAAGAGGTAACAGATGACTGTCAATGGCATGCTCCCAATCCTCCTCATAACGTTGATGGGCTTCTATGTTCACAGCCCATATCCGCAAGGTCTATCAAGAGTAGTGAGCCAAGTGACTCATCATTCCCACACTATGATGCACTCTAGTATGGAAGTGGGGAGGAATTAATGGAATATGGGCCCTTTAAATGTGAGGGCTTCTCTCACTACTTTGATCCCCTGGATAACGTCATCCCGGCAGCTGAACCAATCAGGGAGGGAATAAAGCCTGAGGACGTCATGAAAGCGGGGCACAAAGAGGAAGACGCTGGAGACAGAAAAGGAAAAATGGACGGTGGAGAAGAGGACCTCGGAGAAGATATCCCAAACCTCTTCCTCACCAAACCCCGAGCAGACGCGGAAGACCCACGGAGAAAGCCAGGAGGCTGCCATCACCTTGAGCCACCCCATCACACTTCAGGATGAGCATGGCAAACCTAGGTACGTGCTCACATATGCAGAATCGGAAGATAGAAGGAGCATGAGAGGGAAACCTTGCCCTAGGTGACGCTCCATTTTGAGGGCTTACAGACGTACCAAACATGCAGCGCTGTTAGTACACTGTTGTAGGTCTTAAGACAAGTCTTTATCATTTAGTTATTTTTTTTCTCTTACCTCTAATCGCAGTGTTGCTATGTATAAACTGAAAGCACCTCCTTGAGGTGCATGGCAAGGCATATCTCTTGCCAACCAATACAGCCTAGTGACACCTGTAACAGGCTGTTAATACTCCTCCTTGTCATAGAAATGGACTGTTTATCTCACAACAATTGGTGACAGGTTTACTCAAAAAAGCAATTCCCCACTCCGTCCCTATAATCCTATGGTAATTGTGAGTGGAACACTTACCTGTGGTGCTTTTCTTTTCTGAGGGGCAGCCCAATGTCCTGGTAGTCCTGGATTCCGATGCTCTGCAGTAAGAAAAGAAGAAAGAATAAATAAGATTTGTCGATTGAAACATTGACAAATAAAGCGCTCAAGCATAATACAATTGTCATTGTCTGGCTGATATATTCTGCCCATTTACAAAGGGTCCCCTTCCAGTAACAAATACTATGCCTACACAAACTTGAAACACATTCCCATTTCGGATGTGTGCTGAACAGTGCAGCACACTTGCAAAGTGGAAAAAATGTGGAGAAATAAAAGCATTTCTTCTTTTAACGCCTGCTTCAAAGTGGCAATATTTTGTGGTGCAAAGCCCTGTCTGTTATTGTTAGTAGAGAAGATTTTGCATCAAAAACAATGTGTTTGCATTGGAACTCTCACGTACCACCCAAGGAACATCCCCTAGATTCAGAGAAATGCAAAGCAGCGCACAGTGCTACTTTGTGTTACTTTGAGGCAACTTTCCAGCGCCAAAGAAGCTTTGTGATGGAAAATTAATCCATAAAAACCATTTTGCGTCACTTTTGTGATTCACATTCAGCGCAAAATGTTTGTAAATGTGCCCCATGGCTTCTACTTTTGTTGCCTTCCTTTTCCACGCTTTCTTATGAACTTTGAGTGGTGAGCTGCATATGAAAGCTAATATGTTAAGCTTAGTGAGTTCATTGACACAGAGACAATTTTTAAACTATGTCCAGCTGTGATGTTCGTAAGGGCATGTAGTTGATAGTCGCACTTTTAGCGTTGAGTTTATATCCATACAAGAGTGGCAGGTGCATTTACTTCTGTTGTACACCACCTATAGTAGCAGGGCAAAACATAGACTAATCGCAGACCTCACGCCTCCCAAATTACCCATTTGTTAAAAAATTTGGACAATGACGTGCTGGCTATGAATTAAAAATATCCTGTTAAGGATCCCCAAGTAAATAAGTGGCCCAAAGAATACACATAGAAAATTAGTAAACAAACCCACACTGTTTTTGCCATTTATACCTTCTAGAGATCAGTCGATATTGAAATATTGAGTAACCTGCAACTACATTTGAGATCAAAATGTACGTCTTCTATCAGTGCTGGTTTCTCCATGTCTGTGCCAGCATTTCATTCATAGATTTGTTTCATTGGGCTTCAGTGAATCTATACCAATTTAGTCCTTTTCGTTCCAGGCTTCACTTCTTTCCGGGATATGCCTCATAAATCATGTTTGGCTTTTTAAGTGGAGATGAGAACAATGTGCAAGCCTGTAAAGTAGCATGGACCGCAATTCACAACCATTGTGTTTAGCTCATTCCACAGAAAGGAAAAGATCAATAAACACCACCTTTGAATTCTTTAAAAGCAACAAAAGACAGTAAAGAATGTTCGAACCCTGGGAATCATAGTAAGAATTTACAAATTAAAGACCAGGGATAGCTTGTGCCATCCCTGTCCCTGATGCACTACCAAGTTTGTCAACTTTTTTTGTCAAGAAGACAGCAAAAGGGTCAAGTCTGTTGCAGGTATAACACATCCTGTGAGCATCAAAGACGGCTCCAATATTACCAAAAGGGATAGGGGACAACTACAACCGTTTAATTGTTTGTATAGTATGTAGCTTGAGATCACCATTCACTTGAGACGTATAGATAATATTTTATCATCATCTCTACTGGTGCAAGACATGGACTCTTGAAACCATAAAAAAATACAAAATTGGGGATTCGCTTTCGTGTTAATCAAATGTGTGGTTCATTTTGAACACCTTAAACCCTTGACATTCTGTAGAATAATAAAGATAAATTCAGGTAAATTGCTTTTTTCTATAAAACTGATTTTAAGCTCACAAGGACCCTGAAAGTACAACATGAGATACTGATGTAAACGCATCTATGAAATATGAAAATAAATCATCTAAATACTAACAGTATACCAACTAAATGCAAAACTACCTATAGCAGAGAAATATACACCATAATAACTACAAAATATTTTGATGTAGTTATAATAGTAGTAGACAAGGGTGGTGCAAAAATTCAAGGATTATGCATTTGAAAGCAGTAGGCCGATAGGAGGTTTTGAACTCTACAAAAGCTTATTCGGGGCCCTTCCTATCTATACAATGACAAACCAGAGAAAAGACAGCAAATGCATTGAATTAAAATTATTTCAGCAAAATAGGCTCTGAGTTTTTTGATATTGATCACCCACACCAATCTACAATAGAGCGTGTATACATTGTCAAAAAAACATACTGTTCACCTTCGAAATGAACAGGGCCATCTGAGATAATGGTCCTGAAATATAAGAGCATCAGGATGAATCTAAAATGATCATTTCCACAGAATGTTTACCAAAGATGTCATAGTTGAGTGGCACATGATGCTACCTACAACACTATGATCTCCCAGTATAGATCTTTACCCTGACTGTTACCAATCTTCACACATTGATCACAATTCTTACAAAATGGTGTATACTCTAAGCTACTGATGCACCCAATTACACATTCGCCAGATCACTCCAAAAGCTGAGACCTGCATTGACCAACACAAAAACAGGGTCAGGTGCTAAGAGGAGAAAAACAATCACGTGATGATATGAGATGTCATGTTGTAGAAAATGTGAAGTCCCCTCTAATGATGTGGCAATATTGCAGCTCTTCCCTATATGGTCTTTAAATTTGGCAATGCTGGAAGAGGGTTGAATAAAATGCTTTAATGGCAACCCCTAGCACTCATCTGTGCTAACTATCCATTGCAACATGTTCATCAAAGGTAACCTTAATGCACCATTACTCTGCTATACTTATCTGAAACAGTCATCATCACAGTAAAATATGTTATGGTGTCACACATCTTTTTACTATACCTGAATTGCTGTGATACGCCTTAAAAATATATATCATTTTTATGATAGGGGCAACTGTCACAATGAGTATTTAGACTGATGTATTTGAACAATTGATTTCTTTCATTATATATTTTAATTTGAACACATTTTAAACATGACGATGTACGTCACCATATCAGGTAAATTGGATGCTTTTCTGCTCATAAATATCTGTAAAATGTTTGCATGTTTTGCATAAGGACGATATACTGCTACTGTGCTTTCTAACTGTTTGCTACTTCTAAATGTTTCACACATTTTCTGAAATTAGGCCTCTCTGCTCTGTGCCATATCTACGAGGTGTTGATCTCAGGTTTAAATTACTGAACCCTTTACTGGACCTAACAAGTATAATAACATTATTAATTTTGGTGGACTACCATCCACCCCAACTAATAACCCACTTTCTCATACCCTCCACGCAGTTTTGATCATTGTGTGTATTCATCCAGCTGCGTGAGACAGCAGCAGCATGGTTGCCTGAGCTTTCATTTTTAGAAGAACACACAACATTTTAATGCTATTAAACTGTCTTAATTAACTAGGTAATTTATAATGTTGTTCTTTAGTTGCAGGACTGATGGGAGGAGGGAAATCATTGATTTAGAATTCAGAGTGTGGTTTCCTCTTGGAGAGGCCAGGGCTATGTTAATATACATGGATTTTTGGTCTGACTTGACAGGGCAACTGTTGCCTGACCCATTGTTTCCAACAAAAAAGAGCTACTGAGAGAGGTGCTTAGGCTCCACCCTCATGTTGGTTTCCCCAAGTACAGGATTTGATTGGTCCACATTTGTGTGCTTCCATGAGATCGACTGCTGGTATTGCACTTTTTGGCTAGTGACAAAGCTTATACTTTATGCAGCAGGACTGAGCTGGTTATGGTAGCAAGCTAATAATCTTGGCTAAAGGCCTGATGTGCTAAGTGCAAATTGTTATGATAAAGGCACTAAGACTGATGTATTCAATGTAGAAGCATATGTTAAAGTATGTTAAGTATTACTCTATATTAAAGGCTACAGATAGATATTTAGTTTCATGGAATCTCACAGATTACAGTAGTAGGCAATCATTTTGATATTAATCACCCAGAGGTATAAACCTTCAATATAGAAGGTGAGAATCCTTGTTAGGTGTTCTTAGAAGAGATAGTATTTTCTGTAGCCAACTGTAACTATGTATAACGCTCTAAATTTATAAATGTGTGTCTTATGGCTGCCGCCTGAAGAAGCTTGCACTAAAAATTGTAGGATTGAGTTGGTTATGGTGATATGGGCATTTGTACAAAAATATTGGATTCGAAATGTCAAGTTGCAGAAATTTCAGAAAAAAATATTGTGATACAAAAATATTGTGATGCAGAAATATCGTTGTCAAGACTATCTATTTTTCAGGTAAGCAATATCGTTTTCAATAATATATTTTTTGTTAATATCGATTTGAATAATATAGTTGGAAAAATATTGCTTTTTAATGATTTTTATGTGTGTTAGTTCATATAATAGTTTTATGTGTTAATTTTTGCATGTATAATTATTAATAATATTTTTAAACATAGTTTGTAATTTTAAGTGATTCATAAGTTTTTAATTTAATTGCAGCTTTTATATTGTTGTAGTGGGTACTAGGTTTGTAGGGGTGCAAGCTAATTAATTATAACTAATTAGTAAATAATTTTGTATTTATTATTTATTATTTAATTGATCAATAAGTATGTAAATTGTATAATTGTTATATTTTATAAGTTATATGTTCAGTGTGTACTGCTAAGTTTGTAGGGGTATAGGGTTGGAAGTTCATTAAGTAATTATTAATTAATAAGTAATTAACAATTTACTATTAATTATTCAATTAATTAATAAAAAATAAATTGTGTAATAATTATATTTTTTAAGTTATATACTAGGTGCAGGCTGTTGGGTGTGTAGGGTATTAGGGTGGAAATCTTAAATAATTATCTAACAAATAAATAATAATGTATTAATAAATATTGAATTGTGGGCTACTGAGTTTGCAGGGGTTTAGGGTGGGAAGTTAATTATTAATTAATTAATTAATTAATAATGAATTATTAAAATATTAATGAATATTTAATTTGTTATTTTAGTTATATTTTAAGTGTGGACTGGTAGGTTTGAGGGGGTACACAGTGTGGTAATGTAATTTCGTAATACATAAATGACAAAGGTTTAAATTGGAAATTAATTATCAATTTTCTGAGGAACAGATTGGAGTGGGAATAGTAACTGTTACCCCTCAGGAGTACAACACTCTCTCTACTGAAACACAAATTGGAGTGGGAATAGTAAATTTTACCTCTCCAAAGTTTAACGCTTTCCCTACTGTTGCACAGGCTGAAGTGTGAATAGTAAATGTTACCCCCTCCGAAGTCCAACCCTTTCCTTACTGTTTCACAAACTGGAGTGGGAATAGTAAATTTTACCACTGGAGTCGGACTCCTATATGGACATATTATTCCCAGAATGTAATACTTTTTTTAATGTTGTTTCAATTCATGTAATATTATTATTCGTTTATTTGTTTACCTTTATATCATGTGAGCATATATATATATATATACATATATATATATATATATTTCCAACAACAACGCTCTAATAGGAACATTCAGGAGCACACAGCGAATTCCAAAGAACTTTTATTGTGCCAAGCAGACGCGTTTCGGCGAGAATTCGCCTTTGTAAATGCTTGTCTCCACCGAGGGTCTGATATTATCAGTTCTTTCATACATATAACAAAACTCGCTCACATTGGTTGCCAGGTCTTATAACAATCCAATTGCAGTGCCTGTGGATTGAAAAAAACACCTTCAGTAAGAAATGTCTCTCACGAATACTGCAAGTTCCACAATGCATCTCAAGTTCTTACAGTTATTAGTTCATGAGCAGTTTTGTCTTCAAATAGTGTAATTTTCTCTGACCCCCTCGATCAGCCGCAATTGTCACATCCAAGGTATCATACCCTTAAACGCTCGTTTAAGAACTCACTTACCATTTTGTAATGGGAACTCAGTGTACATAGGTATGACTGTCCCTTGGCAAGGGTGTGATACCTTAGTTTTGATAATTGCGGCTGATCGAGTGGGATTTTTTATATTTATTTAATTTGTTAATTTATTTAATATTTTGCATTTGATTAGTCAATATGTTTTATGATTATCTACTGGCGGTCGCCAGTAGATAGTTATAGTTACAACCTATTATCCATAGGAAATCCGCGACATTCTATTTGAAATAACTCTCTTGCCGGTTGACGTATCTTCGCAAAATTTTCAAACTTTGTGGCCCGCTCCGGTCCGCTCCTACCCTGAAAGTCTCGGGGTGATTCGTCAAGCGGGGGCCGAGAAAAAAGGGGGGTCCCAAAACGTGTTTTCCCCATTCATTTTCCCATAGGAAACTTTAGCCACGGCTACAGCCCGAACTGCTGAACGGAATTACACCAAATTTGGCAAAGAGGTAGTTCTTGGTTCAGAAAGAACCCTTTTTGTTAAATGGTGTAAATCCGTTCAGTAGTTCCTGAGAAAATCAAAAGGAAAATCACATATATATCTATGGCTGCGTCGGATTCGCGCACCCTGAGCGCACCCTGCGCGCACCATCCCGATCACGAGCTGCATGCTAATTGGCTGTCAACACTCCAAATCAGGAAGTGTTGGCAGCCATTTTATGCCTCGGTAGAACCGAGGCACAGAAACAAGTGCGCAAACGCACAAAGGGGGCAGGGTAGAAACACCCTGACCCTCTAGGTCTGCTCAGGGGTCCCACAAGGACTCCCTGGGCAGAAAAGCATTTTTTTAAACGGCGGGATGCGCTTAGGGTGCGCGGATCCCGCCGATTAAAAAAAAACACAAGAAACAAGTGTGCAAACGCACAAAGGGGGCAGGGTAGAAACACACTGACCCCCTAGGTCTGCTCAGGGGGTCCCACAAGGACCCCCTGGGCAGAAAAAAGCATTAAAAAAAATAAATAAAAAAAAACGATCGTGCCGCCCCCTTCCTTTACCACTCTGCAAACGCGCCCCTGGCGCGTTTGCAGAGGGGGAACGATCCCCTTGAATACTGGGGGTCCCTGGGGGCCAACTAGCCCACCAGGAACCTCCAGTATGCGCCAGAGGCTGCGTTGCAGAGAGGTGTACAGAGGACACGCCCTTTTACACCTCTCTGCAATGCAGCTCTGTGGCGATTTTTGGAGGTACATGGTGGGCTAGTTGACTCCAGGGACCCTCAGGATTCAAGGGGACTTAATTCCCCAACTTAAAACGGGGCGCGTTTGCACAGTGGTGAAGGGAGGGCGGGGCTTCAGGTGACATGTGTGCAAACAGGCTCCGTTGCGCGTTTTAAGATGGGGAATTAAACTCCTTCAATCCTGAGGGTCCCTGGGGGCCAACTAGCCCACCAGGTACGTCCAGAAGCGCCACAGAGCTGCGTTGCAGAGAGGTGCAAAAGGGGCGTGGCCTCTGAACACCTCTCTGCAACGCAGCTCTCTGGCGCATACTGGAGGTATCTGGTGGGCTACTTGGCCCCTATGGACCCTCGGGATTGAGGAGGATTTAATTCCCCATCTTAAAACGCGCCACGGGGCCTGTTTGCAGACATGTCACCTGAAGCCCCGCCCTCCCTTCACCACTGTGCAAATATTCCTCTAAAATCAGCCGAACTACGAATTCCGATTTACTCACCTGTTATCAGGAGAGACCTCAGTGCTGCATCTTTGAGCCCAGTACTGATCCTGAAAAGTAATTTTAACCATACTTACCAGTAACTTGAATTTCCTTCCATAGGATATCATTGCCTGCTTTTTGCTGAAAAAGTTTCTAAGTGTCGATTTTTGAAACATACAAATATTCCTCTAAAATCAGCAGAACTACAAATTCCGATTTACTCACCTGTTATCAGGAGAGACCTCAGTGCTGCATCTTTGAGCCCAGTACTGATCCTGAAAAGTAATTCTAACCGTACTTACCAGTAACTTGAATTTCCTTCCATAGGCTAACATTGACTGGTTTCACTTGGAAATTCTTCTAAGTGTGGAGTTTTGGAACTTTATAATATTCCTCTAAAATCAGCCGAACTACGAATTCCGATTCACTCACCTGTTATCAGGAGAGACCTCAGTGCTGCACCTTTGAGCCCAGCACTGACCTTGAAAAGTACTTCTAACCGTACTTACCAGTAACTTGAATTTCCTTCCATAGGCTAACATTGACTGGTTTCACTTGGAAATTCTTCTAAGTGTAGAGTTTTGGAACATTGTAATATTCCTCTAAAATCAGCCGAACTACGAATTCCGATTTACTCACCTGTTATCAGGAGAGACCTCAGTGCTGCACCTTTGAGCCCAGTACTGATCCTGAAAAGTAATTTTAACCGTACTTACCAGTAACTTGAATTTCCTTCCATAGGCTAACATTGACTGGTTTCACTTGGAAATTCTTCTAAGTGTGGAGTTTTGGAACTTTATAATATTCCTCTAAAATCAACCAAAGTACGAATTCCAATTTACTCACCTGTTATCAGGAGAGAACCCAGTGCTGCATCTTTTAGCCCAGCACTGACCCTGAAAAGTAATTTTAACCGTACTTACCAGTAACTTGAATTTCCTTCATAGGCTAACATTGACTGGTTTCACTTGGAAATTCTTCTAAGTGTGGAGTTTTGGAACTTTATAATATTCCTCTAAAATCAACCAAAGTACGAATTCCAATTTACTCACCTGTTATCAGGAGAGAACCCAGTTCTGCATCTTTTAGCCCAGCACTGACCCTGAAAAGTAATTTTAACCGTACTTACCAGTAACTTATATTTTCTTCCATAGGAATCCATTGTCTGGTTTTCAGCAGAAAAGTTTCAAAGTGTCGATTTTCACAAACTACAAATATTCCTAAAAAATCGCCTGTATGACTTAAACGCATTCTTTCAACTGTTTACAGGAGATGCACCAGTGCTGGATCCAGGATCCAACACTGAGTAAGAAAAAGTAACGATAACAGTTTTTAACTTCTAAGTGAATTTCCTTCCATAGGATAACATTGGTGATTCTATGAGAAAAGTTTCTAAGTGTGAACTTTTAAAGTACAATAATATTCCTTAAAAATCACGACTGTAACCAAAACGCTTTTACTCAACTGTTTACAGGAGATGTCCCAGGACTGAATCTAGGATCCAGTCCTGTGGTTAGAAAAGTAATCCATAAAGTAACTAATTGCATTTAACTAGAAATTCACATTGAGCTGAATGTTGCATTGTGTTTGAAAATGTGTTGCCCATTGCAACAACTGTAACTACTGTACTTAAAAGTCTATTGCCTATGTGCAAAGTATTTAAACTAAAGTAATTCATTCTGAGAAAGTATTTTTGTAATGTAATGTATAATGTAATTACAATGTAATTTAAAAAATAAAATATTTAAAAAAAATTGTTTCTAAAAAATTTGGAAATCAGTATGAAAAAAATTTATATAACAATTAATACATTTAAAAATTGTCATTTACAAAACCTTTGAAATTCACTGAAAAAACCGTAGGTTTCAGACATGTTATAGTTACAAATTAGCATTTAAAAAACCTTTGAAATTCACTGAAAAAACCATAGGTTTCAGGGACGTTATAGTTACAAATTAGCATTTAAAAAACCTTTGAAATTCACTGAAAAAACCATAGGTTTTAGGGACAGTTATAGTTAGTTGGACATTGCACTCGTACAAAACCCGTGAAATTCCCCCGTTATAGTTAGTTCAGCTAACTATAACTCGCGCCCCCGCAATGCACTGCTGATGACGTCACATATTACATCACTCATGACATGGTCAGTGACATCAATGATGACATCACTGATGACATCTCAAATGACATCACTGATGACATCATCCACGTGATAATCTGATGCACCTCCTCACACCCCAATATAACCTTTGATACACCCACTCTAAATTACAGACTGCCATTCGCAAAACCATAGACACTCCAACACCAATAACTACATACCCACTCACTGATTCTTAGGTCTACGCACACATCCACTCACTCACCCGTACAGTCACTCATACTTACGGGCACTCAGTACAGGACTATCATATGCACTCATACTCCTATATAGACACTCAAACACCGCCACTCATCCATAGAGGTACTCACACACCTAGTCAGTCATGCAAATAATTAAACACACTACCATTTACTCACCTATACAGTTATACACACACCAGCTCACTTACTCATACAAATAGTAGCACATTCTTACGCTCTTATACAATCACTGATACAAGCACACACTCATCCATACAGCCACTATCACAATCACTCACTCTCGCTTATAGCTATTTATATACTCCAACACACATATATACTGCTTTTCACATATGTAGTTACTCACACATGTACCACTGGGACATACATTCACTCACTAACACACTCTTACACGCACTTACCCACCCATACAGTCTATCACAGATGCACTCTTGAAACCATCCACCCAGTGAATCACCCACTCACACATCTATGCACAGAGTTGCACACACCCCTCCCACACAAACACTCAGGCACCCATACAGATACTCAGACAAGCATTCAATAACTCATATAGACACTCATGTAGCTATTCACAAACACATGCAGCCACTTACACAGCAACAGACAGACGGATACAGACATTCACCCAGTTTAGTCACTAACCCATGCATTCAGTAAGATACGTTAAATCACTCACTTATAGAGTCAGTCACGCACCTACTAAATCATCCATACAGACACTTACACACCCACTCATTCTTCAATACGTCTTTTCCTATATATATTAAAAATATTTAAACTTTACAGAAACACACAGTCACTGGATGATGTCATCAGTGATGTCATTTGAGATGTCATCAGTGATGTCATCAGTGATGTCACTGACCATGTCATGAGTGATGTAATATGTGACATCATCAGCAGTGCATTGCGGGCGCAAGTTATAGTTAGCTGAACTAACTATAACGGGGGAATTTCACGGGTTTTGTACGAGTGCAATGTCCAACTAACTATAACTGTCCCTAAAACCTATGGTTTTTTCAGTGAATTTCAAAGGTTTTTTAAATGCTAATTTGTAACTATAATGTCCCTGAAACCTATGGTTTTTTCAGTGAATTTCAAAGGTTTTTTAAATGCTAATTTGTAACTATAACATGTCTGAAACCTACGGTTTTTTTCAGTGAATATATATATATATATATATATATATATATATATATATATATATATATATATATATATATATATATATATTATCTACTGGCGGTCGCCAGTAGATAGTTATTGTTAGGACCTATTTTCCATAGGAAATCCGCAACATTCTATTTGAAATAACTCTTGCGTCGGTTGACGAATCTTCGCGAAATTTTCAAACTTTGTGGCCCGCTCCAGTCCGCTCCTATCCTGAAAGTCTCGGGGTGATTCGTCAAGCGGGGGCCGAGAAAAAGGGGGTCCCAAAACGTGTTTTCCCCATTCATTTTCCCATAGGAAACTTTAGCCACGGCTACAGCCCGAACTGCTGAACGGAATTACACCAAATTTGGCAAAGAGGTAGTTCTTGGTTCAGAAAGAACCCTTTTTGTTAAATGGTGTAAATCCGTTCAGTAGTTCCTGAGAAAATCAAAAGGAAAATCACATATATATCTATGGCTGCGTCGGATTCGCGCACCCTGAGCGCACCCTGCGCGCACCGTCCCGATCACGAGCTGCATGCTAATTGGCTGTCAACACTCCAAATCAGGAAGTGTTGGCAGCCATTTTATGCCTCGGTAGAACCGAGGCACAGAAACAAGTGCGCAAAACGCACAAAGGGGGCAGGGTAGAAACACCCTGACCCCCTAGGTCTGCTCAGGGGGTCCCACAAGGACTCCCTGGGCAGAAAGCATTTTTTTTTTTTAAACGGCGGGATGCGCTTAGGGTGCGCGGATCCCGCCGATTAAAAAAAAAAAACACAAGAAACACCAGGAACCTCCAGTATGCGCCAGGGGGCTGCGTTGCAGAGAGGTGTACAGAGGACACGCCCCTTTTTACACCTCTCTGCAACGCAGCTCTGTGGCGCTTTTGGAGGTACATGGTGGGCTAGTTGGACTCCAGGGACCCTCAGGATTCAAGGGGACTTAATTCCCCAACTTAAAACGGGCGCGTTTGCACAGTGGTGAAGGGAGGGCGGGGCTTCAGGTGACATGTGTGCAAACAGGCCCGTTGCGCGTTTTAGGATGGGGAATTAAATCCCCTTCAATCCTGAGGGTCCCTGGGGGCCAACTAGCCCACCAGGTACGTCCAGAAAGCGCCACAGAGCTGCGTTGCAGAGAGGTGCAAAAAGGGGCGTGGCCTCTGAACACCTCTCTGCAATGCAGCTCTCTGGCGCATACTGGAGGTATCTGGTGGGCTACTTGGCCCCTATGGACCCTCGGGATTGAGGAGGATTTAATTCCCCATCTTAAAACGCGCCACGGGGCCTGTTTGCAGACATGTCACCTGAAGCCCCGCCCCCTCCCTTCACCACTGTGCAAATATTCCTCTAAAATCAGCCGAACTACGAATTCCGATTTACTCACCTGTTATCAGGAGAGACCTCAGTGCTGCATCTTTGAGCCCAGTACTGATCCTGAAAAGTAATTTTAACCGTACTTACCAGTAACTTGAATTTCCTTCCATAGGATATCATTGCCTGCTTTTTGCTGAAAAAGTTTCTAAGTGTCGATTTTTGAAACATACAAATATTCCTCTAAAATCAGCAGAACTACGAATTCCGATTTACTCACCTGTTATCAGGAGAGACCTCAGTGCTGCATCTTTGAGCCCAGTACTGATCCTGAAAAGTAATTCTAACCGTACTTACCAGTAACTTGAATTTCCTTCCATAGGCTAACATTGACTGGTTTCACTTGGAAATTCTTCTAAGTGTGGAGTTTTGGAACTTTATAATATTCCTCTAAAATCAGCCGAACTACGAATTCCGATTCACTCACCTGTTATCAGGAGAGACCTCAGTGCTGCACCTTTGCGCCCAGTACTGATCCTGAAAAGTAATTTTAAACGTACTTACCAGTAACTTGAATTTCCTTCCATAGGCTAACATTGACTGGTTTCACTTGGAAATTCTTCTAAGTGTGGAGTTTTGGAACTTTATAATATTCCTCTAAAATCAGCCGAACTACGAATTCCGATTTACTCACCTGTTATCAGGAGAGAACCCAGTGCTGCATCTTTGAGCCCAGCACTGACCTTGAAAAGTAATTCTAACCGTACTTACCAGTAACTTGAATTTCCTTCCATAGGCTAACATTGACTGGTTTCACTTGGAAATTCTTCTAAGTGTAGAGTTTTGGAACATTGTAATATTCCTCTAAAATCAGCCGAACTACGAATTCCGATTTACTCACCTGTTATCAGGAGAGACCTCAGTGCTGCACCTTTGAGCCCAGTACTGATCCTGAAAAGTAATTTTAACCGTACTTACCAGTAACTTGAATTTCCTTCCATAGGCTAACATTGACTGGTTTCACTTGGAAATTCTTCTAAGTGTGGAGTTTTGGAACTTTATAATATTCCTCTAAAATCAGCCGAACTACGAATTCCGATTTACTCACCTGTTATCAGGAGAGAACCCAGTGCTGCATCTTTAGCCTAGCACTGACCCTGAAAAGTAATTCTAACCGTATTTACCAGTAACTTGTATTTCCTTCCATAGGAACCCATTGTCTGGTTTTCAGCAGAAAAGTTTCAAAGTGTCGATTTTCACAAACTACAAATATTCCTTAAAAATCGCCTGTATGACTTAAACGCATTATTTCAACTGTTTACAGGAGATGCACCAGTGCTGGATCCAGGATCCACCACTGAGTAAGAAAAGTAACAATAACACTACTTACCTGCTAAGTGAATTTCCTCCCATAGGATAACATTGGTGATTCTATGTGAAAAAGTTTCTAAGTGTCAACTTTTAAAATACAATAATATTCCTTAAAAATCACTACTGTAACCAAAACGCTTTTACTCAACTGTTTACAGGAGATGTCCCAGGACTGAATCTAGGATCCAGTCCTGTGGTTAGAAAAGTAATCCATAAAGTAACTAATTGCATTTAACTAGAAATTCACATTGAGCTCAATGTTGCATTGTGTTTGAAATTGTGTTGCCCATTGCAACAACTGTAACTACTGTACTTAAAAGTCTATTGCCTATTTGCAAAGTATTTAAACTAAAGTAATTCATTCTGAGAAAGTATATTTTGTAATGTAATGTATAATGTAATTATAATGTAATTTAAAAAATAAAATATCTAAAAATAAATAGTTTAAAAAATGGTAGTAAATCAGTATCAAAAAATAAATATAACAATTAATACATTTAAAAATTGTCATTTACAAAACCTTTGAAATTCACTGAAAAAAACCATAGGTTTCAGACATGTTATAGTTAGGAATTAGCATTTAAAAACCTTTGAAATTCACTGAAAAAACCATAGGTTTCAGGCACGTTATAGTTAGAAATTAGCATTTAAAAAACCTTACAAATTCACTGAAAAAACCATAGGTTTTAGGGACAGTTATAGTTAGTTGGACATTGCACTCGTACAAAACCCGTGAAATTCCCCCGTTATAGTTAGTTCAGGTAACTATAACTCGCGCCCCGCAATGCACTGCTGATGACGTCACATATTACATCACTCATGACATGGTCAGTGACATCACTGATGACATCACTGATGACATCTCAAATGACATCACTGATGACATCACTGATGACATCATCATGTGATAATTTGATGCATCTTCTCACACCCTAATATAACTTTTGATACACCCACTGTAAATTACAGACTGCCATTGTCAAAACCATAGACACTCCAACACCAATTACTATATACACACTCACTGATTCTTAGGTCTACACACACACATCTACTCACTCACCCGTACAGTCACTCATACTATAGTCACTCAGTACAGGACTATTATATGCACTCATACACCTATATAAACACTCACACACTGCCACTCATCCATAGAGGTACTCACACACCTAGTCAGTCATGCAAAAAATTAAGCACAGACCCATTTACTCACCTATACAGTTATACACACACCAGCTCACTTACTTATACAAATACTAGCACATTCTTACGCTCTTATACAATCTCTGATACAAGCACACACTCATCCATACAGTCACTCTCACAATCACACACTCGCTTATAGCTATTTATATACTCCAACACACATATATACTGCCTTTCACATATGTAGTTACTCACACATGTACCACTGGGACATACATTCACTCACTAACACACTCTTACACACACTTACCCACCCATACAGTCTATCACAGATGCACTCTTGAAACCATCCACCTAGTGAATCACCCACTCACACATCTATGCACAGAGTCGCACACACCCCACCCACACAAACACTCAGGCACCCATACAGATACTCAGACAACCAATCAATAACTCATATAGACACTCATGTAGCTATTCACAAACCCATGCAGCCACTTACACAGCAACAGACAGACGGATACAGACATTCACCCAGTTTAGTCACTAACCCATGCATTCAGTAAGATATGTTTAATCACTCACTTATAGAGTTAGTCACGCACCTACTAAATCATCAATTCAGACACTTATACACCCACTCATTCTTCAATACGCCTTTCCCTATATATATTAAACATATTTAAACTTTACAGAAACACACAGTCACTGGATGATGTCATCAGTGATGTCATTTGTGATGTCATCAGTGATGTCATCAGTGATGTCACTGACCATGTCATGAGTGATGTAATATGTGACGTCATCAGCAGTGCATTACGGGGCGCGAGTTATAGTTACCTGAACTAACTATAACGGGGGAATTTCACGGGTTTTGTACGAGTGCAATGTCTAACTAACTATAACTGTCCCTAAAACCTATGGTTTTTTTCAGTGAATATATATATATATATATATATATATATATATATATATATATATATATATATATATATATATGAAGAAGAACTTCTGGCACTGCTGACCACTTCCACCTAGCGGGCCGGTGTGAGATACGCGCGCCGGAGCCCATTGTACATTTCAAGAAACCTTCGTATCACGGATATCAATACAAAGAAAAACTCGCACTCCAGGATCGTGGTCACAGAAATAGTTGTATTAGTTTTAACGGCAACGCATTTCGACCACAGAGGTCTTTTTCCAAAGCCAATTTGCACAAAACGAAGCCACCATTTTTTCGTGACTACATAGAGTGACATAGAAGACCGACAATACATTTCCAGCTGAGCGTATAGACATGAAAGACAGACTCTATCGTCATCCTGCATTAATCCAAGTAATTATGTGCATGTTTACAATTACTTAAACCATGGTCACAACTCATAATTGTAACATAATTGTAATCACAAATTTTAAATTTTAAATTAAATTGCATGTTTGCTGCCACTGATATTGCCTCATAACAATGCAAACAAGGTCACGGTTCTACTCTCATAAATCCATCTGAAGCCTTAGTGGGTATTGCGGTTTGAGGCATAGAGTGAAAGAGGCTCCTAGCAAATGTTAGCATCTCTATTCTTTAATATCTCTCGGCCAAGTGGCCTTTGACTCGAAACCTCCGCACCACAAATTCCACATTTTAATGTCCAAAGTCACCAGCCGTTCATATATGATACATTCTTGTTAAAAAAAGAAGAGTGGGGGATTAGGCAGAAAAGAAAGAAGGGGAAGCAACAGGAGAGTGGGGATGTTATGCCGAATCGTGATGGAGCTTTTGACTGTTTATGCCTAAAAGACATGGAGACCCTAGCAGGGTTGGCAGAATTAAATGAGGAGGTAGTGGATTGGACTAATGAAAAAGATCTCCTAGAACAATTGGGTTTAGAGACAGGAGGGGCGGTGACCACGAAGTTTAAACCCAAATCCACTTTTAACCCCAATACACCACATGACAGTCTAGACACATACCATGAGATCATAATACGAGAGTTAATGAAAATTTGGAGCAATACCAAGAATAAACATGCACACAACCTTACACCAGATCAAAGATTAGCACTGGACACATTAAATAAGGACCTGAGTTTTGTCATAATACCATCAGACAAAGGGGGCAATATTGTCCTATGGGACATAGATAAATACAAGCAAGAGGAAAACAGACAGCTCATGTTATCAGGAAGTTACATAAAATCCAACAGAGAGGCATATGACGAGGCAACCAGCAGATTCTATGCTACACTATCAGAGTGGCGAGAAAAGGAACTCATAGGGGAAGATGAATTCTGCTTTCTCTATATGAAAAAAAGACCTGTGGCACCATGTTTCTACATGCTGCCAAAAATTCACAAGGACATTAACCCACCCGGTATAAAGATGGCAAACAACAAAATGTGGCAAATCAAGGAGCTGATAACGTGTAAAAGTCAATTTGTTGTCTACGTCATCGAATGCCCGTGCTATGTAAAATATATAGGGAGAACGATTTGTGAACTAAAAAAACGGATTTTAGAGCATGTTCGCGCAACAGTCAATAAAGACAGGGGAAACGCAGTGGCAGAACACATGGAGTCCCATCACGAGGGGAATTGGAAACTTCTAAGTTTTTACGCAATTGAAACAGTGTTACAGAGTGACCGAGGTGGGGATCGGGAGGAAAAACTACGACAAAGAGAATGGTAACAAATTCTGAACTTTCAAACCTTTACCCCGTTTGGTTTAAACCAAAGTGAGGAACTGTATGTTCATTTGTAAATAACTAAGATTGCTTCTCTCGAATGTTTTTAATAAGCAACTTTCACACTTATCTGAGTACACATGGCAGCACCAACACTTGCACATGATTAAGTTGGTAAAGACCCCTTAAATATAAATGATTGATGATATACATAAAAAGGGAGAATGCCCACTGGAGGGTGGTATTTGTGTGGAGAAATATGGGAACTGAATCATTCAATTGACAAAAGTCCCGGTTATTTAGTTATAATTGTATATAATTAATGGAATGTCAAAGAGTGAAAAATTGGGTTTTTTCAAAGAAATGAGATCACTATTTTCTATGTGTTTTTTATCACTATATGTTTAAGAATAGAAAAATTCACTACAAATCCCACAATGCCTGTTATTGTTTGCAAATACAGGATATGACATCATGGCAATCAAAATGCTTTTAATTGGTTAATGCAAACTTTGTAGGCATCATCGTGAACAAGGTCTTGGTGAAGACCGAAACGCGTTGGTGTGGCTTTCATCTTGTAAAGAAACGGAATAAAAAATGGAGATAAACCTTCCGTGAGTGCGACCTTATTGCTTTTCTTTGGGAAAGATTTGTTGGGATAATTATTTGGCGTGGCTATGCCAAGAGGTTTCGCACCATTGGAGAAGCGCCGGATAAACCAGCGAACGTGAGCCATCGAAGGAGGAATATATATATATATATATATATATATATATATATATTTGCAGAATCCTTCAGCCACACAACCAAAGGTAGAGTCGCACTCAGGATAATTTTTAGAGAAAAAGATTTATTGACTGACGCGTTTCAACCTCACGGTCTTTGTCAAAGTCACTTCCTGACCCGGAAGTGGCTGTATTTAAGTGTTTTTCAAAAGGTAATCAAGCATAAATGTATAAACATAAAAGAAATACACACATGTTGAGGTCTGTTAACAAGTGAAGACAGACTCAGATCACGTTTTCATGCACACTTGTACAAGACAGTAAATAAATGCATGATAAGTTTAACATTATGTCACGTGAATCAACACCATTTCATACAAAATAATAAATAAAACAAAACTGGTTCACAGCAAGTGTGGATAATAGCGTTCTCTCGAAGCCTCCCTGCACTGGTGTGCAAGGGGTCAACAAAATAAATAGCGTTGAAAAGCGGCATGAAGCTCATAAGCTCTAAACAATATTGTACTAGTTCTCTAGTCAAGTCTTCCTAGTGAGAAAACCAAGTGGTACTGCGGACCGCAGTTCCACCATGGGTGACTACGCCCAGTGGCCGTATGGATCCTAACGGGAAAAGAAATAGTTAGACATCTAGAAGATGAGTGTCTAGTGACAAGGATGCCAAGTGGCATCGCCGGCCTCGTGTAGAGACTGCAAGACCCCACTATGAAATAAAGAAAAAATATAATAGGCAAAAAATATATAACATAACAAATTAAAATCAATAACAGAAAAACACTCACGATACCCCACCCTAGGTGCTGTACCAACGGAGTGTGAGAAAGAGGACACCACTTATTCAAGCAGCCACTTGAACAGGGGTGACAGACCAGCTGTACCGCCGAAAATGCAGTTGGACGGGGCAAGACTAGATAGGGAGGTGAATGGGGGATGCTAGTTGGAGTTAAGGTAGGGGCAAAATGTCCCAGACAGTTGAGGCTAAGAGCAGGGTGTCTGCCTAGGCAATGATGGTGAAATGGCCCCTATGGGGTTTAGGGATTTTCATGCATCAAGTGGAGGACTGAGGAAAGATAACAATATATACAGTGTCCTAAAAGGGGGTGTAAGGGCACCACTTGTATATAGTATCTCTTCTACCCTAGATGAACATGAAGGTCTTCCTCGCGGTTGAGGCCTCCGGGGATCTTGCTCTGTAGGCGGATGATATACTCCGATTCCAGGCGCCATAGGTTGCATTCGCGGTCACCTCCTCGGGAATGGACTGGAATCCTGTCAATTCCAAAATAGGAAATCTTAGAACTGATGTCAGAGATATCACCATGTTCCAACGTGCAATGTTTAGCCACTGTGTAGGTCATATCCCTGTTCCTAACAGCGCGCAAGTGCTCAAGAATACGCTTCTTAACTGGAAAGATGGTGCTACCCACATAGCGCAAGCCGCAGACACAGACAAGGACATACACGACAAATTCACTATTGCAATTAATGAATGACAGTATTTTCTCACTCCTACCAACTGGAAGCTGGTAGCTTTTCACATTGCGACTGTTGCTGCAGGCCTTGCACCGGCCACACTTGTGAAACCCAGGGAGTTCCCTTAACCATGAGCCTGAGGTGTTACTCTGTTGTGTCAGATGGCTATGCACTAGTGTGTCCTGTAGGGATTTACATTTACGATACGTGATGTGAGGTTTGGGGCTTACTAATCTGCCTATGACCACATCTTGCCTGACTAAGTGCCAGTGTTTTCTCACTATCCTGAGTAAGGCCTGTGAGACATTAGAAAAGGTGGTGATAAGTCTCACTTCCTGTTTATTCTTGTTGTGAGTCCTGGGGACCAAAAGGCTGTTCCTGTCCCTCCCTGAGGCCTTTTCAGTGGCAATTTTTATGGTTTTGCCAGAATAGCCTCGTGCCCTGAAACGGCCAATCATATTCAGTTCTTCCCTAGTGTAAGCCTCTGTGGAACTGCAATTCCATTTGGCTCAGAGGAGTTCTCCGTAAGGGATACTCCTCTTAATTCCATCAGGGTGGTGGCTCCGTGCATGCAACATGCTGTTCCCGACAGTAGCCTTCCTGAACAGACTGGTATGTACACAGTCATCCCGGACCTCAACCAGGACATCCAGGAATTCAATAGTAGTTGCATGGACCTTGCTTGTGAATCTCAGATTTAAATCATTGATGGACAATCCTGCAATGAAGTTATGAAGCATATCCTGTGGACCATCCCAAATCAGAAAAATATCATCAATGTAGCGGGTCCACAGGATGAGGTTGTCCATGTAACAATCATTGCCCTGGTGCCAAAGATGCTCCGCCTCCCACCACCCCATGAAGATACAGGCGTAACTGGGGGCGAAGCAACTTCCCATCGCAGTTCTGGTGTATTGCTTATGCCATGTGTCTTCAAAGAGGAAGCAATTGTTATGTAGGCAAAAACTGAGCATGTCTAGTAATAACATCGTGTGGTCATACATAGAGAGCGGTCTGTCTCTGAAAAAGTATTTACAAGCTTCCAGGCCTAAGTCATGCTCAATGCAGGTGTATAAAGACACCACATCAATAGTGGCAAACATATACGATTCTTTCCATGGAATGCCCTGTATCTTAGAAAGAAAATCCATGGTGTCCCTGCAATAAGAAGGCAAGTTCAATACATATTTACAAAGGAAGTAGTCTAGGTAGATGGAGGAATTCTCAAGCAGGCTTTGGTTGGCAGCGATGATCGGTCTGCCCGTTGTTTCAGTGACCCTTTTGTGCACCTTGGGGAGCATGTAGAAAACAGGGACCATGGGTTTCTTAGTCATAAGGAACAGGAACTCGTTACGTCTCAAAGTTCCTTGTCCATGCCATGTCTCAAGGAGTTGATGGTATTGGGTAATCGTCTTACTGTATTCTGCCTGGTTAGACCTCAGATAGCTCCCTGAGTACTCTAACTGTCGCTTGGCTTCAGCCCTGTATTTGTTAAGATCCCATAGGACGACATTCCCCCCTTTGTCCGAGGGCTTTATGACAAAGGTATCGGCCCGTTGGAGAAACTGAAGGCCCAACTTTTGCACTGGTGTCAGGTTGCTTGCAAACGGAATGTTTTGTTTCTCCCAAAGTGCCATAAGATCATATAGGATTGTCTCATGGTACGTATCAATGCCATCGTGTAGGGTCACAGGGTTGAACCTGGATTTAGGTTTAAAATCATTTCTGGACTTGCGGTCCACCACGATACCCATATTATCTAGAAGTTCGCGATCAGTGACCCAGTCTTTGTCTCCCAGCTCAATCTCTCTAAGTGTGGCAATTGTCTCTATGTCAGACATGGTCAGTGAGTTAGCGTCACTACCCCCGGTGTCAGATTGCAGGGTCTCCAAAGGGGTGACTCTGCCTTGCTTCAGCGTGTGCACTTTAAGGAGCTTAAGCTTTCTTATGAATAAAAAGATGTCAATGCGGGCTCTGGGAAAGTTAAAATTGGCCATAGGGCAAAAGGATAGACCCAATTCAAGGACTGAGCGTTCCTCAGAGGTGATGTGATGTGAGGAAATGTTAATAATGGATAGATTATCATTATTGTGCTCACCCATTACTTGTTGCGCTTGGATCGCCGTTGTCCTCTCCCATATGGCGTCTCGTTGTCTTTGGCTTTCACCTCCTCTCCTGGTTTGTCTCTTTCTTGTTCGCTGCTTCCGCCTCTTCCTCTTCCTCGTGGTGGCTTCTTTTTTCCGCTCATGCTTTCCCGTAAAAAACAGTACTCCGTGTGAGAAGGGAAGGGACCTCTTGTCGGCGCAGCTGCGCCCTGTCATTCGTCCAAGTCAGATGGTGCTTCGGAGCTGGACTCCGAGGTTTCTGATTCCCGAATCCTGGCAGTCTCAGTTTGTTGGAAGTCTCTTCTTGCTGAGTCATACTTGCGACCAAAAGTTAGTATACGCCCCTGTGCGTAATCGTTACGATCCCGAGTAAACTTCCAGCGCTTTTTAGATTTGATGCCTTCCTCATATTTAAGAAATCTTGCATCCATATCCTTAAGAAAGCTTGTTATTTCACTCTGGGATTCATGTTTATCCAGCATGTCACGCAGCAATTTAATGTCCTCCCCGATTTGTTCTAGCTCAAGTGCAGCATATTTGGCAAGAAGACCCAGCATGTTTTTGCGCGTAGCTGCCATGAGAGCCGACCAATCCTCCAGGAGCTGGGGGTTGGGATTTTGGTATGTCGGCGTTATCAAGATGCGAAGACCCCTCGGGACGCGCTCCACCTCGATATAATTATTTAGGGAGATGACCTCCCAATTTCTGTTGATTTCCTTTTTATATAGCTTTTCCACCCTATATAAGTCTTGTTTTAGCGTTGTTCCCCCTCCACCTGTGGAAGTTCCCGCTCCGTTTCCACCATTGCTTGTCAAGCCGTCCGTCTCCGTGAACAGCGATTTTGCAACATCCAGCCACTTTCTAATCGCTTCACACATAGCTGCAAAGCTGTTGTCTGTCATGTGATCGTGGTGTCGAAAAACCACACTCCTGTAATTCCGATCTCTTGGCAAAAATCCTCCTCCGTGGCCATGTCCTTACCCAATCGGACACAACTGGGCAGAACAGTGAACGCCGCCCTGCCGCCCTGCCGCTTCCGCTTGTCACTGCGGGACCCGCTGGTCGTAGACGGAGCTTGTTCCGCGGGGAGAGCTAGCAGCCGCTAGCTCCGGGTTAAACTCACTTCCGTGATACGTCCCTCTGCGGCGCGAAGCTCATAATGTTACCAGGCAACCGGTCCCGATTTCCTGGTTCGAAGAACACAGAGATCCTTTGCAGCAGCGGCGGGAGTCGGGAAAGTAAACGTGAGGGAAAGCTTCCAGCTTTTCATCCGACTTCGTCCACCAGTTGGGGTTGGTGCGATCAGGCGGGCGCTGGACCCACTATTAATTTGCAGAATCCTTCAGTCACACAACCAAAGGTAGAGTCGCACTCAGGATAATTTTTAGAGAAAAATATTTATTGACTGACGCGTTTCAACCTCATGGTCTTTGTCAAAGTCACTTCCTGACCCGGAAGTGGCTGTATTTAAGTGTTTTTCAAAAGGTAATCAAGCATAAATGTATAAACATAAAAGAAATACACACATGTTGAGGTCTGTTAACAAGTGAAGACAGACTCAGATCACGTTTTCATGCACAAGTGTACAAGACAGTAAATAAATGCATGATAAGTTTAACACTATGTCACGTGAATCAACACCATTTCATACAAAATAATAAATAAAACCAAACTGGTTCACAGCAAGTGGGGATAAAAGCGTTCTCTCGAAGCCTCCCTGCACTGGTGTGCAAGGGGTCAACAAAATAAATAGCGTTGAAAAGCGGCATGAAGCTCATAAGCTCTAAACAATATTGTACTAGTTCTCTAGTCAAGTCTTCCTAGTGAGAAAACCAAGTGGTACTGCGGACCGCAGTTCCACCATGGGTGACTACGCCCAGTGGCCGTATGGATCCTAACAGGAAAAGAAATAGTTAGACATCTAGAAGATGAGTGTCTAGTGACAATGATGCCAAGTGGCATCGCCTGCCTCATGTAGAGACTGCAAGACCCCACTATGAAATAAAGAAGAAATATAATAGGCAAAAAATATATAACATAAAAAATTAAAATCAATAACAGAAAAACACTCACGATACCCCACCCTAGGTGCTGTACCAACGGAGTGTGAGAAAGAGGACACCACTTATTCAAGCAGCCACTTGAACAGGGGTGACAGACCAGCTGTACCGCCGAAAATGCAGTTGGACGGGGCAAGACTAGATAGGGAGGTGAACGGGGGATGCTAGTTGGAGTTAAGGTAGGGGCAGAATGTCCCAGACAGTTGCGGCTAAGAGCAGGGTGGCTGCCTAGGCAATGATGGTGAAATGGCCCCTATGGGGTTTAAGGATTTTCATGCATCAAATGGAGGACTGAGGAAAGATAACAATATATACAGTGTCCTAAAAGGGGGTGTAAGGGCACCACTTGTATATAGTACCTCTTCTACCCTAGATGAACATGAAGGTCTTCTCACGGTTGAGACCTCCGGGGATCTTGCTCTGTAGGCGGATGATATACTCTGATTCCAGGCGCCGTAGGTTGTGTTCACAGTCACCTCCTCGGGAATGGACTGGAATCCTGTCAATTCCAAAATAGGAAATCTTAAAACTGATGTCAGAGATATCACCATGTTCCAACGTGCAATGTTTAGCCACTGTGTAGGTCATGTCCCTGTTCCTAACAGCGCACAGGTGCTCAAGAATACGCTTCTTAACTGGAAAGATGGTGCTACCCACATAGCGCAAGCCGCAGACACAGACAAGGACATACACGACAAATTCAGTATTGCAATTAATGAATGACAGTATTTTCTCACTCCTACCAACTGGAAGCTGGTAGCTTTTCACATTGCGACTGTTGCTGCAGGCCTTGCACCGGCCACACTTGTGAAACCCAGGGAGTTCCCTTAACCATGAGCCCGAGGTGTTACTCTGTTGTGTCAGATGTCTATGCACTAGTGTGTCCTGTAGGGATTTACATTTACGATACGTGATGTGAGGTTTGGGGCTTACCAATCTGCCTATGACCACATCTTGCCTGACTAAGTGCCAGTGTTTGCTCACTATCCTGAGTAAGGCCTGTGAGACATTAGAAAAGGTGGTGATAAGTATCTCTTCCTGTTTATTCTTGTTGTGAGTCCTGGGGACCAAAAGGCTGTTCCTGTCCCTCCCTGAGGCCTTCTCAGTGGCAATTTTTATGGTTTTGCCAGAATAGCCTCGTGCCCTGAAACGGCCAATCATATTCAGTTCTTCCCTAGTATAAGCGTCTGTGGAACTGCAATTCCGTTTGGCTTGGAGGAGTTCTCCGTAAGGGATACTCCTCTTAAGTCCATCAGGGTGGTGGCTCTGTGCATGCAACACGCTGTTCCCGGCAGTAGCCTTCCTGAACAGACTGGTATGTACACAGTCATCACGGACCTCAACCAGGACATCCAGCAATTCAATAGTAGTTGCATGGACCTTGCTTGTGAATCTCAGATTTAAATCATTGATGGACAATCCTGCAATGAAGTTATGGAAGCATATCCTGTGGACCATCCCAAATCAGAAAAATATCATCAATGTAGCGGGTCCACAGGATGAGGTTGTCCATGTAACAATCATTGCCCTGGTGCCGAAGATGCTCCGCCTCCCACCACCCCATGAAGATACAGGCGTAGCTGGGGGCGAAGCAACTTCCCATCGCAGTTCCGGTGTATTGCTTATACCATGTGTCTCCAAAGAGGAAGCAATTGTTATGTAGGCAAAAACTGAGCATGTCTAGTAATAACATCGTGTGGTCATACATAGAGAGCGGTCTGTCTCTGAAAAAGTATTTACAAGCTTCCAGGCCTAAGTCATGCAAAGTGCAGGTGTATAAAGACACCACATCAATAGTGGCAAACATATACGATTCTTTCCATGGAATGCCCTGTATCTTAGAAAGAAAATCCATGGTGTCCCTGCAATATATATATATATATATATATTTTTTCCTGGATACGATCTTTCGACCGTGAAACGGCGGATACTCAAGGTAGTGAGTTTAAATCAACTTTATTTAACGAACTCAAAGCACTGACGCGTTTCAGCAAAACCCTTCTTCAAAGTGCATGTGTATATATACATATATTACATATATTGTAAACCAAAGGGGAGACGCTGCACTCCAGGGATCTTGTTCTACGAAGATTTATTACACAAGCATCCGCGTCTCACCACACCCTGACACGTTTTGTCAAAAAGTCTTGCTCACTGTCCATGAGCAAGACTTTTTATCAAAACACGTCCGTGTGTGGTGAGACTCGGGTGCTTGTCTAATAAATCTTTGTAGAACAAGACTCCTAGAGAGCAGCATCTTCCTTTTGGTTTACAATTATCTGGAGACTGGCCGAAGGTACTTATGGAACAATACAGAATCCTCCACAAGCTTCCAAATAAATGGGTAAAAATAACTCACTGTGTGTGGCGCCTCATTGCGTGAGCAATTCTCTGGTGGATTTGTGAGCAGTCGGCTCGGACCGCGAGGCTGCCCTGCTGCATACAGTGCGGATTCGCAGCGCTAAGGGAATGAAAGCGCTGATGAAACAGCGAGTCCAGTTTGGTAAGCGGCAAAAGGTGAAGGCTCTGCCTTGGACACGTAAGCAACCCACTGTGGCTTTTAATATTGACAGTACCTGGGGGTACGACGGCACATCCACTTTGGAAATATTGACTGTTGAACTCAATCAACCAGAATGCTTTGCCCAGTGGGGCGGGGTACTTAAAAGTGTGCAGGTGCACTTAAGTCATGCTGTTGAACTCCTGGGGCCCGAGCCAGTGATAAAGGGTGAATGGATACCTGAAACACGTATGCAAGAGGAACTTAATTTTCAAGGGCAATGCTGACGAAGGTGCTTATGGAACAATACAGAATCCTCCACAAGCTTCCAAATAAATCGGTAAAAATAACTCGCTGTGTGTGGCGCCTCATTGAGTGAGCAATTTTATGGTGGATTTGTGAGCGGTAGGCTTGGACCGCGAGGCTGCCCTGCTGCATACAGTGCGGATTCGCAGTGCTAAGGGAATGAAAGCGCTGATGAAACAGCGAGTCCAGTTTGGTAAGCGGCAAAGGGTGAAGGCTCTGCCTTGGACACGTAAGCAACCCACTGTGGTTTTTAATATTGACAGTACCTGGGGGCACAACGGCACATCCACTTTGGAAATATTGACTGTTGAACTCAATCAACCAGAATGCTTTGCCCAGTGGGGCGGGGTACTTAAAAGTGTGCAGGTGCGCTCAAGTCATGCTGTTGAACTCCTGGGGCCCGAGCCAGTGATCAAGGGTGAATGGATACCTGAATCACGTATGGCAAGAGGAACTGAATTTTCAAGGGCAATGCTGACGAAGGTGCTTATGGAACAATACAGAATCCTCCACAAGCTTCCAAATAAATGGGTAAAAATAACTCGCTGTGTGTGGCGCATCATTGCGTGAGCAATTTTCTGGTGGATTTGTGAGCAGTCGGCTCGGACCGCGAGGCTGCCCTGCTGCATACAGTGCGGATTCGCAGCGCTAAGGGAATGAAAGCGCTGATGAAACAGCGAGTCCAGTTTGGTAAGTGGCAAACGGTGAAGGCTCTGCCTTGGACACGTAAGCAACCCACTGTGGTTTTTAATATTGACAGTACCTGGGGGCACGACGGCACATCCACTTTGGAAATATTGACTGTTGAAATCAATCAACCAGAATGCTTTGCCCAGTGGGGCGGGGTACTTAAAAGTGTGCAGGTGCGCTCAAGTCATGCTGTTGAACTCCTGGGGCCCGAGCCAGTGATCAAGGGTGAATGGATACCTAAAATGCGTATATGGCAAGAGGAACTTAATTTTTAAGGGCAATGCTGACGAAGGTGCTTATAACAATACAGAATCCTCCACAAGCTTCCAAATAAATGGGTAAAAATAACTTGCTGTGTTTTGCGCCTCAATGCGTGAGCAATTTTCTGGTGGATTTGTGAGCGGTCGGCTCAGACCCCGAGGCTGCCCTGCTGCATACAGTGCGGATTTGCAGCGCTAAGGGAGTGAAAGTGCTGATGAAACAGCGAGTCCAGTTTGGTAAGTGGCAAACGGTGAAGGCTCTGCCTTGGACACGTAAGCAACCCACTGTGGTTTTTAATATTGACAGTACCTGGGGGCACGACGACACATCCACTTTGGAAATATTGACTGTTGAAATCAATCAACCAGAATGCTTTGCCCAGTGGGGCGGGGTACTTAAAAGTGTGCAGGTGCGCTCAAGTCATGCTGTTGAACTCCTGGGGCCCGAGCCAGTGATCAAGGGTGAATGGATACCTGAAACGCGTATATGGCAAGAGGAACTTAATTTTTAAGGGCAATGCTGACGAAGGTGCTTATAACAATACAGAATCCTCCACAAGCTTCCAAATAAATGGGTAAAAATAACTCGCTGTGTTTTGCGCCTCAATGCGTGAGCAATTTTCTGGTGGATTTGTGAGCGGTCGGCTCAGACCCCGAGGCTGCCCTGCTGCATACAGTGCGGATTTGCAGCGCTAAGGAGTGAAAGTGCTGATGAAACAGCGAGTCCAGTTTGGTAAGCGGCAAAAGGTGAAGGCTCTGCCTTGGACACGTAAGCAACCCACTGTGGTTTTTAATATTGACAGTACCTGGGGGTACGACGGCACATCCACTTTGGAAATATTGACTGTTGAACTCAATCAACCAGAATGCTTTGCCCAGTGGGGCAGAGTACTTAAAAGTGTGCAGGTGCGCTCAAGTCATGCTGTTGAACTCCTGGGGCCCGAGCCAGTGATCAAGGGTGAATGGATACCTGAAACGTGTATGGCAAGAGGAACTTAATTTTCAAGGGCAATGCTGACGAAGGTGCTTATGGAACAATACAGAATCCTCCACAAGCTTCCAAATAAATGGGTAAGAATAACTCGCTGTGTGTGGCGCCTCATTGCGTGAGCAATTTTCTGGTGGATTTGTGAGCGGTCGGCTCGCACCGCGAGGCTGCCCTGCTGCTTACTGTCCGGATTCGCAGCGCTAAGGGAATGAAAGCGCTGATGAAACAGCGAGTCCAGTTTAGTAAGCGGCAAAAGGTGAAGGCTCTGCCTCAAACACGTAAGCAACCCACTGTGGTTTTTAATATTGACAGTACCTGGGGGCACGACGGCACATCCACTTTGGCAATATTGACTGTTGAACTCAATCAACCAGAATGCTTTGCCCATTAGGGCGGGGTACTTAAAAGTGTGCAGGTGTGCTCAAGTCATGCTGTTGAACTCCTGGGGCCCGAGCCAGTGATCAAGGGTGACTGGATACCTGAAACGCATATGTCAAGAGGAACTTATTTTTCAAGGGCAATGCTGACGAAGGTGCTTATGGAACAATACAGAATCCTCCACAAGCTTCCAAATAAATGGGTAAAAATAACTCGCTGTGTTTTGCGCCTCAATGCGTGAGCAATTTTCTGGTGGATTTGTGAGCGGTCGGCTCGGACCCCGAGGCTGCCCTGCTGCATACAGTGCGGATTTGCAGCGCTAAGGGAGTGAAAGTGCTGATGAAACAGCGAGTCCAGTTTGGTAAGCGGCAAAAGGTGAAGGCTCTGCCTTGGACACGTAAGCAACCCACTGTGGTTTTTAATATTGACAGTACCTGGGGGTACGACGGCACATCCACTTTGGAAATATTGACTGTTGAACTCAATCAACCAGAATGCTTTGCCCAGTGGGGCAGAGTACTTAAAAGTGTGCAGGTGCGCTCAAGTCATGCTGTTGAACTCCTGGGGCCCGAGCCAGTGATCAAGGGTGAATGGATACCTGAAACGTGTATGGCAAGAGGAACTTAATTTTCAAGGGCAATGCTGACGAAGGTGCTTATGGAACAATACAGAATCCTCCACAAGCTTCCAAATAAATGGATAAGAATAACTCGCTGTGTGTGGCGCCTCATTGCGTGAGCAATTTTCTGGTGGATTTGTGAGCGGTCGGCTCGCACCGCGAGGCTGCCCTGCTGCTTACTGTCCGGATTCGCAGCGCTAAGGGAATGAAAGCGCTGATGAAACAGCGAGTCCAGTTTAGTAAGCGGCAAAAGGTGAAGGCTCTGCCTCAAACACGTAAGCAACCCACTGTGGTTTTTAATATTGACAGTATCTGGGGGCACGACGGCACATCCACTTTGGCAATATTGACTGTTGAACTCAATCAACCAGAATGCTTTGCCCATTAGGGCGGGGTACTTAAAAGTGTGCAGGTGTGCTCAAGTCATGCTGTTGAACTCCTGGGGCCCGAGCCAGTGATCAAGGGTGACTGGATACCTGAAACGCATATGTCAAGAGGAACTTATTTTTCAAGGGCAATGCTGACGAAGGTGCTTATGGAACAATACAGAATCCTCCACAAGCTTCCAAATAAATGGGTAAAAATAACTCTCTGTGTGTGGCGCCTCATTGCGTGAGCAATTTTCTGGTGGATTTGTGAGCGGTCGACTCGGACCACGAGGCTGCCCTGCTGCATACAGTGCGGATTCGCAGCGCTAAGGGAATGAAAGCGCTGATGAAACAGCGAGTCCAGTTTGGTAAGCGGCAAAAGGTGAAGGCTCTGCCTTGGACACGTAAGCAACCCACTGTGGTTTTTAATATTGACAGTACCTGGGGGCACGACGGCACATCCACTTTGGAAATATTGACTGTTGAACTCAATCAACCAGAATGCTTTGCCCAGTGGGGCGGGGTACTTAAAAGTGTGCAGGTGCGCTCAAGTCATGCTGTTGAACTCCTGGGGCCCGAGCCAGTGATCAAGGGTGAATGGATACCTGAAACGCGTATGGCAAGAGGAACTTCATTTTCAAGGGAAATGCTGACGAAGGTGCTTATGGAACAATACAGAATCCTCCACAAGCTTCCAAATAAATGGGTAAAAATTAGGCCTGGGCATTGAATTCCGCTCCGCTCGCGGAATTTGCGGAAAATGGACAATTTCGCGTTCCGCGGAGAGCGCGGAACTGCCATCAATTCCGCGATCCGCGGCGAAGCGGAATTATTTTCTTGTTCGCGCTTTAAAAATGCATTCTAGCGTGCGCGATTATGACTTACCGGGATTCCTGCGTTCGCCGACGGGTTTTCCTATTCGTTCGCGGGCGCCACGAGATTTCGGTAGCCGGCCGCGCGATCCTGCGAGAGTTTGCGATCGCGAACACGTCATTCGATGCGCCATCGGACAACGCGAGAGTGTGCGATCGCGAACACGTCATTCGTATGCGCCATCGTGCACCACGAGAGAGATTGCGGTCGCGAACACGTCATTCGGGCGCGCCATCGGATTTCCGGCGGGATCTTTGTAAACCTGCGATCCCGAACACGCAAAATTTTCAATCTGGAGAAGAATAATATCGCGAGCAGCATAAAACCTTCTATAAACTGATGATTTCCATGGGAAAAAAACCTCAGATTGATATTTGGGTGTGTTTTTTTTTCATTTTGTGGGCGGGGGAGAGGGAGGAAGTGCCACAGAGTCTACTACTTCCTGTTCCTTTCCAGCAGGCTCCTCCCAGTGCTTTCTCCATCTCTTGTTCATTTTTCACTTGGATTTGAGCTGGAAGGATCACTGTTTGTGTCTGCTGCATCATTATCATTTGATTTGATTTGAGGATTTTTCGATTTGAGATTTTACAAGTAAGTTGGTGTTGTTTGATTGGGTCATTGCAGTTGCTGCAATTACAATTTTTTTAATTTTCATCATTTTTAAAAATAAATATAGTGGTGGGTAGCCACTGTAGCCAGTAGGCCCAGAGCTAGTCATGGGTTGGTGCATGATGAAACATGATGAAACAACTGTTCCTTTGCTGTGTGATGTATTTTTTAATTTCAAACATCATTTAGGGGGCATGGATGGCGTTGGATTGAATTGCAAAATGTGTATTTTTGGGTGTATTTCCGTTTTTGTGCTGTGTGCTAAATGCATGCCTTAGTTGTGTGTGGTGTGCTGCAGGCCTTCTTTAGCCCTGTGGATTTTCGTTTTTGCATTTTATTGCATTACAGGCAAAGCAGTGTGGTTTACCATGCATCCTTTGCCTGGCTATTATAGGCCTGTTTTCAGTACATTGTTTTCCAGGCCTCCTGCTTGTTGCTTCTGATTTGTGAGTGTCCATGTGGCTGGTAGCCATTTCTGGTGGGAGTATTAAGTGTGCTGCTTTTTTTGCCATATAGGCCTGCATGTGTTTCCTTTGTGACCTAGGCTTCTTGTTGTTGTGTGCCTGGCCATGAGGCTGGCGGCCATTTTGAAGCCAGGCAGTGTGCTTTTTTGCCATAGGCCTGCATTGTCCGTCTTCAGTTTCTTGTTGTTGTGGGCCTGGCCATGAGGCTGGCGGCCATTTTGAAGCCAGGCATAGTGCTTTTTGCCATAGGCCTGCATTGTCTGTCTTCAGTTTCTTGTTGTTGTGGGCCTGGCCATGAGGCTGGCGGCCATTTTGAAGCCAGGTAGTGTGCTTTTTGCCATAGGCCTGCAAGCTTGTAGCCTAGTCTGCCAACAGGCCTTTCATCCAGTGGGCCCAGAGGTAGTCAGGGGTGCACGAAACAACTGTTTCTGTGTGTTCTGTTGAATATAAACATCATTTAGGGCACATGCATGGCATTGAATTGAATTGCAAAAAGTGGATTTATTTTTGGGGTGTATTTCAGTTTTTGGGGGTGTTACATGCCTTAGTTGTGTGTGGTGTGTTGCAGGCCTTGTTTAGCCCTGTGTATTTTCGTTTTTTCATTTTATTGCATTACAGGCAAAGCAGTGTGGTTTAGCATGCATCCTTTGCCTGGCTATCGTAGGCCTGTTTTCAGTACATTGTTTTCCAGGCCTCCTGCTTGTTGCTTCTGATTTGTGAGTGTCCATGTGGCTGGTAGCCATTTCTGGTGGGAGTATTAAGTGTGCTGCTTTTTTGCCATATAGGCCTGCATGTGTTTCCTTTGTGACCTAGGCTTCTTGTTGTTGTGTGCCTGGCCATGAGGCTGGCGGCCATTTTGAAGCCAGGCAGTGTGCTTTTTGCCATAGGCCTGCATTGTCCGTCTTCAGTTTCTTGTTGTTGTGGGCCTGGCCATGAGGCTGGCGGCCATTTTGAAGCCAGGCATAGTGCTTTTTGCCATAGGCCTGCATTGTCTGTCTTCAGTTTCTTGTTGTTGTGGGCCTGGCCATGAGGCTGGCGGCCATTTTGAAGCCAGGTAGTGTGCTTTTTGCCATAGGCCTGCAAGCTTGTAGCCTAGTCTGCCAACAGGCCTTTCATCCAGTGGGCCCAGAGGTAGTCAGGGGTGCACGAAACAACTGTTTCTGTGTGTTCTGTTGAATATAAACATCATTTAGGGCACATGCATGGCATTGGATTGAATTGCAAAAAGTGGATTTATTTTTGGGGTGTATTTCAGTTTTTGGGGGTGTTACATGCCTTAGTTGTGTGTGGTGTGTTGCAGGCCTTGTTTAGCCCTGTGTATTTTCGTTTTTTCATTTTATTGCATTACAGGCAAAGCAGTGTGGTTTAGCATGCATCCTTTGCCTGGCTATCGTAGGCCTGTTTTCAGTACATTGTTTCCCAGGCCTCCTGCTTGTTGCTTCTGATTTGTGAGTGTCCATGTGGCTGGTAGCCATTTCTGGTGGGAGTATTAAGTGTGCTGCTTTTTTGCCATATAGGCCTGCATGTGTTTCCTTTGTGACCTAGGCTTCTTGTTGTTGTGTGCCTGGCCATGAGGCTGGCGGCCATTTTGAAGCCAGGCAGTGTGCTTTTTGCCATAGGCCTGCATTGTCCGTCTTCAGTTTCTTGTTGTTGTGGGCCTGGCCATGAGGCTGGCGGCCATTTTGAAGCCAGGCATAGTGCTTTTTGCCATAGGCCTGCATTGTCTGTCTTCAGTTTCTTGTTGTTGTGGGCCTGGCCATGAGGCTGGCGGCCATTTTGAAGCCAGGTAGTGTGCTTTTTGCCATAGGCCTGCAAGCTTGTAGCCTAGTCTGCCAACAGGCCTTTCATCCAGTGGGCCCAGAGGTAGTCAGGGGTGCACGAAACAACTGTTTCTGTGTGTTCTGTTGAATATAAACATCATTTAGGGCACATGCATGGCATTGGATTGAATTGCAAAAAGTGGATTTATTTTTGGGGTGTATTTCAGTTTTTGGGGGTGTTACATGCCTTAGTTGTGTGTGGTGTGTTGCAGGCCTTGTTTAGCCCTGTGGATTTTCGTTTTTTCATTTTATTGCATTACAGGCAAAGCAGTGTGGTTTAGCATGCATCCTTTGCCTGGCTATCGTAGGCCTGTTTTCAGTACATTGTTTCCCAGGCCTCCTGCTTGTTGCTTCTGATTTGTGAGTGTCCATGTGGCTGGTAGCCATTTCTGGTGGGAGTATTAAGTGTGCTGCTTTTTTGCCATATAGGCCTGCATGTGTTTCCTTTGTGACCTAGGCTTCTTGTTGTTGTGTGCCTGGCCATGAGGCTGGCGGCCATTTTGAAGCCAGGCAGTGTGCTTTTTGCCATAGGCCTGCATTGTCCGTCTTCAGTTTCTTGTTGTTGTGGGCCTGGCCATGAGGCTGGCGGCCATTTTGAAGCCAGGCATAGTGCTTTTTGCCATAGGCCTGCATTGTCTGTCTTCAGTTTCTTGTTGTTGTGGGCCTGGCCATGAGGCTGGCGGCCATTTTGAAGCCAGGTAGTGTGCTTTTTGCCATAGGCCTGCAAGCTTGTAGCCTAGTCTGCCAACAGGCCTTTCATCCAGTGGGCCCAGAGGTAGTCAGGGGTGCACGAAACAACTGTTTCTGTGTGTTCTGTTGAATATAAACATCATTTAGGGCACATGCATGGCATTGAATTGAATTGCAAAAAGTGGATTTATTTTTGGGGTGTATTTCAGTTTTTGGGGGTGTTACATGCCTTAGTTGTGTGTGGTGTGTTGCAGGCCTTGTTTAGCCCTGTGGATTTTCGTTTTTTCATTTTATTGCATTACAGGCAAAGCAGTGTGGTTTAGCATGCATCCTTTGCCTGGCTATCGTAGGCCTGTTTTCAGTACATTGTTTCCCAGGCCTCCTGCTTGTTGCTTCTGATTTGTGAGTGTCCATGTGGCTGGTAGCCATTTCTGGTGGGAGTATTAAGTGTGCTGCTTTTTTGCCATATAGGCCTGCATGTGTTTCCTTTGTGACCTAGGCTTCTTGTTGTTGTGTGCCTGGCCATGAGGCTGGCGGCCATTTTGAAGCCAGGCAGTGTGCTTTTTGCCATAGGCCTGCATTGTCCGTCTTCAGTTTCTTGTTGTTGTGGGCCTGGCCATGAGGCTGGCGGCCATTTTGAAGCCAGGCATAGTGCTTTTTGCCATAGGCCTGCATTGTCTGTCTTCAGTTTCTTGTTGTTGTGGGCCTGGCCATGAGGCTGGCGGCCATTTTGAAGCCAGGTAGTGTGCTTTTTGCCATAGGCCTGCAAGCTTGTAGCCTAGTCTGCCAACAGGCCTTTCATCCAGTGGGCCCAGAGGTAGTCAGGGGTGCACGAAACAACTGTTTCTGTGTGTTCTGTTGAATATAAACATCATTTAGGGCACATGCATGGCATTGGATTGAATTGCAAAAAGTGGATTTATTTTTGGGGTGTATTTCAGTTTTTGGGGGTGTTACATGCCTTAGTTGTGTGTGGTGTGTTGCAGGCCTTGTTTAGCCCTGTGTATTTTCGTGTTTGCATTTTATTGCATTACATTACAGACAAAGCAGTGTGGTTTACCATGCATCCTTTGCCTGGCTATCGTAGGCCTGTTTCAGTACATTGTTTTCCAGGCCTCATGCTTGTTGCTTGTGATTTGTGAGTTTCCATGTGGCTGGTGGCCATTTCTGGTGGGAGTTATAAGTGTGCTGCTTTTGCCATTTAGGCCTGCATGGTTTTCCTCTTGGCTTACTGCTTGCATCCATCCCCTTTGCCAGCTGCAGCTCCCTGAATGATGTGATGAGCAAATAATTGATTGCCAAACAGGGTCCACTTGTATTACATTTGTATTTTGGTTGTCCTGACAGTGTACACAGTATACCAGGAAAGCCCTTGTTGACAGTCTCACAAATGGCTACACTAATTTATATCTTTTATTTGTTTGTTTGTACTACTAGTAATTGAACCACAACAACAAATGCAACGTTTCACTGATGTTCTTCTCCTGGCTTCTTTGCTTTTAGGTGCACAAAAAGACAGAGGAGGAGGTGTCATCATCAACATCACCCGTTGTACTGCCAGGCTGAAGTCCTGCTGCGCGTCACGTCCACGTGTGACCACAGACATCTCTGCAACTTGTGCACCTGCGTCCTGCTGACATCTGAAGAAGATGGCCCCAAAGAAAGATACAAGGTCCTCCAGTAGCAATAAAGTTGCCAGTCAGAAGGGAGAGAAGAAGGAAGTGGCACTTGCCAAGACTGGGGTGCCGGCCGATGTGTTTTTTGGGAAAAAAACGTACGCCTGCAGCAGCGGTGTCCAGCGGGGACCAAGCTGGGAGCAGCACCTCTGCATCAGTGGCCCCACCCCAGCAACCTAGGCCCAAGCCCATGACTGTGGCAGAGGTAGCCAGTCTACTAACGACCAGTGATGTTGAAATGTCATTATCGCAAAGTAGTACCCAATCCACGCACTCGCAGGCGCAAACTCAGGAGATAAGTGGGCAACCCCAGCCGCAACCCGAACCGCAGCTGGAACTGCAACCACAGCCGCAACCCCAGCCGGAAACGCAACCCCAGCCGGAAACGCAACCCCAGCCGGAAACGCAACCACAGCCGGAACCACAGCCCACAATAGTAGCTGTTCCACCTGAAGTAGGGGCAGTTCAGGAAATCGAGCTTTTTGCAGGCGGAGAGGAGCAAGCCACTGTTCCAGAAGATCCAGTGTCTTCCATACCCCCAGCAAGGAAAAGGAGGCTTAGTACATCAACTTCTTCTTCAAGCCCCGCTTCTGATGATCTAGATGCCACTTGGAAGCCACCAGCTCAGCCTGAGAGTGATGCACACCACAAGACAAGGCTAGTGAAAAGGAAGGTTCCCGAAAGCCTTACAGTTATGGAGGTCGATTTAGACGAGGGGGTGATGATGATGAAGAGCCAGTCATCACGAACATCACTCCTGGGCCTGCGGAGATGGAGACCAACATTATTAGACTATCCCAAATCGCTGCGAGGGATGTAGCACGGATACCACCAACACAGGTAACGCCAACACGACCTCCAGCTTCCATATTTGCCTTTGCAAAGGCCCGGCAGGGACCTACATCAAGCTCAACCACCACCTCAGTAGGTGGTGGTAATGTAAGTGCACAGAGTCAAATTCCATGCACACCCTCCATTTCATCTGGTATTGAAAGTGGCACCTACAGCAGTGCCAGAAAGTTCTCCTCCCCAGTTTGGGACTTCTTTTCGGTTAGCAGTAAGGAGGAGAACATTGCTATATGCTCAATTTGTCGGCAGGCTGTTAGGCGGGGTAAGCTTGGTACAAACTATGGTACCGGAGGACAAACAAGTCATCTCAAAAAACACCACACTATCAGGTGGGAGGCTCACCTACTTCACTTACAAAAAAGTAAAACTGGACCCATTGCTGTTGTTGTGGATGAAGAAGTAGGGGAAGATATGATCGCGGAGGAAGGTCAACAAGAGGGAGACATTTATAGCCCTACCCCCAGCAGTGTACTGGCAACGCCCGCATCCTCAGCAACATCTCAGTGGCACAGTAGTAAGAGTCAACATGAGACAGCAAGGCAACCGGGCACTGCAATGAGCAAAAGTGCAGCGTCGTTGAGCCTAGCTGGGTTAAAGAAGAAAGGTGCAGCAGTAAGGAAAATATTCCAGCCTACCATTGACAGCATGCTTTGGTCGGAGGGGCAGTACCAACGCAACCACCCAACGGCACGGTTGTACAATGCGAAGCTCGCTAAAATGTTAGCGCTGGACCTTCTCCCTTTTTCATTTGTGGAAGGGGTGGGTTTCCTTGAATTTGTGTCGGCCATCTGCCCTAAATGGAAGGTTCCCAGCCGTTCCTATTTTGCCCGAGTTGCTGTTCCAGCACTACATCATGATGTGCTTGAATTGGTTGGACAAGCTTTGCAGCAGAGTGCTGTTCACAAAATCCACCTGACAACAGACATGTGGACCAGTTGCCAAGCCACTGATTACATGTGCATCACTGCACACTGGGTCTCTTTTGTGGGGGTTAGAGACAAGCTATCTGAAGTAGGTGCTGTTGACACAGCTGCAATTTTTAATGCTTCTCGGAGACATGCAACTATAGCCATGTTCGCCATGGAGAAATCTCATACTGCTGAAAACCTTTTGGAAGAGTTTAACAACAAGGTCTTTGAATGGCTGCGCCCCAGAGGGCTTCACATTGGTTTTGTTGCCACGGATAATGGCAGTAATATACTTAAGGCCATGACGCTTGGTAAGTATTTCAGGGTCCCGTGTTTGGCGCACTGCATTAACATTATAGTTCAAGACTTTCTGAAAAAAGAACCCATAGTCAGCAACTTACTGACCACCTGCCGCAGAATATGCACGCATTTCAGCCATTCTTTTAAAGCCCGGAAGCAGCTGCGGATCATTCAACGTGACTATAGAATGCCAGTCAAAGCACTGATCCAGGAGGTGGCAACACGTTGGAACTCAACGTATTACATGCTTGACCGTCTGTTTGAGCAGTACAGACCAATCAATGAATATGTCATGCAAAGGGCGGATGCTGCTGTGAAAGGCATGACCCTTCAGGTGGACCAATGGTGCCTAGTTAAATCTCTTACAGAGATGCTTCTTCCTTTCGAGGTCTTCACACGTGAAGTCAGCAAGGAGGACTGTACTATGGGCCAAGCTATCCCATTGTTGCACATGCTAGAGCAAGAGCTGAAGAGGGTGTGTGAAGCGTACATAGGTGTGGAGGAAAAAAAGAAGCATACCAGTTGGCGGAGAGCTTATCATGTCGCTTAAGTGAAAATGCAAGGGTGCAAAATAAGATTCTGTCACAACAACATTACATTTGTGCCACAATTCTGGATCCACGGTACAAAGCGGCACTGCACAGTAAGACATTACTCCCTTTTTCAGAAGTGGATGTTGCCCGGTACAAAACTTGGATAGCTGAGGCAGCCAGTACATTGGAAAATGAACGGCTGGTAATTAAAGGCCTCAAACCCACATCAAGTACTGCAGCAGGGCATCCTGCGTCAAGTTCAAGTTCAACTTCAGAGCCTGTGGGCAGTGCATTTGGTTCACAGCTGTCACCAACACTATCGACAACAGCAAGAACCGGATCATCTTCAGCCCCAGTACAAACGGCACAGAATTGGTATTTACAGCAAGGACTTGCTAGGTCCAGTGCTGATGCAAAGACAAAAGAGGGCGCACTAAGTTTAGCACCCCTGAACATTGACCGAATGGTCCAGGCCTACCTGGATGACCCAACAGAGGTCTTCATTGATCAAAACCCATTGCGGTATTGGTATGGCAAAAGGGGCCAATGGCCAGTGCTCAGCAGGCTGGCGATCAACTATCTGGCTTGCCCTATCGCAAGTGTCTCTTCTGAACGTGTTTTCAGTGCTGCTGGTTCCATTGTAACAGTGAAAAGGACCAGTCTCTCACCCATAAACGTGGAGAGGTTAACCATGATCAAAATGAATCAGCAATTTATACCACCTAATTATACAATACATGAATCACCGCAGGAAGATGAGGACAGCGGCTCAGGTGATGGAAGTAGCGTGTTGGATGCTGATTACCTACTTCTGGTTGAACCTCCAGAGTTTGAGGATGAGCTATACTTCCCTGACGGTGACAACTAGGCTTCCAGTTCTTACTGTGGTTCTCCCTTATTTACTTCTATTTCTGTGTCTGTCTTTCTGTTTGGAAACTTCAAATCACAACAAATCCATCACCACCGTCTTCTTATTTTATTTTTATTGCCTTATGAGTTTCAGCTCTCTGCATTTCAGTCCACTCCTCCGAGTCCTGCTCCTCCATCCTCCTGAATCGACCTAAATGTATTGCCCTCAAGCCAGATGATTATTGGATGTAGCATAATCGAAGAAAACCAAATCTTGCCTCGTTGAGTCTCGCCAAAAGAAGTGGAACATGATGATGACTACTATAGCTATCACCCTTTCAGAGCCGATACAGACTGCCCATTAACTGAAGATGAGAAGGAACAGGTAATGAATGATGACATGCATTGGACGCTGACTGAGTGATTTGTGTTGTTGTTGTTTGTACTGTAGTGCATGAAGGTAATTCATTGTGTACTATTATCTAATCTACACACTAAAAGTAACCCAATGCAATGTTTCTTCCCAATATGGTTTTTCAATAACAATTTTCTACTTCTACTGCAGGCCGATCCATTGCATTTTGAATATGGAAAGGGGACTCAATCTGTACACTACTGCACACTGAGTTGGACAACACACCATGATGATGATGACCACAGTGACATTATCTCTTCGCACTCCAGTCACTCAGTACGATCCGAGATGATTGATGGAATAACTCAGTGCGTTTAATGAGTGCATTACAACAAGGTAACCAAGTCAACAACAACCACTGCAGACCTACATGTCTGTGTAGTGGTGGAGTCGAGTGTGGTGGTATGGTATGACTGACAGCGGGGCATTGATTTAGTCACTTAGTTTGTAAAATGCTATGTTGCTGTATATCTGCCTTGTCTGCCTCTGTCCAAAAAGGTACGCTAAATGGAGGATGTGTCACGGGTGCCGTGGGCCTGCTCAGTCCTGTTGTTGTTGGAGGTTAATGTTGGAAACAGACTAAGTTAGACATGATGTATCCAAATCCATGCCGCCTCTGAAAGTGTTCTTGTTGCACTCCACCGTAATTTTGGCATTTTTTTTATACTTGATTTTTCAATATCCCTTTGGTTTTCCCATCTGCAATTACAGGCCGGCCCTTACTCTGTGCTAGACTGGGAAAAACAACTTTCACTTACCTTACCAATGAATCTACATGTGCCAGGCAGGCAGTGGCGTCACGCAAGATTGATGGCCGGAGCGTCCATGGGATGGAGGAGCAAGACGAATGCCGAGATGCAACTCCCCATTTTGACCAGGATAACATACAGTGACAGTATCAACTTTCATCATCTTTTACATTTCGATTCTTTTTTTGTCTTCAATCATTACTACTGTGTGTAGTTGTTTTTATGTTTGCTCTCTGCTTATATAATTCAATTCATCCCTACAGCATTTTTGGACTTTTCTTTGCTATCTTTAAGCCCGGGCGGGTACAAAAGAACAGAAACTGTATGTAATTCGGGTCTCTCTGAGGGCAGACAGGCAAGGCAAATAGCATAATATACTGCTGCCCTGTACTGTCTAATTGTCTAGTAGTAGTAGTTAGTAATATCATTAACCATCAAGTTATCATCATCATGCATGCATTTCCTTTTTCTCCCTTAACTGATTTATGGATATGGTTCTCTGCCAATATTGTGTTTTGTTGTTGTCCATGCGTACTGTTTTTCTTTCTCAAACCTTTCCCAAAACACCCCCTTCCCAACCATTCTTCAAACCCTAATCCTCTTCCCCCGGGCTGTGTGGCTTATTGAGGTGTGACTAAATTAAATGTACACCAATAATTTATCACACGCTTGCTGGGGCGGATGTGGCTAAAGCAACATAAATGCATTTTCAAGGCAGGGCGCAGATCTTCTTCTGCTTGCCCACCCTCCTATGAGCAGTATATTTGGGTTTTTTGTACCAAAGGAACCGAATCCATCAGCATTAAATGCCATCATAGATTGGATTTGTCATCATCCGAAACAGCACTAACGGTTACGCTTGTGTCGAGTCACGGACCACGGTGTACTGTAGGCCTAGTCGAGTGACTCGACACAGCTAGAGTTTGTAACCTCTATGTACTAGGCTATCCCCGCAACCATTATGTTTCCTTGTATTTTGGCATATTATTGTTTGGCAGTAAGTTCCGTACTGTACTTTGTTCTACTACTCCTCCCACAGTCTCTCTCAGGCGACTGACTGTCTCATTTTCTTTTATTTGCAAGTGCTACTGCCAGGGTCTACTACTACTACACCACACCCATGGCATGTTGGGAAAGAAAACCATCACCACCATGCAGCCATCGCCGTGCCCAAGTTAAACATCAAGCACAGGTAAGAGAAGAGGTTTGGCTGAGGCATAATTAATAACTGATTTTTTTTCATTAATTCTATTTCACACACCCCTTTGAGTCCAGTTGCAGAATGCATCGATTATCAGGGGAGACTGACAGTACTAGTAGGACAAGTCCCTCAGTGACGGGTACCGCATCTGTCTGTTTGTGTCTTAGTAACTCAGCCAATTATTAAAATCAAACACTGGCTGTGGCACTGCACCAGCAAGGAAACCGTGTGACGTAAAACAGTAACCCCACCCACAAAACATTAACCACATCGTATATTAAGTCTAAATATGTAATTTAATACCCTAACAAAAATAAACTATGTAAAAAAATCCCACAACACCTGACCCACCCCCTCCCTAACCCCAACCAATGTTCATGTCCCGCAACGAAAAAGTCCAACAAATGTCCAAGTCCAAAACCCAACGCCCGATTCCCACCCACCCAAATAAGAACGAAAAAAGGGGCAATAAATTAACGGGGTCTCAGCGGGCTCGCCTCTCCAGGACACGGATGCGCTCCTCCAGCCGGGCCACGCGGCGCTTCAGCGCGCGGCAGTTGCATCCACAGTGGGGGTGGGCAGCAGTGCTTCTTCCTGTGTGGCGGAGGGTGGCTGACAGGCGGTGACGCCGTAAGACTGGGGTGGGGTGTCTGGGGCCCGGGGCATTGGAGGAGGCTGCAGCTGCTGCCGCCTCCTCCTCCTCCTCCTCTAGAACAACGAGGCGCCGGTATTCGGCCTGTATGGCCTCCAGCTTACGGCGCCGGGCCTTGGCTGCCAACTCCTTCCGGTTGACTTTAGGAGTAGCTATATCAAGAAGAAAAAACAAGACTATTGTAAAATATACTCTTAGCAAAGCAGTCAGACAAATACATTCTACACATAGTGGCACAGTAGCACTAGCAAGCACAGTACGTAACATTTGTGGTATGTATCTATCCTCCCACTACCTCAGCCTCGAACATTTGGGAGAGTTTCAGGCATTCCGCCACCCATGCATCTGATTCATATCACACACCTATGCATGCATGCCACGTATCCTTCTCTGCCAGTCATAAACATAAAATCTCGCCCGTCCTGCCTCCTTCCACCCTTCTTTCCCTTTTAGTTCAACTCATCCATCAAGGTCATCTGATCAGACTTTTATTCGTCTCCATAAAAATTTCACAGCTGAGTTGAAGTCCGATAGAGGCCATTGGTTACTCTCAGACTCCTGTCGCTAATGCTATTGCTAATGCTGCTAAGTAAAGGGTGTCTTCTTCAAACGGCGTTCACAACTACTTCTTACTTAAGTCTCAACAGTACAGTATACATTACACCCTTGCAGCGAGTGTAATGTCAATAAGTAAGGATTAGGAATATAACTTACCACCGCCCGCCACTGGTGCTGGCTCACCCCCTGCAGCTACTCCAACTGCCGCATCGCCTGCACCCTCAGCGGCCGCGTCACCTTCACCGCTGGCCCCGGTACTGGTGGTCGGTAGTACGCCTAGAAAAAACATTACACATTTTTCAGATGCCATATACACCTCCCCCTATTTTTCAATAGCATGAATGAAAAAAAGTTAATAGATATACAACATACATCACTAGTATAAATCAGGTAGTAGACTAGACACTAGTAGTGTTATATGGTCCCTAGGGTCATTTTAGTCTTTGCTAAGTTACCCCGAGCCATGCAACTATTTTAGCTCTGTCTTTTATTTTTGCGCAAGTTACCTCGCAGCTTGTTGTGAAATACGCCTTTGAGGCCACATGAGCTCATACTGCTACTGTCTGAGCACTGCGTACAAGGTCGAGAAACAAGCGACTTTGTTATGGAGTTATGGTGTTAGTCCATATTGCTTATCCATAAAAAATAAATTACAGTTTTTGGCACGACTGAGAAATGCTTGCACTATACTAACGCGCACCATTTTTCTCATTACAGACGGAAGATTCACTTATAAGAAGAACCAGAGCTTTGCAGAGCTTATGATGTCACCACTACTAGGTTATTCTAAGGTGAGGGCTCCCCAGAATTCTCACATCTCCATTTAGAATTTTATATAAACTCGATTCCTACCAAGGGGAGGGTGGTTCGCCCACCACTGTTCAGTTATCATGATCTCGCCTTTTGGCTTCTATGGACTTTTAGTTGTAAGTAACTTGTAAGTCTAACTGTAACAATGTTTATTGTTTTAATCTTATACATTTTGCTGTTGCTGCTGCATTATACAACATACAGAGCTTGTCAGTTGGAAATAAAAAGAAACCTTTTGAACTTACATAGACTCGGTGGTATTTGGTGTGGACTTACACAAGAGTGAGCAAAAGGGTGTGCATTGCTTCCGCGACACAGGTTGGGAGTGTTATGTTGTCTGGGTTGTCTACTCATTGGGTATTTTGGGGGTGGGGGGCCTTTCGGAGTAATGAGACACTATAACAAGTCGGTCAGGGGATTGTGGTGGCTTCCGATTGAGGTGTGAGGAAGGTCCAACCTCCCATCACCAACGACCTATTTTCTTGTGCAAAGTTCAGTATGTGCAGAATCCCTACAACAGTAGTAGTATGTCCTATCCTATCTAAACTTCTAAAATTTGGTTGGGCATTTTCTTGGTGGGAATTGTCAAAAAGCCTCAAGAATAAGAAGACTAGAAGTAGTAGAAGAGGACAACCGAAACTCAATGGCTATAGCTATTGGTGAATGAGTTTAATTTAAAAATTTTGAAATAAAGAGTGGGCAACTGGGCAAGCTTGGCTACAGACAGACTAATAGTAGTAGTACAGAGAGTCATAGATGCAGTTAGAGGCAGGGATAACAATAATTTAGAAACAGATAGTATAGAGCAAAGAAGATTTTGTAAAAATGCGAATCAGGATACCGAAATAATAGTTCGGAAAAAATAAGGTGCAGGAAAAGTTTAGGAAATATAATTATTAATATTAACCACTGGTGGACTTACTGGGGCCAGCAGCAGAGCCCTCCATAGAGGAGCGGTCCTGTCCCTGGGAGGCATCGTCCAGATCTTGTGGGCCCACCGCCTGCGACCCCGTCTTCTTGTCCCTGGGTGCTGCTGATCATGTAAGATTCCATAAAGAAAGAGACAAAAATTAAAGTTTGGTGTGAAATAAATCAAAAATTTGAAAATAGGCACCAAAAACATTTTTGGTTACAAAAATTGCAATAAAATTGACCTATCTGATCGACTGGTAGTATTGTGAGATTCACGGACCGTCTAGCAAGCCTAACTACCACCTGACCTAGCCCACCAATTCCAATCCAGACGGGCCAATTGTTCAGTAAGTCTGCATTTCCATTTATTTTAGTCCTCAAAAATGCATAGATGGAGGACACATGCATACATTTTTGCATACACCAAATTGTTGGCTGGTTGCTGCTAATGTTCTGCTAGTGATGATATAAGCCTATTAACACTCAGTAAACAAACTACAAAAGGTTCTGCTAAGGACTGGGGTAAGCATCACTCAGCAGCCCGTGACGTGACAGAGGATGCGTCACGCACACAACTTAGAAATTACCAACTAATAAGTAACTAAACCTAGCAATCCACCACTATCCCTTCTTAGTGGCACGAGGACAAAGGAAGGACTACTCTCTCTAGCATTACATCACTTAAGTTCTCTAAAGTAAACTCTTACATAATCATCAGGCCAAGCGAGCGCAAAGTTGCAAACAAGTAAGATTAGTAGCGTCGAGCGCCTGTGTCATAACAATCACCGATTTTTAAACGTCATTTACCTGCAATGTAAGCAGCAGCATTCTTGCTGGTCGGAGAAAAAAATTATTCGCAATATATAACACAGAGCAGAAGAACACAAAGTAGTAATATTAAATAGCTACTCACCAAGCCCCGGGACCTCCACTCCTAGCAGGTCCAGCAGGTCCTGCTCCCGGTCCAGAATATCGGACCACCGGTGCGTCAACTGATTCTGGGTGCGCCGGACACCAGAGCAGCGAAACACTGCCCGACGCACCTTGCCCCACCGCTGACGACGCTCCCGGAGCCCGTACCCGGACCCAGGCCTGCCGCCTGCTGCCAGGGTTAAGGGGAGGTGGCGCTGAACGAAAAAACCAGTGCGGCCACCTCCGCCTCATTAAATAAGGCCCGTGCCTGCACCCCTCTTTGGCGCCGTCTTCCGCAAGGAAGGCGGTCGCGGCTCTGGCTCCGACTTCGAGCCCTGTGTCCCTTTGCCATGGTTCTGGGTAGGCGGGGGCGGAAAAGAAAAGGTAGGAATTAAATAAAGTAAGTAAAAGAAATGAAAAAGCAGGTAATAGAAAATGTGTGAAAAAGTAGTTAAAAACACACAAAAAGTAGAGGAAAACTCAAAATATAGAATCAGGAAAATAGAGAGATAGATAATAAACAAAAAAGACCCAAAATAAGTTTACAGAAACAAAGGATTGAAAAGATAGAGGGAGGATTGAAAAGCAGGCCCAGAACCATAGAAATAGAGTGAAAAACAAGATGGCCGCGCCCATTGCGACCGCATGGGAAAGTTCGCGCGATATTTCCCCCGAGCACGCAAAAAGCGTCGCGAACACGTAATACGCGTTCCCGAACAGGAAACCCTTATCGCGAACGGGCGGGAGCATGCAATACGCGACCCGGAACAGGAAATACCATCGCGAGCGGGCGGGACAAGTGAAAACAAGATGGCCGCGCCCATTAGCGACCGCATGGGCAAGTTAGCGATATATTTCCCCGCGAGCACGCAAAAACACATCGCGAACGGACGGCACAAGCAATTCCGCGATTTCGCGGAAGTTCCGCGAGCTCGCGGAATTTGTTAGCAATTTCGCGAGGATTTGCGTAACGCGACTACGCAAATTCCGCCCACCCCTGGTAAAAATAACTCGCTGTGTGTGGCGCCTCATTGCGTGAGCAATTTTCTGGTGGATTTGTGAGCAGTCGGCTTGGACCGCGAGGCTGCCCTCCTGCATACAGTGCGGATTCGCAGCGCTAAGGGAATGAAAGCGCTGATGAAACAGCGAGTCCAGTTTGGTAAGCGGCAAAAGGTGAAGGCTCTGCCTTGGACACGTAAGCAACTCACTGTGGTTTTTAATATTGACAGTACCTGGGGGCACGAGGACACATCCACTTTGGAAATATTGACTGTTGAACTCAATCAACCAGAATGCGTTACCCAGTGGGGCGGGGTACTTAAAAGTGTGCAGGTGCACCTCAAGTCATGCTGTTGAACTCCTGGGGTCCGAGCCAGTGATCAAGGGTGAATGGATACCTGAAACGCGTATGGCAAGAGGAACTTAATTTTCAAGGGCAATGCTGACGAAGGTGCTTATGGAACAATACAGAATCCTCCACAAGCTTCCAAATAAATGGGTAAAAATAACTCGCTGTGTGTGGCGCCTCATTGCGTGAGCAATTTTCTGGTGAATATATATATATATATATATATATATATATATTCATCTGTTGTTCAAACGATAAAAAGACAACACACTAGCTACCAGTTCAGCTCAGTGTGATTTATTCGGCAAAGTTACTTTGCCGAATAAATCACACTGAAGCAAGTTTGGTGGCCCTGGTGTGTTGTCTTTTTATCGTTTGAACAACGCTTGGATTGGTTATTAAGGGTTTATGACTCTTCCACGGCCCGCCGTTGCAAGTGGCTCGGTGCTGCGCTACTTAAACTGTTGGTATATATATATATATATATATATATATATATATATATATATATATATATATATATATATATATACCCAAACTTTGCCCAGAGACGGAGCCGCACTCCGCAGTAGGTAAGTAGGACCACTTTATTCCATGAAAACATGCAGCTTCTCATCCCGTCATTAGTCTCTGGCCCAACGCGTTTCAAAGCCTCTTCACTTCTTCGTCAGGGGCCATGTCAGAGATCATAATTGTTGCCGCTGCATCTTCCCTCGTGTGCCTTGTGAAATCATTGGCTTCCGGTGTGCCCTTTAAGTAGATATCCATTAACACTGCACACTGGGACATGCAGTCCATAGCATACTTTTTACCCTAAAGTGGGTTCGGTCTCTGACAATTACTTTGAGACATATTTACAAGCCCTCCATTAGGCTCCCGGATGGGACTCTGCATGCTTAATTCATTCTCCTGCTGCGCCACTACAAAAGTGAATTTTCCACTCATGCGGACCCTTTGGCCGGTGTGCGGGCGGTGCGTCACTTCCACGGCCTGGAACCGCTGTGATTGTATTTCTACCCAAACTTTGCCCAGAGACGAAGCCGCACTCCGCAGTAGGTAAGTAGGACCACTTTATTCCATGAAAACATGCAGCTTCTCATCCCGTCATTAGTCTCTGGCCCAACGCGTTTCAAAGCCTCTTCACTTCTTCGTCAGGGGCCATGTCAGAGATCATAATTGTTGCCGCTGCATCTTCCCTCGTGTGCCTTGTGAAATCATTGGCTTCCGGTGCGCCCTTTAAGTAGATATCCATTAACACTGCACACTGGGACATGCAGTCCATAGCATACTTTTTACCCTCCAGTGGGTTCGGTCTCTGACAATTACTTTGAGACATATTTACAAGCCCTCCATTAGGCTCCCGGATGGGACTCTGCATGCTTAATTCATTCTCCTGCTGCGCCACTACAAAAGTGAATTTTTCACTCATGCGGACCCTTTGGCCGGTGTGCGGGCGGTGCGTCGCTTCCACGGCCTGGAACCGCCGTGATTGTATTTCTACCCAAACTTTGCCCAGAGACGAAGCCGCACTCCGCAGTAGGTAAGTAGGACCACTTTATTCCATGAAAACATGCAGCTTCTCATCCCGTCATTAGTCTCTGGCCCAACGCGTTTCAAAGCCTCTTCACTTCTTCGTCAGGGGCCATGTCAGAGATCATAATTGTTGCCGCTGCATCTTCCCTCGTGTGCCTTGTGAAATCATTGGCTTCCGGTGCGCCCTTTAAGTAGATATCCATTAACACTGCACACTGGGACATGCAGTCCATAGCATACTTTTACCCTCCAGTGGGTTCGGTCTCTGACAATTACTTTGAGACATATTTACAAGCCCTCCATTAGGCTCCCGGATGGGACTCTGCATGCTTAATTCATTCTCCTGCTGCGCCACTACAAAAGTGAATTTTCCACTCATGCGGACCCTTTGGCCGGTGTGCGGGCGGTGCGTCACTTCCACGGCCTGGAACCGCTGTGATTGTATTTCTACCCAAACTTTGCCCAGAGACGAAGCCGCACTCCGCAGTAGGTAAGTATGACCACTTTATTCCATGAAAACATGCAGCTTCTCATCCCGTCATTAGTCTCTGGCCCAACGCGTTTCAAAGCCTCTTCACTTCTTCGTCAGGGGCCATGTCAGAGATCATAATTGTTGCCGCTGCATCTTCCCTCGTGTGCCTTGTGAAATCATTGGCTTCCGGTGCGCCCTTTAAGTAGATATCCATTAACACTGCACACTGGGACATGCAGTCCACAGCATACTTTTTACCCTCCAGTGGGTTCGGTCTCTGACAATTACTTTGAGACATATTTACAAGCTCTCTCCATTAGGCTCCCGGATGGGACTCTGCATGCTTAATTCATTCTCCTGCTGCGCCACTACAAAAGTGAATTTTCCACTCATGCGGACCCTTTGGCCGGTGTGCGGGCGGTGCGTCGCTTCCACGGCCTGGAACCGCCGTCATTGTATTTTACCCAAATCTTTGCCCAGACGAAGCGACTCCGCAGTAGGTAAGTATGACCACTTTATTCCATGAAAACATGCAGCTTCTCATCCCGTCATTAGTCTCTGGCCCAACGCGCTTCAAAGCCTCTTCACTTCTTCGTCAGGGGCCATGTCAGAGATCATAATTGTTGCCGCTGCTTCTTCCCTCGTGTGCCTTGTGAAATCATTGGCTTCCGGTGCACCCTTTAAGTAGATATCCATTAACACTGCACACTGGGAAGATGCAGCGGCAACAATTATGATCTCTGACATGGCCCCTGACGAAGAAGTGAAGAGGCTTTGAAACGCGTTGGGCCAGCGACTAATGACTGGATGAGAAGCTGCATGTTTTCATGGAATAAAGTGGTCCTACTTACCTACTGCGGAGTGCAGCTTCGTCTCTGGGCAAAGTTTGGGTAGAAATACAATCACGGCGGTTCCAGGCCGTGGAAGCGACGCACCGCCCGCACACCGGCCAAAGGGTCCGCATGAGTGAAAAATTCACTTTTGTAGTGGCGCAGCAGGAGAATGAATTAAGCATGCAGAGATCCCATCCGGGAGCCTAATGGAGGGCTTGTAAATATGTCTCAAAGTAATTGTCAGAGACCGAACCCACTGGAGGGTAAAAAGTATGCTATGGACTGCATGTCCCAGTGTGCAGTGTTAATGGATATCTACTTAAAGGGCGCACCGGAAGCCAATGAGTTCACAAGCCACACGAGGGAAGATGCAGCGGCAACAATTATGATCTCTGACATGGCCCCTGACGAAGAAGTGAAGAGGCTTTGAAACGCGTTGGGCCAGAGACTAATGACGGGATGAGAAGCTGCATGTTTTCATGGAATAAAGTGGTCATACTTACCTACTGCGGAGTGCGGCTTCGTCTCTGGGCAAAGTTTGGGTAGAAATATATATATATCATAAAATATATTGACTAATCAAATGCAATATATTAAATAAATTAACAAATTAAATAAATATAAAAAATCCCCCTCGATCAGCCACAATTATCACATCCAAGGTATCACACCCTTGCCAAGGGACAGTCATACCTATGTACACTGAGTTCCCATAACAAAGTGGTAAGTGAGTTTCTAAACGAGCGTTTAAGGGTGTGATACCTTGGTTGTGACAATTGCGGCTGATCGAGGGGGTCAGAGAATATTACACCATTTGAAGACAAAACTGCTCATGAACTAATAACTGTAAGAACTTGAGATGCATTGTGGAACTTGCAGTAATCGTGAGAGACATTTCCTACTGAGGGTTTTTTTTTCCATGAGAAAAACGGACAGCACTTTGGTAAAGTAATCCAAGCAGACATTAATCATGGTATGGCGAAAGCGTGGACTTTGCGAATTAATTTGGCAGTAATTAGACATTCAGTCTTGCAACTTAATGAGATATGAGAATGCCTGCCAATAACATAATGCCTTATTCAAGGATATTTTCGCAATGTATTTACCGCGCATGCTGCAAGAAGAAAAAAAAATTGCACTAAGCAAAGCCCATTGGGGAAATTGTTAATAAAAGCATGCCGGAAATGATCGGAAGTGAGCCTTCAATGCCTGTTTGTCTTGCAGCCCATGAAGAAGAGGCGTGCCTGCCTCGAAACGCATCGGCATGAAATAAAGAATGGCAAGAGAAAGGCGAGCTGCAGCGAGGCGGGGAGACCGGATGGTTGGGAGCGCCGTTGAGTGCCCCTTCAATGCTTCAGGGCATTTTGGTGATGAATATATATATATATATATATATATATATATATATATATATATATATATTACCTACTGGCGGTCCCCAGTAGGTAGTTATAGTTAGGACCTTGTTTCTATTCAAAAAGTGTTTTTTCTTTTGCCAATATCTTTGGTGCCGTTTGACGAATCTTCGCGAAATTTTCAAAACTAATGGGGCGCTCCGGTCAGCTCCTGTCTTGAACGTTTTGGGGTGATTCGTCAAGCAGGGGCCGAGAAAAAAGGGGGTCCCAAAACGCGTTTTCCACATGTTAATTTCCATAGGAAACTTTAGACAAGGCTACAGCCCGAACTGCTGAACGGAATTACACCAAATTTGGCAAAAAGGTAGCTCTTGGTTCAGAAAGCGCCCTTTTTTTAAATGGTGTAAATCCGTTCAGTAGTTTTTTAAATATTAAAGGAAAAAGAAATGTATATATCTGGGCGGAGCCTAACCACACATCTCATCGTGAGATCTGATTGGCTGTCAGCACTTCATCCAAGAAGTGTTGGCAGCCATCTTGGGACCAATATACATGATAGCACCCCATTAAAATGCATTGTGAGTGAATGGAAGGTTTTGAGGGTCACCAAAAGGAGAACGTATAAAGGGTGATAAGACTTTAGTTACATTATAAATCATTTGTTGATGGTACCATACTAATTTTAGGAATTGTGGTGTGTTCTAAGGTGATTTTACCCTGTGAAAAGCCTTCTGCTGGGATATCATGAATCATGTTTGAGAGAAAACTATTTTCTCATACTTTTCCCATAGAGGTTTGGAAGGTGATCTAGAAGCTAAAATGAGAGCATATTTTCTGTAAATTCACATTATCTTTCTCAGTCATGTGAGAATGAAGTCTGACATTCTCAGTAAAACATGTACATCCAACAAGGGCAGAGACTGTCAGTTGATTCCTTTGTGTTCTACTGCAGCTTCCCAGAGTGTTCTAAAGAACAACTAGAGCGCTAACAGTCTTACTTATGACAAAAGTATGGCACACCTGAAGCCATCTTGATTGGAATAAAGTGGTAACACTTAAAACATTTAATTTAAAAAGGAACAAAATGAGGGGGTTCATTTTGCCATAGAAATTATGATTAGTGCTGCAGAAAGAAAAATTAGGGCACATTTTGAGTGACTTCTCAAATCCTCTTCTATTTCATTAAAAAATTCTGACATGCAGACTGAAACATGCACTTTCAATACCAGCAGCAGACTTCCCTGGTGAGCAGTAGCTTTACTACAGTGATCTAATGAGCAACTAGAGTGCTAACATTCTGAATTTATGGCAAATGTGTGACACATCTGAATGCCTTCTTGATGGAATCAAAGTAAAAAACTGAAAGTATTTACTACTGAGGAGACTGCAGTAAATGAGGAAATTAGGAAACTTCATAACAAATAAGTCTCCCAAGATGGCCACCAGAGACAAAAGAGCCCAAATGTAGCACAAATATCACCCAGATGTAGCCCACGTATAGCCCAATGACAGAATGTCCCAGAGTGTTCTAAAGAACAACTAGAGCGCTAACAGTCTTACTTATGACAAAGTATGGCACACCTGAAGCCATCTTGATTGGAATAAACTGGTAACACTTAAAACATTTAATTTAAAAAGGAACAGAATGAGGGGTTCATTTTGCCATAGAAATTATGATTAGTGCTGAAGAAAGAAAAATTAGGGCACATTTTGAGTGACTTCTCAAATCCTCTTCTATTTCATTAACAAATTCTGACATGCAGACTGAGACATGCACTTTCAATACCAGCAGCAGACTTCCCTAGTGAGCAGTAGCTTTACTACAGTGATCTAATGAGCAACTAGAGTGCTAACATTCAGAATTTATGGCGAATGTGTGACACATCTGAATGCCTTCTTGATGGAATCAAAGTAAAAAACTGAAAGCATTTCCTACTGAGGAGACTGCAGTAAATGAGGAAATTAGGAAACTTCATAACAAATAAATCTCCCAAGATGGCCACCAGAGACAAAAGAGCCCAAATGTAGCACAAATATCACCCAGATGTAGCCCACGTATAGCCCAATGACAGAAGTGTGCAAAACACTTTTTATTTTTTGTTTTTTTGCAGTTTTATATAGTGCAGACTGCTCAGGTATTGGAGTGCTTTACATGAGCATTGGTTACATTACACAAGGACAAATTCATGTTGGTTGTAGACATGGGGAGATTAAGTGATTTGACCAGAATCACAGAATGTCGAGCTGAAGCAGAAACTCCAACCTGGTTCCCCAGTTGCAAAGTCTGCAGCTCTGGAAGTAATACCACATCCTCTCCCCTAAGTGCAACATTTAATCAAGTGGTCAACTGGATAAAAAAGCATAAAGATAACAAATAATTTAAAAGTGCTTTGTCGCTATTTGAAAACTCAGAAAATATGTCCTCATTTTAGTTTTTTAGAGCACTAACCATAATTTCGATGCAAATAAGACCCTCTCATTTCTGTAATTTCTAAAGGAAATGCTCTAGGTATTACAGTTCTGATTACATCAAGATGACGTCAGGCGTGCCACACTTTTGTAATAAATATAGAATGTTAGCAATCTAGTTGTTCATTAGGATACTGTTGAGAGGCAGAGGCCAGGGGCATGGACTCAGAAAATTGAAGGCAGGTAGGAGGGTGCAGAGGCAACAATTTTACCACACTGGGCAGGCAGGAAGGGCAGTGGCAGCACAACAGACTATGGAGGGCAGTGGAAAGGGGGGCAGGGGCAACAAACCAACAATGCAGGAGGGCAAGAGAGGCTGTGGCAATATAATAGACCATTGTGGGCAGAAGGAAGAGGCAGTGGTAGTACAACCATACATGCCAACAGACCCGATTCAGCCAGGAAACGCCCAATGTTTTTAAGCCCAAATGGGCTTTATTTGATCTGTCTCCTGTCTCCTGTCTACAATCTCCTCTTTTTCAATGTAAGTCAATGGGGAAAATCAATACCCCAGTTTTGTTTTTTAAAATCTCCCTCTTACCAAGTTCAAAATGTTAGCAAGTATGGTACATTGGATCATGGAAGGCAGGAGGAATTGGGGTAGGGACATGGACTCGGATAACAGAGGACAGGAGGGACATGGACAGGTGCACCAAACTGACCTTACAGGGCAGGCATCAGGGTTTGCAGCAGCACAATACACCACACAGGGCATGCGGGACGACGGGAGTGCAGCACAACAATCCATGGAAAGCAATAGGGAGGGGACAGGACCATGCACATGGACAACAGAGAACAGAGGGGAAAGAGGCAATGGCAGCTAGCTGACCATAATGGACAGACAGGAGAGAAAGCTGCAGCGTAACGGACCATAAAGGGCAGGAGGTAGGGATCAGGGGTATTACAATGGAACGGACAAACCAGGAGGGAGGGAATAGGGGTTTGCACATGGAAAACAGAGGGCAGGGGGCAAGGGGGCAGGGCAGGAGCAGCAAGCTGACAATGGAGGTCAGGCAGGATGGGCACTAGAAGCAAGACACACCATGGAGAGCAACAGTGAGACTATAATGGCATACACACAGACATGGAGGGAAGGTGGGAGGGGGTCAGGGCAGCTAGCTGACCACACAGGGAAGGTGGGAGGGGCCGTGGCAGCACAGAAGACCATGCATGGCAAGCGGGAGGGTTAGTGACAGCACAATGGCCATGATGGGCGAGAAGGAGGGGGCAGGTGCATGCAGAAAGGACCATGGAGGATAGAATGGAGGGGTAGGAGCTGGGCACAGACAAGAGAGTTCAGGGGAAGGGGCCTCACAACAGACTACGCGGAGCAGGCAGGAGGAGCAGTTGCAGCACAACAGACCATGGAGGGCAGAAGGGTGTGGAGGTAAAATGGACCATGGAGGACAGGAGGAAGGGGACAGGGGCATGGAACATGGACAGGCAGGGTGGAGGTGGCAGGGACATGTTACAGTCATCTGACAATGCTAGGCAGGTGGGAGGGGAGTGGCAGCTCAACAGAACACTCAGTAGATAGAAGGGGCAGGTCCATGGAACATGGTGGGCAAAAAGGATGGAGCAGGGGCATGCACACATACATCGGAGGGCAGGGGGAAGGAGAGTAGGGGCAGCAAGCTAAGCACAGAGGCTAAGCAGGAGGTCAATGATGGGGCATAGAATTGGGCAATGGAGGGCAGGAGGAGTGGACTGGGACATCATGCTAAATGGAGGGCAGTGGCAGCACATCAGACCATGCATGGCAGGAGGGAGAAGGCTAGTGCATAGATTCAGACAACAGAGGATAGGGAGAAGGTGGATGTGGCAGCAAGCTAACTGTTCAGAGAAGGCGGGAAGGCCAATGGCAGAACAACGGCCAAACAGGGCTGTAATGAGGGAGCAGGGGCATGGACTTGGACAATGGATGGCAAGGAGGAGGGGAGGCAGGAGCAGCAAGCTTGGGTGGGGGCAGCACAATGCCAGGCCAGGCCTTGCTTCCAACCCCCACCATCCGTTGTGATAGGCATCTTACTTAACGTTTAAAAAACCCAGAAATTCGCTGAAAAAAACAAAGATTACAGGGACGTTATAGTTAGACTCAGATTTCACTCGTACAAAACCAGTGAAATTCAGCAGTTATAGTTGCCTGAGCTAACTATAACTTACACGCCCACAATGCACTGCTTATGACCTCAGACATTACATCATTGATGACATGGTCAGTGACATCACTCATGACATCACTCATGACATCTCAAATGAGCTGTGAATGGAAAGGAACTATAATCGCTAGAAATTTATTTATGGATAGTGTGTGTATATTAACACCCCTTTTTTTCTTTTCTTTTGTGTAAGAACCATTATAATACGCAACATGCCCAGATCAATATGGCCGATAGCCTTTCACTTTAAAGTAATGTGTAGTCCATTGTTTATGTTGATGTTTGCAATCCTAAGTATGTTTATTATGAACAACTCACGTTGACGAACATACAGGTGCGGCGGTCACGGGGCAAGATATGCTGAAATGACATTGTGTGCATATTAACACTTTTATTCTTTTCTTTATTGTCTTGACTCTTTCTGCACCTCTGTTGCTTCTTTCTGCACTTCTCTTGCCTCTTTCTGCACACCTCTTGCCTCTTTCTGCACCTCTGTTGGTTCTTTCTGCACTGCTCTTGCTTCTTTCTGCACCTCTGTCCCAAATTTCTGCATCCCTCTTGCCTCTTTCTGCACCCCTCTTCCCTCTTTCTGCACCTCTCTTGCCTCAGTCTGCCTACCTGTTCCCTCTTTCTGCACCCCTTTGCCTATTTCTGCAACTCTCTTGACTCTTCCTGCAGTTCTCTTGCCCCTTCTGCACCTCACTTGCCTCTTTCTGCACCTCTGTTGGTTCTTTTGCACTGCTCTTGCTTCTTTCTGCACCTCTCTTGCAAATTTCTGCACCCATCTTGCCTCTTTCTGCACCCCTCTTGCCTCTTTCTGCACCTCTCTTGCCTCTATCTATACCCCTGTTCCCTCTTTCTGTACCTCTTTTGCCTGTTTCTGCAAGTCTCATGCCTCTTTCTGCAGTTCTCTTGCCTCCTCTGCACCTCTGTTGCTTCTTTCTGCACTTCTCGTGCCTCTTTCTGCACCCCCATTGCTTCATTCTGCACGTCTCATGCTTCTTTCTGCACCTGTCTTGCATCTTTCTGCACCCCTGTTGTCTCTTTCTGCACTTGTCTTCCCTCTTTCTGTACTTCTCTTGCCTCTTTCTGCACTTCTCTTGCCTGTTTTTGCACCTCTCTTGCCTCTTTCTGTACCTCTCCTACCTCTTTCTGCACCTCACTTGCTTCTTTCTGCACCCCTCTTGCCTTTTTCTGCACCCCTATTCCCTCTTTATGCAACTCTCTTGCCTCTTTCTACACCTCTCTTCCCTCTTTCTGCACCACTCTTGCCTCTTTCTGTACCTCAGTTGCTTCTTTCTGCACTTCTCTTGCCTCTTTCTGCACCCTTCGTGCCTCTTTCAGCACCTCCGTTGCTTCTTTCTGCACTTCTCTTTCTTCATTCTGCACCCATCCTGCCTCTTTCTGTACCCCTCTTGCCTCTTTGTGCACCTCTCCTCCCCCTTTCTGCACCCCTCTTGCCTCTTTTTGCACCTCTGTTGGTTCTTTCTGCACTGCTCTTGCTTCTTTCTGCACCTCTGTTCCAAATTTCTGGATCCCTCTTGCTGCTTTCTGCACCCCTCTTCCCTCTTTCTGCACCTCTCTTGCCTCAGTCTGCCCACCTGTTCCCTGTTTCTGTACCCCTTTTGCCTGTTTCTGCAACTTTCTTCCCTCTTTCTGCAGTTCTCTTGTCTCGTTCTGCACCTCTGTTGCTTCTTTCTGCACCTCTCTTGCAAATTTCGGCACCCCTCTTGCCTCTTTCTGCACCCCTCTTGCCTCCTTCTGCACCTCTGTTGGTTCTTTCTGCACTGCTCTTGCTTCTTTCTGCACCTCTTTGCCTGTTTCTGTACTTCTCTTGCCTCCTTCTGTACTCAAATGGGAAGTGCAAGCTGTCAAGTTTAAAGGTCTGCGTGCTCTCATGACTGAGGTATATGTCTACTTGTATATGTATTCTTACATGTGTTATGCATCTGAAGATGGTAGCTTTAAAAGCGGGTAACTTCTCCAATAGGTGGTTAAATCTTCTCAGTTCTGCTCTGTCATTCGGTTGCACAGGCAGACATGTCTTATGTATACATGTGTTATAGAGTCCCTCAAATATACTATTGAATACCCATGTGTCCTGTATTGTGAGCAGAAAGAAATGCATACACCTTCTTTTATACAAATTTACAGAGTATGCTGTTTGAAACACAGGAATGTAAGTGTTTGCATGTTTATTTTAATTTAACATGTCACTAGGTAAAAGCATAGACAAGCATGCATACCTTCACAAACTTGGTCAGACTTACAACAGTGATATGCTTAGGATTGCTGTTTTATATTTGGTAGGCCTAACATTCTGAGCAATCGATTAATAGTGAACCTTCAAGAGAAAAGTGAGGGTTAAGACATCTTCGGAGAAGGATTAGTGATTAGGGTACTTTGTATGAGTCTGTTGTAAGGCACAGTCAAAGTAGGCCTCTTTCTGCACCTCTGTTGGTTCTTTCTGCACATCTCTTGGTTTTTTCTGCACCTTTCTTCCTCTTTCTGGACTTCTGTTGCCTCTTTCTGCACTTCTCTTGCTTCTTTCTGCGCCTTTCTTCATCTGTCTGCACATGTCCTACCTATGTAGGCATATTTAGAAATTAGCATTTAAAAAACCTTACAGATTCACTGAAAAAAACAGAGGTTTCATGGACGTTATAGTTATGAATTAGCAGTTAAAAAACCTTTGAAATTCACTGAAAAAACAGAGGTTTCAGGGACGTTATAGTTAGAAATTAGCATTTAAAAAACCTCAGAAATTCACTAAAAAAACCACAGATTTCAGGGACGGTATAGTTAGTTGGACATTTCACTCGTACAAAACCGGCCGTTATAGTTAGTTGAGCTAACTATAACTCACGCCCCCGCAATGCACTGCTGATGACGTCACATATTACATCACTCATGACATGGTCAGTGACATCACTGATGACATCACTGATGACATTTCAGAATGACATCACTGATGACATCATCCACATGATCATCTGATGCACCTCCTCACACCCTAATATAACCTTTGATACACCCCCTCTAAAATACAGACTAACATTCTCGAAACCATAGACACACCAATACCAGTTAGTACATACCCACTCACTGATTCATAGGTCTACACACACATCCACTCACCCATACAGTCACTCATACACACAGTCACTCATCAATATAGCCACTGAAATATGCACTCATACACCTATACAGATACTCACACAACACCACTAACCATAGAGTTACTCACACACCTAGTCAGTCATGCAAAGAATCAATCACACTCCCATTTACTCACCTATACAGTTATACACACACCACCTCACTTATTCATCCAGATACTAACACATACGTACTCTCTTATACAATGACTGACACAAGAACACACTCATCCATCAAGCCACTCTCACAATCACTCACTCTCACATATAGTCATTTATATAGTCCAACACTCACATATACTGCCTTTCACATATGTAGTTACTCACACATGTACCACTGAGACATACATTCACTCACCATCAGTGATGTCATTTGAGATGTCATCAGTGATGTCATCAGCGATGTCACTGACCATGTCATGAGTGATGTAATATGTGACGTCATCAGCAGTGCATTGCGGGGGCGTGAGTTATAGTTAGCTCAACAAACTATAACAGCCGAATTTCTCTGGTTTTGTACGAGTGAAATGTCCAACTAACTATACCGTCCCTGAAACCTGTGGTTTTTTCAGTGAATTTCTGAGCGTTTTTTAAATGCTAATTTCTAACTATAACGTCCCTGAAACCTCTGTTTTTTCAGTGAATATATATATATATATATATATATATATATATATATATATATATATATACATACTTATATATATCAGCTCCTCTTGTCTTGCGTTACCTATGTCCACTGAAGTTGCAGTGTGTGTTCGGGAGTGAGAACCTGATGCAAAAACACAGAAAGCCTCTGCTGATAGCAGAGAAAGACACACGCACTGCAGTCAGATGTGAGTCAGATAATTTATTTATTTGTGGCACTAACACTCTGCGCGTTTCAATAACCAGCGTTGTCTTGATGACGAGTGGAAACTCATAAGTGTAAACGGACTTATAATCTAATTTGGGAAACAGTGAAAGAAACACAGGCCTGCAGAGAAACTACACAGCTAAAAGCAGCACCATTTTAAGTACGTTTAGTAAAAAGTACAAGAAGTGCATGCAATTCATAAGTGTGCAATTAATAATTGAGTGCCTAAACTGATCAATGACACAAAAGGCTCTTTCATTCATAAGCCAGACCTATTGACTTTACCAATGCTTGTTGGATGGTGTACGAAAGATTGATGTTTATCCACTCTCAGTAAGCTGCTACACTTATATACCTCTAATTAAGACTGCCTAGTGTTTATTCCAGCCACAATTAAGTTTCTATTTTTTAATCCTGTGATTCCCCCGGTTCTTAGATTTTCTGTATTTGTCAAATCTACAAGTACCACGCATCTTGAAACTTGGCTTCCATGGGAGCAGAAGAGCAAGTCCCAATTCCCAGACTCGACTGCTAGTAAATAATTATCCACTCACAGTGAAGGAGGGGAAAGGGGAATGGAAGAACAAGAGAGACTGACACTGCTGTGTTCTCCTCACTGGGAACCCCGAGAGGAATCTCACGAACAACTGTAAACACAAACACAAGATTACTACTTCTAACACTAACCCTCCCTCCAAAATACCAATTCTCCTCCCTTGTGCTATTCCTGTTACCTGAATTACGCAGTGGTCTAGCTGCTCTCCTATTTCTTGTTTTGTGGTAGAATGTATGCCTAATTCTTTATATTAGTTCTTTAAATTCCTTTACTGCTGCTGGCTGTTCTTCTTACTTAAATAGTCATTAGTTGAGTAGGACTTATCTTTATTTTAATGTTCTTTTGTATTTTCTTACAGATGCTGGAAGCGGTCAACCGATGGTAAGCACAAATATATATATATATATATATATTTATATCTACTGAGGCATAGATGCGTAGATAGAGTAGACAGTTCTAAACTGAGTAGCACAAGCTGTCAAATCTACAAGTACCACGCACCTTGAAACTTGGCTTCCACGGGAGCAGATCAGCAAGTTTCAATTCCCAGACTCCACTGCCAGTAAATAATTATCCACTCACAGTGAAGGGGGGAAGGGGAATGGGAGAACAAGAGAGACTGCCACTGCTGTGTTCTCCTCACTGGCAACCCTGCGAGGAATCTCACGAACACCTGTAAACACAAACACAAGATTACTACTTCTAACACTAACCCTCCCTCCAAATTACCAATTCTCCTCCCTTGTGCCATTCCTGTTACCTGAATTACACAGTGGTCTAGCTGCTCACCTATTTCTTGTTTTGTGGTAGAATGTATGCCTTATTCTTTATATTAGTTCTTTAAATTCCTTTACTGCTGCTGGCTGTTCTTCTTACTTAGATAGTCAGTAGTTGAGTAGGACTTATCTTTATTTTAATGTTCTTTTGTATTTTCTTACAGATGCTGGAAGCGGTCAACCGATGGTAAGTACAAATATATATATATATATTTATATCTATTGAGGCATAGATGCGTAGATAGAGAGTAGACAGTTCTAAGCTGAGTAGCACAAGCTGACTTCCAGAAATAATAGCTGCCTCAAATAATTGTTCACAAATTCTCTTCACTCTCAATTAGAATCGAATTGTCGAGATAATTCCTCTCACTAAGAGGCTGCCTGTCTGAGAGAGGACTATTCATCACCTTTAGGAAATAGCACTTGACTTACTTGAAGTCCTTGTTCTCTTCCTTCTTCGATATTCAAACGAAACATTTCCAAACTGAAACACTCACCAGGTTCTAGAACTGCTGTTCGCCTCAAATACCTGGTAAACTGGACTCCAGTTCTTTTCCCTAAATACTGCGGTCAAAAACTTGAAGAATGTCAGGCAGAGCAGTGTAGAACTGAAAACACTACTCCCCTGAAGAGATTAGGTTAAATATCATGCGCAGAAACGAAACGCTGCTTCACTTCCAGAATTGACGGTTGAAGTGCTCTGAGCGCATAGAGCGCGAGCGCGATAAGCACTACTCTTCTCCTTTTGGCGAAACACTAGAGCGCTCACTGGCAACAACACTATTGGCAGCCGCCATCTTGGAATTCCGCTGTGGACTGCAATGAACCTGCTTAGACAACACTTGAAGGAGCCTCTGTGACCTGAGTCTGTGTCTCTTGGCTGATAGGTAACTAGACAATCTTTTAATCTTTAGCCCAGAGAAGGAATGAGAATGAGCAGATCAAAACCAAAATCGACCAGTCCTGACAGTACCCCCCACCAAAGCCCCTTCTCCTCCCTCTTTGGGCTTCTTGGGATGGGTCTTGTGTAATTCTCGAACCAGTCTAGGGGCATGCACATTAGTACTGGGCTCCCAAGACCTTTCCTCAGGGCCAAAACCTTTCCAGTCTATAAGATAAAATAGCTTCCCCTTCTTTACATTAGAATCTATTATTTGTTTTACTTCGAATTCCTCTTCAGACAGGAACTGAACTGGGGCAGGTAGATGATCTTTTCTCAAATTAGGTGGATTTCTTTTAATCAAGGATACGTGGAACACAGGGTGTATTCTTAGCTTAGAAGGGAGTTTTATCTTAACACTGACTGGGTTTACCATCTTCTCAACCTGAAAGGGTCCCAAAAATCGAGGTTGGATTTTCCTGTTCCCTTTTAATCGCATATTACGAGTGGAGATCCACACCTTATCACCTGACTCATAAACTGGATTCCCTCTTCTCTTCTTGTCAGCCTGCTTCTTATAGGAACTTTTAAGGTAGCTATCTGTTAGGCCTTTTGCAAATCTCTTACTAATACGTCCACTGCCGGTACTTCCCTTTCCTGTTTTCCAACTAACATGTTAGCATGCCTGCCTGAGTTAAAAAAGAATGGGGAATATCTAGTGGAAGTGTGTACTGCATTATTATAGGCAAATTCAGCCACCCAAATCAAACTTGGCCAGTCACCTTCCTGATCCAACATGTATAGGTGCAGATATTGTTCCAGGTCCTGATTTACCCTCTCTGTTTGCCCATCGGTCTCAGTATGGGAAACAGTAGACGACCGAGAATCGACTCCCAATCTTTCTAAAAAGGCCCTCCAAAAATGTGATATAAACTGGGGACCCCGATCCGAAATAACGACCTTGGGAATCCCATGTGTCTTTACAATTTGCTGCGTGAATAAGGTGGCCAACTGTGATGAATTGGGGATGGATTTGAGCGGAACAAAATGGCTCGTCTTAGAAAAATGGTCAACTACCACCCATATTGTGGAAAACCCCTGACTGGAGGGCAAATCTACAATGGAGTCCATGGAGACTGTATGCCATGGATAGGGAGCAACGGGCATAGGCATAAGCAAACCTTGTGGAGCCTGCCTGATGACCTTTCCTTTTACACACTGTTCACAAGATGCCACATACTGCCTCACCTGAGCTTCCATATCCGGCCACCAAAATTCTCGTCTCATCAGCTCCAGCGTCTTCTTGACCCCTTTGTGCCCAGCTAACAAATTATTATGGCAATGTTGAATGACTTCTTTTCGTAAATCCTCACTTGGATCCAGTTTAACATTTCTTCTTCAGAAAGGGAATTCTTAAGTTTGTCCTCCAGATTGGTGAACTGAATGGTTCCAATGATCTTTTCTTTTGGGATAATCAGTCCCTTTTTAGAGAGTTCTTTACTTTCGCCTGTATTTACACGATCCTGACTTGTAGGTTAAAACAAAGTAATAATCTGCAAAGAAGAGTGACCATCTCAATTGCCTGGGGGTAAGTGTTCGAGCTGACTTTAAAAACTGCACATTTCTATGGTCAGTAAAAACTGTAATCTCATGCTTAGCTCCCAATAAATAATGCCTCCATTCCTGAAAGGCATCCTTTACTGCCAACAGTTCCTTATCCGCAGTTGCATAGTTTACTTCTGCCGCAGACAATTTTCCGGACCGATAGGCCACTGGATGAAGTTGACCTGTTTTCTTATGTCTTTGTGACAGGATTTCACCGATGGCCAAATTGGACGCGTCTGCCTCAACAAAAAAAGGTTCTTCAGGATCCGGATGCAACAGAACCAGAGCTGTGGTTAAGGTTTCTTTCAGTAACTGGAAGGCCTCCTCAGTGTCTGTACTCCAAACAAACTTCTCTTTCTTCTTCAGTAAGCGAGTAAGGGGGCTAACTTTTTCGGAAAAATTGAGGAGAAAGCATCTATAAAAATTGGCGAATCCAATAAAACTTTGTATTTCTTTTACATTTCGGGGAGAAGGCCAATCCTTGATCGCTCTCACCTTCGAGTCATCCATTGTCACTCCATATGGAGACAAAATAAAACCCAAAAACTCCACTCGAGTTTTATGAAATACACACTTTTCCAGCTTAACATAGAGTTGATTGTCGAGCAATCTTTCCGAAGTCGCTCGCACATGCAAAACATGTGCCTCCATATTCGCAGAGAATATAAGGATATCATCAATGTAAACGACTGCGAAGCGATCAAAAAACTCCCTGAGAATGTCATTGACAAAATGCTGGAATGCAGCAGGAGCGTTGCACAGGTCGAAAGGCATGACCTGATATTCGAACAGACCAAATCGAGTTCGAAACGCGGTCTTCCACTCTTCGCCCTCTGCCATCCTCACCAAATGGTAGGCCCCTCTCAAATCCAACTTGGTGTATACATGGGCTTCTTTGACCTCATCCAAGAGTTCCGAGATCAGAGGCAGAGGGTAACGGTTCTTCTTGGTGACTAGGTTCAAGGCTCTGTAATCTATACAAGTCCTAAGTTTTCCATCCTTTCCTAGGGATGAAGTACAGAGGAGATGAGACGGGGGACTGGTAGGGTCAAATGAAACCATTAGCAAGGTACTGGTCCAAATATTCCTTCAAATGACGATTCTCCACTTCCGAGAGAGCATAGATTCTGCTGCAGGGCAAGGAAGCACCGGTTTCCAAATCGATCTTGCAATCATATTCCCGATGAGGGGGCAATTTCTTGGCCTCTTGTTCATCAAAAACGGATGTCAAATCATGGTATTCACTGGGGATCTCTTGAACTTCTAGAGCGCAAATCATGCGAGACTGCGTGGCTAATAGAGACGGTGGCGATGGTTGATGTACCGTGTTACACGAGTTGTAGCATTGTTCCTTACAGTATTCCGAATTCAGTTCCACAGTTCTTCGGGCCCAATCAATCTTCGGATTATGTTCAGTAAGCCACGGTAGTCCAAGAATAAGCTGAAATTGTGGGGCATCGATGAGACTGAACCTCAACAAGCTTCGATGTTGGCCGGGTCCAATCAGTGTAATTTCCTCGGTGACGTAAATAGTGGGTCCGGAAGAAAGGTTAGTTCCATCTACTGCTCAAACTGGCTCTGGCCTGTCTTTCTTAACAAAACGAATTCCGAGTGACTTGGCAAATTTTATATCGCATAAATTTCCAGTGGCTCCGGAATCGATCATGACCTAGACCTCATCCACTTCAGTAACCCCAAATTTGATCAAACTGGAAATAATCAGATGAGGGGCAAAAGATTGTAGTTAGCGACAAGTTGTGTATCTGGAGTTGTCTTATTGGATGCACCCACTGGAGCAACTCCTCTTACTGGTGGGGCCTGTCTTTTACCCAAGAATTGTTGTTAGGCTTCTTAGGACACTCTTTGACAAAATGACCTGAATTTGCACAGTACATGCACAGTTTTCCACTTCTTCGTCTTTCTCTCTCTTTCTTAGTCAAGGGACCTCACACTGAGCCAATTTGCATAGGCTCTTCCCCCGACGTAGTCTCACTGGTTTTACTTGTGTCAAGCTTAATCCTGTCAAATCGAGGAGGGAAAGGTCGAAGGTCCTTTCGACGCTCACTCTTTCTCTCATTTGACGTTGATCAATTTGTAATACCAAGTCGATTAATTTGGAAACATCTGTGAGTCTTTTTGGAATTTGGGCCAGGCCATCCTTTAATTCATCTTTGAGGCCTCTATAGAAAATTGCATCCCTCTTGGCTTCTGGCCAATTAGTTTCGACAATCAACTTGTTAAATTGCGCGAGGTACGCAATCAACTCTCGATTCCCTTGCTTGAGATCTAACAGTTCATTATCCGTTGTCTGAGAAACGGTTCGTTGATCGAAAATGCGAAGAAACTCAATCTTAAATTCCTCAAAATTATATAAAATATGATCATTGCTATTTACCAGTGGCATCGACCAGGCTGCTGCATCTCGCCTCAGGTAGGACAGTATGAAGGCCACCTTGGATTGCTCTTCTTTAAAAATTATGGGCCTACATAGGAAATGCAATGGACATTGTGTGAGAAAATTTTTAGCTTTATGGGGATCACCATTAAACCTCTCTGGGGCAGCTAATGGAATAGTTGGGGAAATTGCATGAATTACTTGTGTAGTCAGTTCTGCTGCTGAAGGGGATGGGGAAACCTGTTGGGGTTTTTGCTCCTTGACCATTGGGTTAGCCCCTTCTACTAATTCATCGAATCTCTGTCGAAGATAATTAGCTTCCTGACTAGACTTCCTAACCTCATCTCTTAAGGTCTTATTCTCTTCCATAGTCTCACTTAACTGTTTCTGCAACCCCTCCAATACTGTCGCTAAAGCCTTAACATCTATCCCTTCAGCCATTCCGCCCAAGTGGAAGTTTTTAGTAAATGGCACTTCAATCTGTCAAATCTACAAGTACCACGCACCTTGAAACTTGGATTCCACAGGAGCAGAAGAGCAAGTTTCAATTCCCAGACTCCACTGCCAGTAAATAATTATCCACTCACAGTGAAGGGGGGGAAAGGGGAATGGGAGAACAAGAGAGACTGCCACTGCTGTGTTCTCCTCACTGGGAACCCCAAGAGGAATCTCACGAACACCTGTAAACACAAACACAAGATTACTACTTCTAACACTAACCCTCCCTCCAAAATACCAATTCTCCTCCCTTGTGCTATTCCTGTTACCTGAATTACGCAGTGGTCTAGCTGCTCTCCTATTTCTTGTTTTGTGGTAGAATGTATGCCTTATTCTTTATATTAGTTCTTTAAATTCCTTTACTGCTGCTGGCTGTTCTTCTTACTTAGATAGTCATTAGTTGAGTAGGACTTATCTTTATTTTAATGTTCTTTTGTATTTTCTTACAGATGCTGGAAGCGGTCAACCGATGGTAAGCACAAATATATATATATATTTATATCTACTGAGGCATAGATGCGTAGATAGAGTAGACAGTTCTAAACTGAGTAGCACAAGCTGACTTCCAGAAATAATAGCTGCCTCAAATAATTGTTCACAAATTCTCTTCACTCTCAATTAGAATTGAATTGTCCAGAGAATTCCTCTCACTAAGAGGCTTCCTGTCTGAGAGAGGAATATTCATCATCTTTAGGAAATAGAACTTGACTTACTTGAAGTCCTTGTTCTCTTCCTTCTTCGATATTCAAACGAAACGTTTCCAAACTAAAACACTCACCAGGTTCTAGAACTGCTGTTCGCCTCAAATACCTGGTAAACTGGACTCCAGTTCTTTTCCCTAAATACTGCGGTCAAAAACTTGAAGAATGTCAGGCAGAGCAGTGTAGAACTGAAAACGCTACTCCCCTGAGAAGATTAGTTTAAAAATCATGCGCAGAAACGAAACGCTGCTTCACTTCCAGAATTGACGGTTGAAGTGTGCTGAGCGCATAGAGCGCAAGCGCGATAAGCACTACTCTTCTCCTTTTGGGGAAATACTAGAACGCTCACTGGCAACAACACTATTGGCAGCCACCTACTTGGAAATCCACCGTGGACTGCAATGAACCTGCTTAGACAACACTTGAACGAGCCTCTGTGACCTGAGTCTGTGTCTCTTGCCTGATAGGTAACTAGACAATCTTTTAATCTTTAGTCCAGAGAAGGAATGAGAACGAGCAGATCTAAACCAAAATCGACCAGTCCTGACAGTATTCCTATAAATGTGAGTGCCCAGGATGTTCTACACAGGCCTGCCTTAGGTATATATCTTTATTTTGCATCCAATATGAGACTCTTCCTTGAGGTATGGTTCATATTTGGACAAACAAACGTCAAAACTGTTCAAGACTGATTCTACGCACACCCTCAGGATATGTTGGACTTAGTCCTGTTAGCTTACAGTGCACCATCTGTACCCCTAACCTAGCCAGGGACCAGTTGGAATGTGCAACCTCAGAGCATGACCACTCTGATTCCCCAAGGAGATCATGGAAACAGGTCTAGAACCCTTTTGTTTGGTAACTCATGCATACCCAAAGAGATACACAAGAAATACACAACATGGCGTTTCAATATTTATTGAAGCATTATGATTCTTGTGTAAAATATGTGCACTGCAATAATCAATAGAGAGAAACAGAAAAATGCAATCAGCATTATGAGAATGATAAATAAAATAAACAATTCAACTATTGTGCTGTTTCAAAGGATATATGCTCGCATGTAAGTATTGTTGTATTTTGTACTCCGACCTAGCACTACCTATCCTAGTGTGTCTAGGGTGGTTGAGTCTGCCAGAATCCCTGTAGGGTGATCTAACTCCCTTGTAACCTGTGGATACCTGTGGATACGTTTCATCAGGTAGTCCGTCTTGGTGCAGTGCAGGGTATCATCCCTCGCAGGAGGTAGACAGGAATCAGCCGAGCTGATATTCCAGCATGGGCCGGCCTCAGCAGTATCAGCAAATTGCTCCTCTGGCTTAACAAAGCAGTGATGTTGTTTATATACTAAACTGCACTCATGTAATCATACTGGAGCCCCATTCAGGACGCCATTATTGATTCTTTTGTGATAGCTCAGTTGTCGAGCGGACAATAACAAACAACAGCATGTTGCGTAGTGAACTTAGCCCCTGTACACAATGTTCAAGGTACTCGAAAAGATTAATACAAAGAAGTGTAAATGTAAGCAAAGTGATTTCAGAGAATATCATCCTGCACAGGCACACAAGCAAATGTGTGTCAAATGTCAAGGGTTTAAAAAGATGGCAACTTTAAAACATGAGCATGTAAAATGGGGGTGTACCAACTCGGGCCTAAATGTGACCACATGACACCCTGAGCTTTACTTTGTGATCATTCGTAGAATTATACTGAGTTCTACTTTTTCTGCAGCTTCATTCTTCTTATGTCAGTTGAATTGGTAAAATCTCCCTTGGCTTGTAATTAAGCCTGTTTTTCTGTATTTCACAGCTTTTACATGCTGTCACTGACTCTATAGACTTCATTAAAAGTACAGAGTACATGGATTAGTACAGCCCTTTAGCCATTGCCATATGTGCACACACTATTGCAACATATTGTAATGTGTATCTTCAGTGTTACTCTCAAGGTGAATAAATGATTGACCGGTATATTCTTAAGATTAGTGGCAACACTCTGCTGAGCTTTTCCACCATGAGGAAGGCCTTTCCAATTTCTGCTACGGGTGTGAAAGCTCCATAGACGTCTTTTAGTTACAAATTGTCAGTGGAAAACCTTCCTGAATATTTATTCACCTGTTGCCTATCCAATTTTTAAATTGTTTAGAGTGTATATGTGCATTTTTAGTGTCACTCCCTGTCAGGGTGTGATCTCATATTCTGTATGTTGCTAGTTTCATAAGGAGTCATTCCTCAGGATGATGATCTCCATTTCACACTTGTTTACAAGGTGACATATATTAGATAGGTGAACTCATGTTAATTTATATCACTCCAAACACACAAAAGGTAATGGGAGGAATGCTTACAAATATTCTATCCACTGGCAATCGTTGGGGTAGCATTACCCATAGTTTCCCTCCCACAATGCCACTCCAGGCTGAAGCCAACCTTATGCAAATCAGTCCTGATACTGCGCCTGATGGGAGCAGTCCATCCAGAAATGCTGGGTGAAGTCCTCTCCAGAAGGGAAAACATGCAAACCCTGTTTTAGGCCTAGATATGATGCCTTTGAATGCTACCTCGAGCAACTGCCTGTGGTTGGGCAATTTGCAGGCATTCGTCTCATCACATTTTGTATGTTTCATGTAACCCAATAGATGGCCAAGGGTATGACCAGAAATGGGTTCTGTGCTTACTGTGCCACAGGAACCAGGCTGACCCTACTGAAGAGGCCCAACTCAGCCTAAACCGGTCTTTGGTTGCTTGCATTCCAGTTCGGAGAGGACCTGGCTTGGCAGTTGAGGTTGGACTGTTCCTATTGGAGCAGGACAAAGGCATATTTGTATATGGCTGGGACTAACCTGAGATGGCATAATGGGCAAAATAACAATGGGTTTGAATGCAACCCCGAGCTGTTGCCAGCAGTTAAACAATTTGCAAGTATTCCTCCCATCACGTTTTGTGCATTTCATTTGTATCGCTTAAACAACAGAAGCTACTGCAATCACATCTGAAAAAAATCATTTTTGAATGCAATTAATGTATTGATTAGAAATAGCGTATGAATGTTGAAGGTTTTAGGAAAACATAATGAAAATAGCAAACGATTTTCATTGTTTCATGGTACCAAAAAATATTTAATATAAATACAACAGTCTGGTCATAGAACAGACCCAGTAGCCAATTGTCATTGTGCAGGCCACAGGATATGTGCAATGAGGGTTTGCCACCTGCAGTATGTTGCCAGCAACACACTAACACCATTTTCTTTTTTTTTTGGCACCACAGTATCAGTGCCTGACCCGCCATACCTTATGGGGACCCACATTGGGAATTGTGTGACTGGGAGCTTTGTACTGTGGTTCCTGGGTGGGCCATAGAGACCCTGCACCAACTTTCCTATGGGCACTCGTATACTCACAGGTGCCCAACTTCTGGCCAGGCTCTGCGGCCATCCATCAGAGGGTGTCTGAGCCCCTGCTGCACATGGCCTTTGGCCTTGAGCAGTGGGGATAGTATAGGTGTAAGGCCTGGATTCCTGCCAGGCTCTGCACCAACCCACGTGAGCATCCAACTCCCACTGTGCAGAGCCAATGGTCATGAGCAGCAGAGGCTTGCCACAGATCTTGACTCTGCGCACAACTCCCCATGGGTGCCCAACTGCCAGGGGATAGATAACCTGAGCTGTGAAAGGCCTTATGCCGAGCAAAGTGATATCATGGTCTTGTGGCCAACCCCGGCAGGCGGCCGACCCCACCGTGCAAGGCCTACTGCATACGCAATGGCCATTGGCTGCAGGGTCCGCTTTATGACCAGACCCTTCCTGTTTTTTAAAAGCTTTTTTGGCTCTAAGGTACTGGCACTGTGTACAGTTTCACAGGGGTTACTGCGATGGGCGCTGTGGTACTAGTGCTGATACTCCATTACCTGTAACACAAAATATTTTGGGGCTTATTTACAAGCCCCTTGCGCCGCCAGTACATCACTTTTTCCCATGTTAAAAGTGATCCATCAGCGGCGCAAGGGGCTTGTAAATAAGCCCCATTCTTTTTAATTTTGACGTAAGGCACTGCATAATGTAATTACACAGTGGTTACTGCGCTGGGTGCTGTGGTACTATTGCTGATACTCCAATACCAGTGATGTCAAAATATATTTTTTTACATTTTGACTTAAGGGGGTGTCTCCCCCATATGTATTATATTGAGATATTTGTGGATTTGGTTGTCTTTCCTGAGTGCAGGGTAAGCCCAGGCTTAAATATTTTTCATTTGTGTCTTGTGGAGCAAAGCCTCTTCCTGGACCAGTATGCCTACCCTCGAAAGTTTGAAAGCACTGCACACGTCTGAGTAGAACAGCACGTAGGAAACCTCCACAAACACATGTCCTACTCATACTCTGAGGCTGAATTGCTATTGAATCCAGGAACTTAGAATGACCCTCCAAAAATGTTTTTAGTAATGTCTTAGGTTCTCCTGCCAGCTGTTAATGTGAAATAGCCTTTATCTCTAAATGCCTAGATAAAATGAAAAATAAAATTGTATCATACCCTTATTTACACATACATTATACATGAATCTAATGCTTTCCATATTCCGCATTTTTACTCTCAAATCTATAAAACACTGTTTATTCAAAATTGTCATTTTAGAGAACATCAAGCTAAAGCCTGGAAGAACCCATGGCTGCTTATTTGGGTAAATACCCAAATGTCTGTAAGTTGTGGTTAGCAAAAAGCATTTAGACAGTGGGGTATAAATGTTACATACCTTCCCACCTTGCTATTTAAATATGCATAAGACCATACACATTGGGGCTGATTTACAGAAGCATTTATGAGTATGCAAAGCAGGACCGCAGAATAGTATTTTCGTACTCTTACCTGCCTGTGTGAATCGGCCCTGAAACAGCTGACTTTTTATTAGGAAATATATATGAATATTTTCTGAATATTCAACTTTATTCTCATTTTAGATGTTTTAGGGCCTATTCATAATGTCATGTAAGAGTGAGTAAAAGAGTGCTCCATGAGTAGTAGTTCACATATCTCAAACTACTTTTGCGAATAGTCCCAAGTGATCAGGAGAGGCGCGTGCAGGTAAGAGCAGTGGGGCGGGGTGGGGGACCCGACAGACAATGATGAGGGAAAATAATTATTTATTTAAATTTCCCTCGCCGTTGCCTGTCGAGTCCCCCACCCCGCCTCACCGCTCTTACCTGCATGGGCCACTCCTGCCAGTGATCCTTGCACTAAGCTATTTAAAAACACGCTGCTTATGAATATTTTAGAACTCCTGGTGCAAGTCATGTGCTATTCTTAATGTTACCCCACACCCATGTTACCAGACTCTTCACTGAAGAAGAAAGTAAAGCCACTTTCTGGCGAGTTTTTTTTTTTACTTTGGACTGCTGAACAGGCATCAGAGCCAAACAGAGGTACAGTCCAGGGGATACCAAAGCATAGAATGGTGGAGTACACCCTAGTCAAATCGGATTCATGCACAATTGTTCTGAACTTTGTGGTATCCCAGTGAGTTTGTATGCTATTAGTGCAAAGCCATCATAAGACTTCGGGAACTAACATGCAGGAAGTACTGCTGGATTTTGAATGAGGAATGATGGCTGATGGATGAGGAATGATAGGTGATGGATGAGAGATGATGGTTGAAAGTTGATGGATGAGAAATGATGGATGACAGATGATGATTGTGGGATGAGGAATAAAAGGTGGATGGTTGAAGGAGGAGGGAGGAGAACGTCTTAAAATAGATGCTGTATGTAAGGGAAAATATCTTGGAAGGTGAATATGGCCCCCTTGCATTGATACCTTTATGTTAACTAATTGAAAGGCATTAATGTATCTAGATTGTTTTACTGAGCTAAAATTATCATGAGATTTATTTCTTCCTACCACATGCTGAATGCAAAACATACAACACATATGAATTGGACCATACCACTGGTGTTTGCTATGTGTACTAAAATTGTGGATTGAAGTAGATCTCAGCTCTTGTGCTAAGATGAACAGCATCTATTGGGGGTGGCCTCAGAAGAAGACAAGGGGAAACACAATGGCAAAATCAGGAGTAGCATATATTCTGTGATTCTATATTTCTGATTGTGCATGTGTATGCTGTGTGATCTTTTCTTTGCTGAGACTCAGCATAAGGTAAATGTGTATTCAATAAGACTAAATACATCTCTCTATTAGTTTTCTTATTAGAACATTAAACAATAAATACACAGGGTACAGTTGGATGCAGTCAAAATAGAAGTTACTGAGCTTGTTTAGCATTGCCAGTCACTGTGAGCATACAAAATACTGGGGCTGGCGGGCGCTTCCATCCTATTTCATACATCTGCCCATTCAGAAGGAGGATTACACGAGTACCTTTCATTGTTTATTCACACCCTTAATAGAACTATTTAACACAGTAAAAGGTTATCCTAAAAATGTGAATATACCGGGCCACTCTGAACCTACACTGGATTCCCATACGCAGAATTGTGTCATGGTTCTTTATTTTTGTATTGCATTTGTTTTCAACTTTGAAACTGCAATTTTTGTACAAGGTACAGAGCTGGGATTTGTATGGATATTTTGTCCTCAATTTACAGAGACTAGTTAAAAAAAAGGTAAGAGCAAGGTAAAAATTAAATGAAAATGAATAATATTGTGAGGATTCGTTAGAGTCATGTTTTCAGAAAGAGACAGTCCATTTTGTGCCATGTGATGTATTAATGAATAATGCTGTTTATTCAGTCGCGGCTCCTGGAGGTGGTGCTGCGGGGCGGGGGAGGGGCAGGGGCCATTTGGCGTTGCAGCGTGCGCAATGTAATTCGTTTTATTTATTTATTTATGTACTTACCTCTGTTCGGCCGTATGCCGGAGTTTACTACTCCCCGCACCGCCCCACCGCCCCACAGCACTCCCTCCAGGAGCCGCGACTGTGTTTATTACTCTTTTGAAATAATATTCATGAAAAACATACACATTTAAAAATAAATGCACAACCAGTGATTCCTTAAGTAAGTCATGTTTTCTGGACAGAATGTTTTTGTCTGCATTGAAAATTGCCAGTGCTCCTATTTTGAGCAACCGGATAAGGATGTAATTATGAGCATCTGGGGGCACTGTTTAGCTGAAATACTGTACACATCTTATGTCTGGTGCCAGATTTTAGCTTGCATTAAATTGAAAACAGACATTTATTTGAAAACAAGGGCCAATGCCGCCTCTGGTTTTCAATATGTTAATTTTGGACGGATGCCTAATATTCAGCAATCAAATTCAGCAATAGGCTTCCTGATTATATGAGACAAGTATCTGGCAGATTTTAAATAAAAAAGTAAATGAAATTTGGATAAACGCGCATTTACGATACTGATCATTAGTGGAGCTATTTAACATAGCTGTACTACTGTTGAGAACGTTTTCACGTTTAAAATGTGCATAGAAGAAGACTGTAATTTTTTTGTACCTTTTGGGTCAGATTTTTATAGGAAATCGGTCGGTGGTGTTTGCATCTTTCAGAAAGTCAACATATGCGAGGGAAGAGGTACAACATATGTGAGGCATAATTTCAAGCAAGTACCTATGACCCTACACATGTTGCTCTTAGAGCCCACTCATACCCACCATAAATTATCAGTGGGATCTTCTCAGTTATCTGTGATTCATGGGCTCCAGCACGTTACTGGTTACAATAGTGAGGATCACACAGAATCACACTTTCCCCACACAATATCTTTCAGGCGGCAACATCTGCTAGGACTATTATTTACATACCTGCTAATTGTAACCCAGACAACACTTAAAGATGCATTCTGTTAAGCCCAATTGACAACTCGAAATTAGATTCTGACGATTGTATTATTTACACTAGCAGTGATAACTGTAGTGTTATAGCAGTAGTAATATCATTAATGCTAATATTATAATATCCTAATTTAAAAATTCACACCAAGCGAAGGCAGTTTTTTCTCATTGATACCTCATTTGTCTCCACCCCTCCCTCACACGCATTTGCTATTACATTGTTGCTTCGGAGGAGGTGTTTTCACGTCACTGTTTGCTTATCTCACGGTGATATGGCTCAGAATAACAGGCGGTGCTGTGCCTGCGCGACTGCCTTCTCTACAAATATGGTGGATCTCTGCAGACATGCGCTGAGAAAACATACCATGCTGAAAAGGAACTCCTACAGCGCCACAGTCAGTGTGGTGCCAGGTTTCTACTATCAATCTTAAATTCGAGAACATGTCTTTGGGCAGGGAGGGATCAAGGTGGCAGGAACCCAGGTATTTATTTTTCAGTTTAGGCAGGGCAGAGTTTTGCAGAGGAAGGTGAGGTGGTAAGAGGCTGGTTATTTTTTTATTTGGGTGAGGGGAGGGCATATGTTGAGGGTAGATGGAAGGGGCCAGGTATTTTTATTCAATATGTGGGTGTTGGTGGGGATGGGTAGAAGGAAGCTAGTCTTTACTTTGGGGGTTCCAAGAGGACATATGCTGACGGTGGTGAGGGTTAGTGGCAGGAGGCGAGCTATTTATTTTTCAGTTTGGACAGGGGAGGGTTATGAAGAGGTAGGTGGGGTGGATGGCAGGAGAGGGGTGGGGAATATGTTGAGGTTAGTGAGTATGTTTGACAGGAGGCCAGGTTTTTTTTTTATTTGGATGTGAGTGGGTAGTTTTCAGAGGGCGATAGAGGTGGATAGCTGCAGGCCAGGTATTTACGTTTTAGTTTGACGTTATGGCGACGTCATACGCAGAGAGTGATGAGGGTGGGTGACAGGAGGGCAGTCTTTTATTGAACATTTGGAAGGCAGGCCATGTTATACGTGAATCCCCATTACTCCCCTAACTCTGCTCAAATTAAGCTCTGAGTATGAGTAGTAGTATTAGTAGGAGGAGTAATAATAGTGGTATTGCTAGTAGCAGTGTTAATGCTTGTAGTAGTAGAAGAAAGACTTTTACTATTAGCAGACGTTTTTCTTTTATTGTTAATTTTAGTACTATTATTAGTTTTTATAGTCGATACAGCAGTAGAAGTTGTAGTATAAACATTAGTTGCATTCATATTATTGTTATTACTATAATCCATGTAATTGTTCGTGTTTGTAACCGTAGTAGTTATTGGATTGTTACTATTGTTAACTTTGTTATTGAATTCCCCCCCCCCCCTCAAATACGTGGACACCAGGAAGAGACAAAGAAATCGGGTGAGGCCCACAACCGCCTTTCTGCTGCCCCCCTTGTGTCTTTGGAGTCCCAGGCCAGGTGGTGGAACAAAAGGGAGGAAGCATCAGAACAGTGAGTAGCCCCTGTAGTTACCTATTGTTGTGATGCCACTACAGCGAATAACTCGATTTTGATTAGCTTGTTCATGATAGAGGCTTTCTATGTGAGCCATATGCAATTTAACAGTGGCTTATGAAGAAACTGATTCATCTTCTGGAATTGTAAACATTTACTAAGTTTGAAAAGCATTACATTGATGTTGATTGAGCTTTCATTGAACAAAAAAAGGTATCATCTAGAATTGTGCTCATTCACTTCTGTTAATGAAATTGGTCAAATGTAACAACAAAACAAATCATCTTTATGATTCGTCTTCTTCATTATTATTATTATTATTATTTTGATTACTACAATTAGCTTAGATAGGGCAGCAGTGGAAGTGAAACATCTCTCTGTAATTGTCCCAGGTGGTATGACTGCTTGATTTAATGATGCTCATTTCAGTGACCCGGTCAGTATCAGAGGACACTGAACCTGCCAGGATCCCGCCGGGTGACCTTTCGACTTGGATATAATTTGAATGCTGCCTTTCTTCTATCACCTCTGCAGTGCGTGATTCCATCATACCTCAGCGCGAGAGACACAACACATCGTTTAGATCACAGGGCGTCGAACCTTGCAAGCGCGCGCCCTCTCTTTTTCTTGTTCCACCCCGACTTTCTTCCTTGCCTCGCTCTTGCAAGGAAAGTTGCTTCTCAGAAACTCTTTTTCCGCTGTACACGGCGAGCTTTTGTCGCCCCTATCATTTACTTGTATAGATTTGCTCTTTATTGTTTCTGTACAACAGCATGAGTGTCTCAGTTTTTGGTGGTATTCCTCATTTTATAGTTTTTCAGTTGTTTACCCTTTGCCACCCCGAACCCTTTACTCTGTTCGATGATCGCTCGCTGGTTTTCTCTTCTCTGCTGCCATTGTGACGGTGAGCTTTATAAGACTTTCTGGAGAGTGTTTCTTTCTTGATAACGATTGCACTCTGCCTCTACGACTCCACATTCTATTTCGCAATATTTTTCTTTTATTGTATTTTTGTTCCCTGGCTATGTAACAAGCTGTGATAGAAAATACAATAAAATATAAAATGGTGTTGATTTCTGCTCGCATGGTCACTGTGATTGACTGAGCCATGGCTAAAACTACTGCACAGACATTATTTCCCTATTGCTGCCATTCCGTTTCCAAGTGTTTTTGTTCTAAGTTCTGTTTCTGGAGCAATTTGATTTGTCTTCCACCTTCCAGGCCTCTCTGAATTCTTCTAAGCTTTTGTTTGTGTTTTGCTCATATTGGTATGCTTCTTTACAAAACTGATGTTTCCCGTCAAATACTGTCATATAACCCAAAATAATGAAAACGACTGATAGCAGAGAAGGATGCGTTGGTTGTTTTGTGTGACAAAAGAAGAGTAAATTGGCGAAAATACATGAAATGATGCATTATTTCGCCGTAAAAGTGCAAGGGAGGCGGGATGAGTACATAAATTCGGGGTAACAAGGTGGATTTGTGCAGCATACATACTAAGGAAGAGAAAAAGGTCAACCTACAACAAGCACTATTCCTTCAGGTGTTTTCTCTAGTGTCTAATGAAAGAAAGTCAGTAACTGAACTCCTGTTATCGAAACGGCTCTTCTACATACACAGAACCATTTAAGTTTGGTGAGTGTTAAAGAAGTTTATCTCAGGACCTCAGTATGGTGACCAACCATATGTAGTTTCATGCAACTTGTTTGCAGTTTGTTAGCCGAGGTCTATCTTGTGCTGCTATTGCTGTTCCTTGGTGTTCTTGTTACACGAAAGGGATATTAACGCCACATAACAGAGTTGCACTATGGGAAAAAGTTAAATAAAAAAAATAAAAATGAGGTGAACTGGTACAATTGCATGTCACTGTATTTTGTCATCTTTCACTTGCTCCTTATCGCCTCTTACTGTGTCTTCTCATCCTACTTCTCCTACCGCCCCCCCTCTTCCTTTTCCTCGCCTCATCTTTGTCTTCCCTTTAGTCTTTCTGTAGCTATTGCTTCTCCATCTACCTTCCATCTCCTACCTCTTCCACCTCTCTTACTCATGCTACATTACATCCTTCCCGTCCTCTTCACTTTCATCCTCCTCCTCCTCCTCATATCTGTTCACCCTTACCTATCCTTTCATACATGCACTTAGTTCTGAAAATACTATCAATAGCATTGTTGTTGCTTCTGCCATAAATCAAGACTATGGGTAGTATTTATTCGCTTCACCATAATACTTTGCATCATACAATGTGCATTTATGAATGGATACGCAAATGAGCTTGGAATAGCATAACTCTGCATATAAATCCTCTGTTGGGTATTAAGTTTTTGCATGGACATTTTAGAATTGTCAGATGTAAATGATGTAAACGATGAGTAAAGAATGGTGTAAAGGATAGGTTTTCCTAATATCTAAGTGGTTGTTCTTAAACATGTCCAGAAAATGTACTCTCTTTACTATAAATCTCACAGTTTTCCGAAAATAGCTAAATTAGCTTTTTAACCTGAAGAAAAAAAATCTCTATTGGCATGCTCCACGAAGAGAGGGATCCATCAATGCGAGCTCATACCCTCTTTCATTCACTTTTAGTAAAATAGTTATTAAAAATGACATATCAGATTTTTGTTCATATACACAATGTTCTTTTGCTTGTACGTTTATATTTTATTTTGACACCTAAAATCTTAATCGTGAGTGGCTGGTCGAGTCATGTAATATTCTATTTTGACTTTGTTATACTGCAAATCACTTTCATTTGAAGATGTCTGCTGCAATGCATTTCTTCCTACTGCTGACAGTAGTCCCTTGGATGCTGGTGCACAAGGGCATTGTTACTTTTTGTGTAACCACATTTTTATGCTCTATCCACATGGTCTAATTTGGTGGCCTGCATTGGGTCCAACAAAAAGAAATTGTCATAAATCATCAGGGGGATGGGGTTTCCTCTCCTACAACACCCATTCTTCACATTTGCAAATCAGAATTATAACAGTCCGCCAAAATTGGTCATTGCTTAATTTTGCTGATACTGCACAAGGGCCTTCTTGTTGTTGACAGTAATGATTCTGTTGGATTGCAAGTCCTTGAGTGTACACAATAAAAGTTTTGCCATAATGGCAAAGGAAGAGTCTGAAATACATCATTGACAACACAGCCATGGGTGTTGACGTTACAAGATAAAGCTTTATGAATGGGTGGGGACTTAGTAAGGTGACATAAACACAAGAAAACAAAAAATGTCCTTATATCACCCAAGGTCTTTTAGTTCTACAGTGGAGACCACATCTTCAAAGAACATGGTGACAAGCTTAGTGTCCTATTCCCAGTGCTCTATTTCCTTTAGCAACATCTTGAAAAAAGAGAATTGATAGTGCTCTATTAACGTTCATTGAGACTCACTCTTTCTAGATCAGGAACAATAAGTTAATGGCTTGTGTTTGAGGCAGATATAGAGGCTTGTCTGTACTTTGCTCAGTCTCATGGACTGTTTAGCCCCATGCCATACACACAGGCAGTGAGAGCTCAGACTGGTAGCTAGTGATCTAAATAGTAGTGGAAACGAGTTGGAGAAGGCAATGTCTAGTACATAATGTGAGAGAATGCACTGAATGGCATATAACTGTGATGGGAATATACATAAAGTGTAGGAGAGAGGGCACAAGAGGGAACCATCTGATATGTTACCCTGTATATATGCGTGATATGGCAAGCTTCACATTTCATGAAGTATTTTAGTTATCAACTAATATGAGTATTGCATACTGAGAGAAGGTGCCCAGAATGAGAGAAAAGACACAGCAACAAAAAGTCATAACTTTGTCAACACAAAGGTTTAGTCTACCATTGTTTGTGACAACTTTCTCATACCTCATAAAAATTTAATTGAAAATTGACCGAATCCTTCATAGTCCACACTAAACCTCATGTGCTATTAGTGGATGTAATTTCCGTGTATGCTTCACAAACGCAGATACAAAAGTGACTCAGCCATTACAAGTGGTCTTTGCTCCACAAAAGCATGAATGACCATTTACCACCAAAAACGAAATTGTGCAAGGAGGAAACAGTATACAAAAACACCAACTGTAGCATGTACACAAGATAATACAAATCTAAAACCACCTTACTGCTCATCACAAATGAAATACATTAACCAAATAAAAAAATATATATTTGTTGAACCATACACCCCACTTTTAGAATAGGGCAATATTAATTGAATGAGGAACACCTGAACAAAGTTAACCTCTAAGTGGGTGTTGCAAACCACAGCAGATAAATTAAATACTTGCAAACACTCACAACCACCAGGGGCGGTGTCTCAGTTAGGGCCCAGGAGCTGCTCTCCTCTGTAATTCCTACATGTTTACCTCAAAAAATAGTAAAGAGATACATTTATTAAGAGATACGATCGTATTTCTAAAAAAATTGATGTATTTAAGTCTGAGCTCTCTGTCCCAGGCTGCCTGCCACGCCTCGCTCTGAAGCAGGAGATGGAAGCCAGGCAATAAATCAACTTTCTGCAGTGTGATGCATGATGCAGGGATTACCTTTCTAAAGCCCTTCATTGACATTGTAGTCTATGGTGATATCCACTGTAGACCTGTGATGCTGTCAGCGTTATGGTTTCGAGCGTTGCACTCTGAATCTCTGCGTGAGGCCAGACGTCCTTCATTCACAGGCATAGTCACCACCCTTTCCCATTCTTCACATGGTAGTACTGGATGCAGATTTGTCTCCATGTCCCCGGTAATAGCAAGTGTTATAATGCTAATCTTGTGTTATGTATATTTTACTGAGACCCCTGGTCACGCTAACCTCCCTCATTGTGACACTCGAGGCCCTGACTGCAGGTCACCGACCCCTTTAGAAGTGGAGCTGCTGTATTTGTTCCCCCGCAATATTGATCCAAGAGATGAGCATGGTTTTTTTTCTGTTGTGAAGTTGATCCAAATATCTGAGTCAAGCACAAAGGGAGAAATATGTGCTTATAGTAAAGACGGTTACATGCTGTATGGCGTTAAAACTGGCCCTTTCTTCATGCCCTTAACATTAATGCCAAAAACATGGATTGATTTATGAACAGTAATGTTAAAAAAAGTTAAGGTAATGCAGGTCAGCAATTTAGCTCCTCTTTTATTTCACATGCTTTGCTTAGTCTTGCATTCCCTACCTTGCATGCTAGCTATTTCATTATGTTGTTTCTGTATTTTTCTTGCATCGTATTACTCTTGTATAGTGCACACTTTGAGTCCTACCAGGTGCTTCTAGGGGCTTTGATTGAGAGCTTTGGCGCTGAGGCTGAAGGCAAAGCAAAGTGCCTGTCAGTGGGTTAAGCTCTGCAGATCACACAGAACAATGGTCATGTATTCCAGTTGCAGTTGAAATTCTGTATAAATGTATGTGAAGGGGGTACACTGATGTCAAAATATTTACAAGATAAAAGTAAAAGAAAATAAAGTGCTTAAATGTGAGTGAGTGTAGTGTATGTTTGGGGTGGTGAAGTGAGAGAGATGCGAGGAAGTGCATTTGTGGGAGAGAGAAAAGAGGGTGCTGAAGAGGAAAGAGATGAGGTTGAAGACATGCAGATGGATGAGATGCGCAAAGAAAAAGGCCATACATATCTAACATGAAGCACACATACTGAAGGCCAATACCCCTTGCACATGCCTCAATAATATTTAATTCACAGTCCCACAATTTCATAATTAAAACATTGCCAATGTTAATTATTTATCACATATTATTGTTTTTACTCATTTATCTTAAGCAGCTAAGAACCACTGACAAAGCCAATAGTACTTGAAGCTTTTAGGTGTATGTCAGTTATTGTGTCATACACCTGGAAGCAGTAACATCTCAGAGAGAAACCAAAATACCAGTCAGGTGACATACTATGGGAATCACAGACATTTATTTTACATGTTCCCTTCTAATTAGCCCCAGCTTTTTCATCCCACTTAAAGATCTGCCTGCACATATTTCTATATGACTGATTGCAGCCAGCAGCTGTGGGAGTTTCCCGAAGCTTGGTTAGAGCATTTTCTTCCAAAGTCAATGCTGCATGCAGTGCAAGACACTTAGCAAGCACACACTTTACAGGGCCTGAAGTTGTTGTGCTGTACAATTTGCACATTACAGTAACAGTTGAGCATATTAATGCAGAAAGATATGGGGCAGTTTTTAATGTCTTTAATATTTCAAGACTATACATTCTCACTGCTTTATAAACCTTGCATTCACACTAAATTTATTTGCTTTAAAATGCACCATTTGCCAATCTTTTTTCATTTTTTTCTTGGGAGGAGGACCACTCCACACCCTACGTTTGGCCATTAGGCTTGTTCACTTAGCTCGATACATAAAAGTCATACCCAGCATTTAGCCCCCACCACTTTCAAATGTCACTTGCAACCACTGACAACCATCACTATGGATTGAACTCTTCCCACTCATTTCATTGCGCTGTGACAGGTACTGCTGATGATCTACTATATTCTGCTGCTGGTGCAAAGAGAAGCTGGTTGCACCATGCAGAGGAGCAATCACAAGCTTGAGATGGAAGAAAAGGCCCTGGATGACAAGGATCACTCCATTGAACATGTCAACATTTCAGGCCATAATAATATATTGTCTGCACTTGGAAATCACATACCACATCCTATCTAACATCAGATATGTGCTACAGCTAAACATTGGTGACATGAACGGCAATCACCTTCTTGTCAGATTTCCGGTAGTGCTGCATTTATTTAAAGTAGGCTCATACAAGCACACACATGGCCTCGTTCATGGGTTGGCACAGTGTACTGTTTCTATGGACCTGATCCAAGTTATGAGTTCTGTGCTCGGTCATTAACCAGTGTTGGAGAAATTATGTCTTTACTCCTACAACCTACAACCAGCAAATTGGATTCCATGCTGACAATGAATGCTGCTAAGACAAAGTTTGGTGCAATTGCTTGTAGGATATTGATTGCTTCCATGTATCACTGTTTTGATCTAGGTAGCAAGCAGATCAGAAAAGGAAGAAACAGCACAGCAGGTGCCCATGCTCGATTTCCTCATTCTATGCATGACTCCATGGTCTAGGGGAACAGGTGAAAGCCAAACACTATGGAGACACAACACCCATTCAGGACATTGCTTCTTGAGGAGTGTATTAGAACTCCTTAATGGCAATATTAAATAGGGTGATGGCGTAATGATAGAGATATCCAATGACAGTTGACTGTATGTTTGGAGTTCATGACCAAAAGAGTGCAAACCCAGCAGTGAAATGCATTGGTCGTGGACTATTAAATTACATGAGTCCTCATTTACTTAGGAAGTGTACATGAGTTTGTGTATGTGGACTCAACAACATTGCCTCCATATACCCATCGGTGCACAATATAATTTGTGTGTCTCTAGGTAACCACTGTAACCATGGTTCATAACACCTCTGCGAGAACCATCAACTGGCCACAGCCAAGTAAACTAAAGGGCACGCACTTGAATATGCAACACAATTGAGTATTCTTTTTGTCTATTGAAAGTATGCACCCCGCCAGTAGAACCTTGATGTACACAACAAATAATAAATGTCACAAGAACAGATTTGTTCCAGGTTCGGCTACATTCCAGTTAGGCAATATGTGTCAAATGAGGAGGAAACACAGGTCCCACTTTAATAGGCTGTTGATGCTTCTGGCATCCGAGACACCACCATTAATAAATACTTATTAACTTTTCTACACAACATATATACCACTGCACTTATAAATAACACTTTTTACAAAATATTTTAATAAAAAATATTTATTAAAAAAAACTGCCATTCTTCCCTGGGAAATCTCTCCTCTCTGCAACACCAACTCCATCTGTTACGCTAAGTCCATTCACTTCAGCATACACACGGAGAGACAAGACAACAGCATTACTAAACATCTTGGCTCACATACGGGAAATTTGCACTTGCCAGCAGCTACACGCCCACTGGGACATTTGTGGCATTCATGCCATACTCCTGACTACAATAAATGACGGCAGTCACATTTTTAACATGGAACATACGCGGCCTAAGTGATCACAGGAAGGCTAGGCTGGTCCATGCCTATTTGATCAAACATAAGATCGACATATGTTTCCTGCAGGAAACCCATCTCCAGTGCGCCACTGACCCCAAGCTACACAATAGATCCTGGAGGGAGGAGCATTTGGCAGTATACTCCAACTACGCGCGTGGGACGGCAATCATGATCAGACACAATGTTGGCTGGACTAACATTAGCTCGGTCGTTGACCCCGAGGGACGCTATGTCCTACTGAGAGCTACTTTACACACTACCCCAATGACTCTGGCTGCTGTATATGGGCCCAATACTGACGACCCTGCCCTGTTTGAAACTATCTGGTCTAAGATTACATTGTTGGGGGAGGGGACGATCATCTGGGGGGGACTTCAATGTCGTCAGCAGGACTCCCTAGATCGGGTAGGAAGCTCGCGGCCACTTCCCCCCAAAGCAAATCACATGATTACTTCTATAGCTCAGGAGTACGGTCTAATTGACATATGGCGTTCCTGGCACCCGGACGCCTGGGAGGGAACCTGCATCTCTACATGTCACAACGCATGGTCCAGGCTCGACTTCTGGTTGCTGTCCAGAGACAGAGCTTCTTGGACCACTGACATCAGACATATGCCACGTACCCTGTCTGACCACGCCCCTGTTGTGTTTGCCTGGACCATACCAATGTCGGTACCGAGCGCTTTCAGCTGGCGCCTGCCACCACACGCACTAACTGACGCAGCATTTAGAGATGAGGTGCGCGAGGAGCTCCTGCAATATTTTGCTACAAACGAAAAGTCGGTAGATTCCCCTTCCACACTGTGGGAAGCCTTTAAAGCTGTCATAAGAGGTACCTGCATAGCCAAACAATACGGGGTATTAAAGTCTATCAGGTCCACCCTAGAGAAGTTAGAGGCTGAGATACATCAGGGGGAGCAATTATATTTCCGCACTCGCCTCCCTGCACACTTAGCCATTATCCGCGAAAAACTCTCCGAATATGAAGCAGAAGCAATTCGTGAAAAACATTTCCTGGGCAAGCACACCTGAGTCCGTAGATACGGGGAGGGGGACTGCCCAGGCCGAGCCTTAGCGAGCACGCTTAAGCAACAACACACTTCCTCATATATCACTGAATTGCTGGATGAAGACTTCAGCCCGATTTGCGGGCAGTCTGCTACACTAGAGAGATTAAAGCATTTTTATACATCCCTCTACACTGCCACACAGAACGAACCACACCCAGAGCTGCAGACCTACTTAGACTCTATCGAGCTGGTCTGGCTGAGTGACGCCCACCGCAAATATCTAGATGCACCTTTCTCAGCAGAAGACGTGACTCGGGTGATTAAAGGCTTGCCCGGAGACAAAGCCCCTGGGCTGGACGGGCTGACAACCTCATTGTATAAAACATACGCTGAAGAGCTGGCCCCCACTTACTGGCAGTATATCAGGAATCACTTGAAAAGGGCTGACTCCCTCCAACGATGCGCGAGGTTGCGATATTTACAATTTTGAAGCTGGACAAACCTGCTAACCAATGTGATGCCTACCTCCCACTCTCCCTTATTAACATCGATGCCAAGATAATTGCTAAGCTGATTGCCAACAGACTGCAACCACTTCTCCCGATTGTGGCCAGACCAGACCAATCCGGGTTTATACCAGGTAGATCCACCTCGCATAATCTGCGCACCTTCTTTTCAATTATCAACTTGACCCGAGCCTGCCAGCCCTATCTGCTTTTTTAGACGCTACCAAAGTGTTCGATTCCCTAGAATGGCTGTTTCTCTTCACTATACTGCCTAGAATCGGCATGAGCACCAACTTCTTAAAGCTCATTCAACTGCTCTACACACGCCCTACTGCCAGGCTCAGAGTCAACGACCTAATATCCGACCCGTTCCCCATATCGCGCGGTACTAGACAGGGGTGTCCCCTTTCACCCCTGCTATTCGCAATAGCTATGGAGCCCCTGGCAGCCAGAATGCGACAGCATCATACAGCTAGAGGACTGGGGTTCTTGGACAGAGGTCTGATAATATCAATTTACGCTGACGACATTACACTATACATACGTGAACCCGAGACTAACATCAATCCTGCGCTGCGTGAGGTCCTATTGTTTGGAGGCATGTTGGGCATACAGGTCAACTGGGCCAAATCGTCGCTTCTCGCCCTAACACCGGCCCCAATTGCGCTCGACATGGATTACCCACTAGCCTGGGCTGATGGTGCGGTCAAATATCTGGGGATATGGCTCAGTAGAGATATACAGGAGATCTGGCGCATGAACTCTGGTCGGCTGATCACTTGGCTTGAGAGTAAAATAGCCATCTGGGCCAAACTGCCGTATCTTTAGCCAGCAGGATTGCAATTGCAAAAATGGTAATATTACCTAAGCATCTGTACCTGTTCGTCAATATCCCCCTTCCTCTCACACATGCTTTTTTCCGGCAACTGCGCTCTCTCCTTATAACTCACGTCTGGGCGGGTTAACAACCGTGCATCTCCTGGGAGGTGCTGACGCTGCCACTTGAGCAGGGAGGACTTGGGGCACCAGATTTTGAGCTATATGCACTGAGTGCACAGGCTCAATATCTTCACTTTGGTCACAACCCCACTCCATTCCAACCCCATGTCGCGGTGGAGTGGGATGTTGCTTCCCCAGCCCCGCTGCCGGCGGACATTTACTATACCTATAAAAGAACAAGAGGAAATCAATACGGTGGAGACATTAAGATGTGCATGGGAGGGTCTTAGATGACGCGCAAAGGTGCCACTGTTATATGCCCCATCGGCACCACTGGCACATCACCCTAGTTTCCCTCCTATGCAAGACTAGCTCTATCCAACATGCACGTCAGATGGGGCTTGCTACTTTCGACGACCTTTATCCAGATAACGAGTTCCTGCCTAGACCACATAGCCCGATGGCACCCAGACCCACATCTTGGAACTCTTCTTATACTACCAGCTTAGAGCCAACTGTAGATGACTTTACTCTACCTTCCCCTCGGCGCCTACGACGCTAGCTGCGCTAGAGAACATATTAGCCAATCCGTCGCCCAAGAAACTCATTACACGCATTTATAACACCACACAACGAACCTCACCGACTACGACACCTATGGCACTGGAGCAGTGGAGTGATGATCTCGATCCACCCCCCACTGAGAAACAATGGGCCTTTTGTTGCGCTCAGCTTAAGTCTCTCTCACCCAACTACAAGCTGAGGCTCATCCATTTTAAATATTTGCACAGATTATATCGCACACCTATACAACTACACAAAATGGGCCTGCGACCGGACGCCAAATGTTGGAGATGCGCTACCACACAGGCATCCTTCCTCCACCTAGCATGGACCTGCTAGCCCATCTCACAATTTTGGGACAACGTATTTGACACTATTCACGAAGTGACAAGCTTCCAACTGGACCGCACCCCACTAACAGCTCTACTGGGTCATGTGGCCGAGGCTCCTCCGGGCACTGGCCGTCTGTCGGCCATGATGCTCCTCCTGGCCAAGCGACGCATTGCGATACACTGGGGTTCAGTCAGAGCACCCAAAGTAGACACATGGATACAAGACATTCCTTATTGCCAGGAGATGCTGACGGCATACTGGGATTTAATGCCCACGGCATCCAGGCCCAAAGATATCTGGGCCCCATTTGTGGCATGGGCCAAAACACGCAATGAGCGAACAGACCCTGCACCTTGCAAGTCCGCATCTACACTCTCTCAGACCACCACGCCACCTATCCCTAATACCTAATCAGGCCCCCAAGTTAGCTGTGAGACATGCACCATTTCTATATTGTACCCTTGCGAGGACACTGGGATTGGTCTAAACATACTGTCTAGGCTGGGATGTGGGAGGAAGAGATCTTTTAAAAATTGACATGCCTATATATGTCATACTGTTAATTACTTATGGCCATGTTAAACTGCTCAATGCTGTCTACTGCCTAACTTTCACATTTAAAGATGACATGTACTGCTGCCTACTACTGTAAGTGTATATGCGCGCCTAATATTAATCTCTGACTCCGTGTTGCTGTGACATAACCTATATGTGTTGAATGATGTTTCTAAGATGCAAAATGAATAAAAATAAATAAAAAATAAAAACTCCATCTGTTACACCCATTATTTGTAGTATCACACCCCCTACCCTCACCAAAACATCCTCTGAAACTCAGAACCTGTCACCCATTCTAATCTTAACTATCTCATCTCATATCTGCACCACAACCTGAAGTCCACCATGCAGCAATATACCTCTTCTACAACCCACCTTAACTATCCCAACTCCTATTTGCACTATTCTACAACTCACCCTAGCACTCTCTGTGCCCTGTATGCTCAAACTAATTTATATACATCTATGCTGATCACCTCTGAGCCAGGATGGGGACACCTTGCAGGTTTGGAGGGGAGGAGGTGGATGGGATGGATGGGACTGTTGGACTGCCCTTGGCTGCAAAAAGGGTCAAGGCCCAAACAATCTCTTCCTGGTGCTCTGAGAACCTGGCTAGGATTTCAAGCAAACACAGTTGAAATTCGCCCCTCAGCAATATGCTGAGGCAGTGGTTAGGATGGAAGCTTTTATAAAGTTGAGAGACTGGAAGATAGAATATCCTTGGTGTCTCTGTTTCATCTTATGTTGTTGGACTGATCAGGTAACGGTCCACGTCTTGTGGAGATGGTCCCTCATGATGCCGCATATGTCAATGATGGCTGACACAACATGGGCAGTATCCTTGTAGATTTCCAGGAGAGAGGCCTGCTCTGCCTTGCTCATTGTCATTTTCCATGTGAGGTCATGCATGGCCTCTGAGATGAAGGCAGCTGGCTGATTGGGTACAGCTTCAGGGGTGCCAATATTGTTTGTGCGTGACTTCCTGTGACCACACTCAAAGATGCTAATAGTACAGGTACATGCTCCTCATCTGAACCCTCATTAAAATGCTGATGCTGTGTTCCTCCTGGAGGTGTCTCAGGATCTCATTGCTCACCTTCAGCAGAAACACAGAGATTAAGCAAGAAGTATTGGAGGTGTCATCTGAGCCTGAAGCTGATGTTGGTGGCCAGATCTTACTGCAACTGATATTCTAGATGTCAAAGGTGCTGAGGGGGCAGTCTTGGATAAAGCTGTTTGTCTTTCAGCTGTGTCTAGAACCTACCTGGCAGCTGTGCCTGGAGCTATAATGGTAGCTGCTGTAGATGCTGTGTATGCAGCAGCTACAGGTGCTAAATTAGCAGCTGTGGTGGTTGTAGCTATGCACGATCCATCTTCAGCCTTGGCTTACTGTAGCCCACAATAACCCACAAAAGAACATTGTAATTGTAATTTATATAGCACTTACTATCTCTGACAAGGCTTAGAAGTGCTTATCGGCGATATCAGTTGTTAATTCAAGCACTGAACATGTGAGTCGGTTATTTGGATTTTATAGGATAGAGGAGGGAAGAGTCTAGAAAGTGTTATTTGGGAGATCATAGTAGTAAAAAGAGATTTGGGATGAGCCTAAGGAGGGATAGAAGAGGGAAGCGTCTAGAAAGGGTTATTTGGGAAAATCACAGTAATAAAATGAGGTTTGGGATGAGTCAAAGGAGGGATAGAGGGAAGACTCTAGAAATTGTAATTTGGAAGATCATAGTAGTAAATGAGGTTTGAGATGAGTCAAAGGAGGGATAGAGGAGTCTAGAAAGAGGTATTGGGAGATATTAGTAGTACAATTAAGTTTGGGATGAGTCAGATAGTGAAGGAAGAGGATATACTGAGAGAGGAATTGGATGAGACAGAGAGGTGCACTGGAGAGAGTTGAAGGTTACAGTAGCAGTAATGTAATACATTTATAAATACATAACTACATAGAAAGGTATACATGTATATGGAAAATAATTTTGAGATATAAAGTCCCATATGTGCATGTATGTATAAAGAGTTAGAAACTCAGACTTTCAAGTGTTGCAATTCTTCTGTATATTTGTATTAATTATTTTTCTTTTTTGGAAATGTTATGCATTTTTTTTTTTTAATTTGTATTTGCTTATTTTCATTTTATATTTTCCCCAATATTTCAATAGTAAAGTACTTATAAAGTTGTTCTGATCATAATTACACATTGTGATATATTAAAAAACAAAAGCAGAGACACATAAGCATATAATCAAATAGCTTATAACTAAACTATGGAGTTGCGTATATACAAGTTAAGCATAAATAATATATATATATATATTCTAACCATAAGTACTATATGCATTTGTTAAGCATAGCTATAAGAACATCCATATCTTTTTCAACTATAATTAGTATATATGTTTGTACAAAGAAATTGACATGTCTAGATAAATATGTATAATAAAATTCTACATGTTTAACATACATAGATAGTTATCAGTGGATCATTATACCTACATATCTATCTTTCAGACAAAAAAGAACCATTGAGGAACTATTAAGCACACCGCATTGACTAATCACGCCCCATAGTCCAGCATGAATCCAGGCAATATGAGTTTTTCTCATTGCACATCATTCATTTAACACTTGGCTTATACTCTCCGACCTACAAGAATGCTCAAATGCAAGCCATCTTGTCCTTACTGGAGCACAATTTCCCTCCATGTTCAATTAACAATACCTCTTACTAGGCCTAGATGGTACCCTAAATCATGCCAAGAAATCGGGTTCCTCCAGGGTGCGTGGAGATGACATTCACCTTATTAGTAATTGCTTGCCATAGGAGTCTGCAACCTTTGGTGGGTCTCACAAATTTATGCACAACGAGGCGTAATGATGACCACGTCCTTGCACAGTATCTCCAGCTTCTGACCACGGAATGTCACTTTCCTTAGTGGGCCAGCTACTATGCCTTAAGATTTATTGCAGTGACTGTGGGAATAATCACAGGAGAGACAGAGCTGGCCCCTGGCCATCCTTTGCATCATCAAGGAGTGAACAGACAATGTTGACATGCTTCGGCTTCCTTTCCCCCTTCATCCCTCGATGCTAGGCAGAGCCTGCAACACTCTTTTGGTCGTATAGTATGTAATATTGTGCATTCCTAAAAGTGCTTAAATATTATATTATTCCAGTGCCCATATGTGAAAAGACACGATGCAAAGGAGTATAAAATACGCCTCCCTGACAAGTATTAACCATCTTAGACTATATTCGAGAATGGTTTTACACGTTAACACCTAGAAATGCATTTGCTCAAACCTTTGTGGATTCCATTTCCACAGGAGAAATTAAAGATGTTTCAGACATCTCCTGCTTTAATCCAGAACAAGTGTAAATAGAACATTAAATAACTGGGGCACTTGTGTCATTTATTTTCAATTGGTCACATAGCATTTATACTACGAACCACACAATTGAGTCTAGAATTATTTTACTTTAAATGCTGATGTAATTTCCAAGCTGAAATAGCTTAATAAAAGCAAATGTACAAAACGAAAAACATAAATTTGTTAAGGGAATATTCAGAGTAGCCTTCAATTATATAACGCCGTGATCCATTTTCAACAGAAAATCTCGCAATTTTCCTCTTTTGTCAGGATATGTGCAAAGTACTCCACATAAAAGTGTGCATTTTTATTTGAAGCAACGCTGTTATTAATTATGAATACAACTACTGAGCTACAACCCCAGGATAACGAATTTCATTTATTTCAATATTATATTTCAAAATAATCCATTTTAATAGAGATGGATTTGCATACTTCAATATTGAACAGATAAATAAAGCATAAATAGTCACTTAAAGTTACAAATGCCCTGCTAGCACGTGCAGATGAGCAAACACAAATAAATTGTTTTAGGCTGTTAACAATCGAACTTTAACCATTGCAGCCTGGCTGAATGAGGTGGTAAAATCAATGAGTGGCAAGAGCTTTACGGATGGTGTAAAACTAATTATCAGTATATCCACACATCACGTTGTCCCCTAGGGCATGTGGTGACAGTGGTGATTGACAGAAACAATTGGGGTAAAAGGCTGCCACACAATGGCTCTGGCCATGTCTGATACACAGCACGAAGGGATTCAAGTGATGTACAACTAAACAATTCCAGTCAAAGACAAAGGCAATAACTCACTCGCCTGCAGCCTATTAATGTAATGGTGCTATTAGCTGTGTGTTTGCAAGAAAAACATCAAATAACAATGTTTTATGGTATGTTCTTGTCAAAATCAATTGAACTTTGCTTTTACCTCTCGCCTGTTTTGTTTCAGGTCAGCAGAGAGAAATTGAACATGCAGAACCGATCTGACCAACTTGATGAATACGTTTCCATTTATTTAGCCACACATAAGATTAGCCTCTTATGAATGTGGTTGGATAAATGAATGGAATGATAAAACATGGGAAGGAGTGTCAGTGTTAATTAAGTTACAGCAGAATCATGTTGTTTAGTGTGGAATTATGGGAATGTTTCTTTTGCACAAGTGTTAGTATTCTTAGGCACATGCCTTGAGATGGGGCATTGCCCCACCACACTAGTTTAAAAGGATATATTTTACAAAACGGCTGATCAAATAAATTATTTTCCTTCGAAAATGTAATTCAAGGCCTCCAGCTGTTTAAAGCAGCTGAAATCTCTGAATGAGAAATTATTGGGAAGTCAGGCCCAAAAATTGCCAGTTCCTCCGGTAAATCCTCAGTTTACTGGAGAATCGCATGGTTCACTTTGCAATCCCCATTAACTCCACCCTTTGAAGTTACCGGATCCATAGGTATTGGTACCTCCGCAAAGGCAGAAGCACTGGGTGAATTACAGGGGTGCTCTGTTCTACATCTCTTGCCTACCATTTAGGGCGTTCACTCAACAAATGTGTAATGGCCCTCAAAGCATCTTAAGTGAAAGAGGAATGCCCAAGGCCTTCATTAAGATTCTTTAAGGATTTTTTATTAAAGGAGGCAACTGACAAAAAACCTGGCTAGAATTTTAAACCATGCAATTAATGCTTGAAATAGATAAAATGAAAATGGTATACTTCAGGAAGAAGTTGCAGGCTAATCATATGACTATTAAAATACCAAACTCTCAAGGACATTACAAATCTTGAGCACCACCAATACATGAATACCTCTGGTGAAAAATGGTGAACAATTGTTGCCATTAGGATGGTGATAACTAACTCTGAGCCTATAATTGATGCTTATGATTTTCCTTTCTCTCAAACTCTTCACTGAAGTCACCTGAACCTTGTTCAAGATATTATGGAATTGGATAAAGAATAAGTCAATCATAATAGCTGACACCGAGTTATCAGGGTGTAATATCTCACCTATTGTTATGATTCCAGAGGTATCGCTAACACTGGGGCCTGGAGTCTGCAATAAAATGTATGAATAAGTAATACACTCCTTGACCAGCAAGATACTAGTGTAATTAAAGGCTGTGCATGTCTGAAGGACTTGATTAATCACAGAGGTGTGCAGTTCCTAGGGACGGGGAAGGGGAGGTCTTTTCCAATAGTGCCCTCACACACCCCGAAGGATGTCATGCTTCATCATCGGGCGTGCTCCCCGACGGGCCGGCGCTGCAATGCCCGACGGGCACCCGCGAAGGGGCTCTTTGGCGGAGATCTTTTGGTTGATGAAGCCGGTAGGTGAGTGCGGGTGTGTGGGCTGGATAGTGCAGTGGGAGTGAAGGGTAAAATAGGTCTAGGAAAACCCTAACTTAATGTATTTATTATCACTGGGCCCTAGCCTAACTAAAAATATGAGCCCTAGCTGGAAATTATGTTCCTATAGGGCCAATGTGGTGTATAAGGTCGACATGTTTCATGCCTAGTAGCCCCTAACGGGTCAAGTGGCACTTCATCAGGACCAAAGTGAATAGAAAAGGGTACTCTTAGCACTATAGCAATACTGGTTTGCCATTTAGCCTATTGATAACCAGAAACGGGTAATACCCCGGGTAACCGAGTCCCGAGGTGGAAGACCTAAAGGAAGGGGGAAAAAAGGGAGGGATAAAAACAAAAAGAAGAGAAACATAGTCTAATTAAACAAGGCAGTTACATACAGCTATAATCAGCAGTAGGTGCAGTATGGCCAGTGAGACTAACTACAAGTACGGGGGGATTAAACCTGAGTTTTGAGCGTACTTGAGCAGTGTCAGTTAACATGAAGGATATATTGTTAAAAACACATGGTGCCTAGGTTTATGAGCTTGGCAGGTTAATATCATTCGTGTGCAAGCATAAAGAAAGGCTCATGGCAGCAGATTATCGTTGTTCCTCACAATACCCATAGGTCGTCAGTAAAGACCGGGTTGCAAGAAATTGATGGCAATGAACGAAGGTTCTATATTCATGCTTTAAGGTGCCTCTGAACATAAAGTTGAGGCTCGTGTGCGTGATCGAGACTCAGGTGCTGCATTAAAGTGAAGCTCGTGGTATCATGGTGAGCTGGGTATGCCGCGGCTCATTAGCATACAAATGGGCCAACATTCATACGTACTGACATAATGGCAGTGGCAATAACTATACAGGCCACATGATTGTGTTAAAAAAGGGTAATGTGCCATCTATAATAGAGGCAAGTGCTTGTAAATGGCGTGAAGTATAACAGTATATGGACCAGTGCAGGTGTGCGCCGATGATGTTAAAAACACCGTCATGACTGAGGCGAACTCACCCCAACCGATTATGGTTGACGGCCGACGGGGGTGGCAGAGCAAAGCTCTGATCTGCAATATAAAGTTGCCCATCGTTATTTAAGCTGCGATAATCTTACCGGATTTTTGAAGGAGGTCTCTCTGGGAGAATGCGTTCTCTCTGGGATAATGCTGCGGTGTGGCGTAGATCCATACTTATGGTAGGACTACAGAGCAATTGGATTTGATCCTACCCTTACTCCGGGCCCCGTACTGTGTGCTGCCGGGTCCGGAGACTAAGTAAAGTCCTCGCAGCACGTTGCAGTGTCAACCTCTAGGATGCTAACAGCGGCGGCCATCTTGGGGATGAAGTTTATTGGTATTAGAGAGTGACAGCTTTTGGGATACAGTGCATTGCGTGTGGTATGAAAAAAGTTTATTCGGCGATACTAAGTATATAGAAAAATTGTTTTATTCAGAAATTGTGACAAAAGTGACTCATTGGTCACACCGCCCAGCTAAAGGTGGCGGAAAAGAAACCGGTATGATGTAAACTATTGGGCCATAATTGATTTAAGTAGAACTGGGGAGCCCTGAAAAAAGTTAGGGTTTTCCTAGACCTATTTTACCCTTCACTCCCACTGCACTATCCAGCCCACACACCCGCACTCACCTACCGGCTTCATCAACCAAAAGATCACCTCCAAAGAGCCCCTTCGCGGGTGCCCGTCGGGCATTGCAGCGCCGGCCCGACGAGGAGCACGCCCGATGATGAAGCATGACATCCTTCGCGGTGTGTGAGGGCACTATTGGAAAAGACCTCCCCTTCCCCATCCCTAGGAACTGCACGCCTCTGTGATAAATCAAGTTACTCTGGAGCACGGGTGCAGGACCTGTTTAAATATTAGCTCCAGGTCCCCCCAGTTTATTACATGTCTGAAGGACACCATACAGATGGGTTGTACTGCATGAAAAGGATTTCATCCTCTGGTGATTAGTATGAATGGACCCAGAGATTTTCCTGATTTGCCATTTGGAAGGGGAGCTTTCCAACTACACTAGGGAACCTTTGGTACCCTGGCGCATGTCAGATTTGGGAACTTGCCCAGGGGAAAGGGCTTCTTTCTGGAAAAGTGCAGATTGCTGGCACCCATATGATGGTTAATATAATATGATGTACCGTTTATGACAATGACCTGGAGGATATTTGGGAGGTGTCTTAGAGTTCCTATTAGCTATGCCGCCCCCCTATTGAATTGGGAGTAGCTCTCAAGTGCAAAATGAGAATAGACCATTGATACTGACTCTTCGTCAGTGCATAATGGATTTCTGGGGCCGTATTACACAAAGTGCCCAAGGGGTGCAACAGGCGTTTGCGCCTGCCTTGCGTGCCCGGGGCACTGTGGTATTAAAAGAAGGCCTCTTCTTTTAATACTGATAGCGCTCCCGCACATAAAGCTCCAGCGCTGTCTTCAGGGGGCGTTCCCTCATTTACATGGGGCATGCCCCATGTAAATGAGGGAATCCCTTTGCCTCTGTGCCCCCGCCGTATTACAGATGCGGGCGCAGGGGCAAAGAAGCTCTCAGGGGGCGTACTGACAGTGCGCCCCCTAAAAGGTGGAGCACTGTCAGTGCACCCCATGAGAGCAGCCCTCTGGAGGGGGGAAAGAGGGTACTATGGATTTTTTTTTGGTCTCAAGGCTTATCCATAGTCAGCAAACACGGACCTGTCTAGAGAAATTGTTTCAATGGTTGCAAATCATGATTTCTGTATAAAGAGACAAGCTCTCAATTCGGCCTGACTCTGTTAAAAAGAATACATATTCTCATCTCTTCACTTCTTGAAACAGCAAGAAATAAACAAAAATGGTTAAGAGGGTGTAATTCGATCAAACTTATTACTTTCAGCAGGATACACTAAATTTAATATTAAAACATGTGTGTAATAGGCAAAGGACCTAGTTACGACTTTCGGTATTCACAAAAGGCATTTAGTAGTAGTAAAGTTAGTAGTCCTAACTTTACTACTACTAAATGCCTTCTGTGAATACCAAAAGTAGTAAGTTTAGGATTTTAACTCAGAAATCAGTTCTGTGAATCGGCCCCCAAGAGTTTTAGCAAAAATTGAAGCCATCAAGCTAAATCTTTTGATAAATATCCTGCTTGTTTAACTAAGACAGAGACAATGGCTCATCTTATCCTAGTTTGTAAAAAATATATTCACCAATGGAAAAAAATGGATAGTATTATTATGCAGACGTTTTGGATGTACATGTTACAGTGATGCGTTAAGAATTCCTAGATCTGACACTTGTCTTATAGTTGTACCTTGTATATCCAAAAATCTGATGTCTTTTTGGCTACTTAGAGCACAATTTTAAATGTGAAAGTAGACTTGATGAATTTACATTTCTTACATTTTTTCATGACACTTTTAACTTATATATTTGTTTTTTGCATTGTATTTGATTGAAAAGTTTATATTAGATTTTATTGAGTTATGTATTACATAGTAAGTTCGACAGACATAGATTCGGCTAATGTTTGCAAGGAGCCCAGTTTTTATAGTAATTAACTGTATATGCTGTATTGTGTTTTTTAGGAATGAATTTCCTAAATAAACTATTTGATGATAATGATATGAGATTGGGTCTCATGAAGGTTCTCCTTCTATGCCTTATGGGTGGTAAATAACACATATATCGGGCAATTTTCTTCAAGGCCTTTGGAAGGAATTATTCCTTTAAATGGAATGTGGTAGTCAAATGCTCTTCCATTTCCCAGTAGGTAGTTGTTCCTTGATTTACACAATGTACTTTCTTTTCACACTTCATTCACAGATTCAGAAACCTCAGAGGAGCATTTTTTGGGATGCCATCTCTCTTATAATTCTAGAAAATAATGCATTACATTACTGCTGTTGAGGATCTTGCTACCAGCACTGAAGGTCAAAGCCAATCAAAGACGGTGTCCGAAAATAACTTAATATTTTGCAGTATTGTATTCAGTTACTCTGTACAATCATACTCATTCTCCAACACTTCAAATATTGCCCATTTTGACCAGTATGATTTTTGTCCCTAGAAGGCATACATATATTGCCCTATTGATTTGACCTCTGGGAAGCATATCATTAGCCTCCCTGCAAGTCTGAAAATTAAGTAATCAATTTGCACAGCTTCCGATAGAAAATTTTGCATTTCCTAGAAAGGCTATATCCTAACCTTGGCACTCACAATCAGTTGGGCCCTTCGACCCATTCAGAATTGTTTCAAAGAGGGATTTAAGACACAGCAAGAGAATGACAATGTCTTCTTCCATGATTTGGAGTGATTACTCCTTTCTTCCTCATTGATTTCCTGCAACTAAGGCTCTCACTCTGTCCTTAGTGAGACCTTTAAATCTGCCTTTTTTGTCTCCTTCTTTCAGTGGAAGAGGATGACAAATCTGAACTGAAATAAACTCCATGTTACCATTTCTCCACGTGTAAACTTGAAAAAAATAGGAGGGGCAGCAACATATTCTTCTGGGTGCAGCTGATAAATATTGCAATGTGAGATGTAGATGTGGGGCCAAGAATTCTCAGGTCAACTATACCTACCTTCGATTTTGCATGGGATGGTGTCATCTCATTTCTGCACTAGCATGTTAGAGCCATTTAGATGCTGTAGACTTGCATCTGGTCCAGTTCGTCTTAGAGACTCTCCCACATTTCAAACTCCAGAGGCCCAGACAAGCAGTCCTCTGTGACATTGCCAGAAACAGATACATCGGACAACGTTAGGAGAATCGACGTATTATGTTACAATTCATTTGTAGATATGTGGCTAAAGCAGTTGTGCATTTGATATTCTGCAATCAGTGAGCATTCCTAGTAGAGGTCTGCCACCTTATGTAGTAACCACTGAAACGAGGAGAGGGAACCTGACGGTAAAGGATTTTATACACCGCTTTTAAAAATAACCACAATTTCAACTCTTGTTATAGTAGACTGATGAAGATGATTCTGAAATAATTACCTATTATTTGCAGGTGAATCCTATGCAACTATCCTCTATTTTCAAACTAATAAATGAAAGGACGGTAAACTTTTCTCCGTTCACCAAGAATTGTGAGTTGGTATATAAAATCTGTACAATTACTACTCTTTAACTGAACTCAAATTGCACATTTTCAGAAATAATTTTAATTGAGTTCATACAGAATTATGTAAATTGGTAAGGCTCCAGTGACTTTATAGAGGCACTGGGGTTAGATTTACTAACATTGTGCATCATGGCTGTGCCACTTTTTTTGGCACAGTCACGATGCAAAATGTTAGTAGAGATTTAGAATGCCCCACAATGGACGATTTGCGGCACCTTGCACTGCTTTATAAAAAAAAAGGAGCGCATGCCAGCACATAACACTGCCTTGCATTTCTTTGCGCAGGAAAGCATTCCATGGGTGGAGCATGGGCATTCACCCATTGATTTTGACGCAATCCCAGATTTACAAAGGTCTGTCAGCCTTGGATAGCGGCAAAATGGATAGCCTCCCAGACCTAGGCGTAACAAAGAGAAATATCTTTATATCTCCTCATTTCTTTCTGCATCACACATAGAACAAGGAAAATGCCTTCAAGGACTGTTTTTGTGCAGGAAGGTGTCCCTTCCTGCATAAAAACAATCCTGCTCATAACGCATGCACCCTTGTAGCATGGCACACGAGTGCCTGCATTGACACTAGGCTCCAGAGAGTGCACCAGTGCTAGGAGGGAGTAGAAGTTTGTCACATCCTAATAGATAGGGCACATTTCTGCTCTCTTCATTTCACACAATGTAGTGCAGTAACTTTGCTGTCCCTGGATGTTTTATATTCATCAGGCCATGAAGTCACATATAAACATATCTATCAATGTTATGAGGATGCAATGTAATGAGTGCATGGATGTCGATTCATCAAACTAGTGGGAGTAACATCACACACCCTTTGGCCTTGATGTCATCACAGTAAGTGACATCAAAATGCCTTTTTTGGAAATGACCATCTTTTGCATGGTCTATCCCCACATAATTGCCTTGACTGTTTTTGCTGGCTGTATAACTCCTTACTAACCAGTGGTAAAGTGCCTGTGCTACCTCTTTCAACATGATGAATTGGCATACCCCTGATTGGTATATTTAATTGCCATTTCAGCTGCAACCCTGGGTGATTCTAAATGACATCCCTGCATGTTTGCTGAAGCATTTACTGCTACTGCTCAGAATACCTTTATATTTCACATTGCAGAGGTTCTCTGTAAACTTAAGTTTCGAAATTAAACTGAAACATATTCATAACATTCAATCAAAATGGTATCAACATTTTTTAAATAGGCTTACAAAGGACCTCATGAAATTTCTCAAAATGGAGGTGTATTTCATGTTAGTCTTTAGGATCCAAGGTCTTGATTTATTTAACACTTCTGCATTCTCAAATCCTACGACTTTCAATATTACAGGGTTTACAAACTCAAAATTGTTATTTGCAATATGCAAAAACTGCTTTGCAAGCCATAAAAGCCTTTCGCACTTCTAAAATGAGTTTTGTGAGCCATTTAAAATTACAATTAGAAAAGAGCATGAAAGGGGAATCAACTCCAAATTACGAGTCCCAATGGTATATATAAATGACTTAAGGCCTCAATTGCAGTTACAAACCATTGATCAGTTACGGACACACCAAAAAGAGGTGGTGACTGATTCATAGAAGAAAGGAACTCTTTTGGTTTACCCCAGGGGAGCACTGAGGGACAACTGCCTGACCTATCCCAATGTATTCACAAAAGGAAAACATTATCTTTTAAACAAGTTCCGGTCTTTTAAGGAACATAGGCTGCTTTAAAAAAAATTGTGTTAGTATTCCTAAAAAGGAGACCACTATCCCTGTGTTTATAGCAAATCCCAGGGAGTCCTGCCTAATTAATAATCATTCTGTGACCCCCCCTTTGAATGGAGATTTTGTGACGTTACCTATTAGTACATAAGTCGCATAGGAAAAACAGAGATAAGTCGCAAAAAGTTAGTGTTGAATTTGCAACCACTTTCTGTGACCGTTCTCTTAGTAAATCAGACTAAGATCTGCTTTAGGTCATTTATAAATTTAGCGGGCAGTCCCTCCATCATGGGAATGGTGTAATTCACTCTGTTCACATGATGGAACAGGGGGCCATCTGTCAATATCTAAATTTCGCCTTTAGGGCCGGATTTAGATACTGACGGACGACCCGCCATTCCACCATTCCGCCATGGAAAGAGAGTAAATTACTCTGTCCGCATGATGGAGGGATGACCGCCAAATATATAAATGAGTGCCAAGCAGGCCGTCATTTATAAAACATTGGCAGGAACCACCATCACGGTACAACAAACAGTATTCTTTCTTTATGTTCAAAAAGAAAATCCTGTTTTGCGATTTTCTTTTTGAAAATAATAAAGTCTTGCTCCCCTCTGCATGGGAGTCATTACCCATGATGGGGGAAACATTATTTGGGTTTTACTGTCCCTCACCACCAGGGTTTGCCTTGGTGAGATGGACAGTAAGAAAATAGCAACATGTCCATGCAGCTTGATTGGGCGGGTGGACATGTAGCCATTTCTTCGAAGGCCCTTACTCTCTCGGCCATCGGAAAGAACTGGCAACAGCGTTAGTGATGGAGTAGTCCCACCATAGCAAAACCGAACATCTGCCTGCATTTAAATTGGGCAAGTGGACATTCATGTTGGCTGTATGTATACTCTGTTGCTGCAGAGTATACATACCCCCAACATATAAATTGTGCTACAGGTTCTCTTCAAAGGTAAATTCAGGGGTGTAACGCAGACACCTGCAACCCCTGTAGCAAGAGGGGGAGTCTAGCCTGAACAGGACCCTCTAACTCTTCAGGAGGGCTCCGTTCAGTCTAAGGTCAATGAATATCTGGGAGACTCAGAGGCCCTCTTTAACATTTTGCATGGAGGCCAAGTTAGAAATTGGGTTACTGGTTGACTGGAGTGTGAGCCTTGGTCAAGCAGCAACCGTAATCCTAGTCAGGGTAAGGCACAAGCAAACCCCAAACTCTCTGGTAGCTTGGCACAGAGCAGTCAAGCTTAATTTAGAGGCAACATGTAAAGTATTTGTGCAACACTTCAAACAGTAAAATAGTGCAAACACCACACAAAAAGATGCAAAAATTCTGCTTGGGGTTGTGCTGTGCAGCATAGGTACCACACTGGTACCACAGAAGCCGGCAAAGCAACGTAAGCCCATTTCCTATGGTCCACGACTGGGGTGGCACCACTTGGCAGGGGAGCCTCACCGAGATGCAAATGCAAGGTGGTTGGAAGCCTGTTATGTTTCTGAGGCTTCAGATCAGGAGGCCAGCCAACTAGCCCTTGGAGTCAATCTGGGTTCTGGGTTCAAGAGGTGCAGGTCCAGTCCTTCTTACCCAGGCAAGAGGGCAGCAGGCCGGCACAGCAGGGCAACAGTTCCTTCAGAGCAGCAGTCCAGCAGAGTGGCAGTCCTTTCAGCAGCACAGCACGTCTTCCTGCCAGAGTATGCACAAGTCCAGAAGTGTACTGAAGTGATGGTGTCTGACGTCCTTCTTTTACACACAGTTGTGCCTTTGACATGGGGTGAACCTTCTAGAGGCATGATTTTGAAGTGCACAGGCCGTGCCTTCTCTGCCCTGGCTTTAGACTAACTACAGGGGCTATGCAGCACATTGTGTAGAGAAAGGACACAGCCTATTTAGGTGTAAGTGAAGCTGGGCCCAGCTCCTCCCTCCCACCCTGCCAGTGATGGCCCATTCAATCACACCTAAGCTCCGATTGTCTGTCTCTGTCTAGGAAGAATACACAAAACCCATCTGCCATCAACATCCAGTCATGTGACCACAGACAGGCTGCAGGCACAAAATGGCTAAGGCAAGAAAATGTCAACTTTCTAAAAGTGGCATTTTCAGAATTGTAATTTAAAATTTGACTTCACCATAAGTCAACATTTTAAAATAGGATTCTAGAGACATCAAACATGAACAGTTATATCTTCCCTCTTGGAAATTAGACTTATAAAATACAATACAGAAACTCCAATGTTATCCTATGGGAGAGATAGGCTTTGCAATAGTGAAAAACTAATTTAAGCATTTTTCACTACCAGGACATGTAAAAAGTAATAGTACATGTTCAACTTTTTAAATACACTGCACCCTGCCCTTGGTCTGTCAAGGACCTACTTTAGGGGTGACCTATATGTATTAAAAAGCAAGGTGTGGGCCAGGCAAAAGGCTTGTTTTGCCAGGCTGACATGGCAGCATAAAACTGCACACACAGGCTGCACAATGGCAGGCCTGAGACATGTTTAATGGGCTACTTGAGTTGGTGGCACAATCAGTGCTGCAGGCCCACGAGTACCATTAGATTTACAGGCTCTGAGCACATGTAGTGCACTTCACTAGGGACTTATAAGTAAATTAAATATGCCAATTGGGTATAGCCAATGTTACCATGTCCTATGGAAACAGCACAAGCATTTTTGCACTGGTTAGCAATGCTAGAATATGCAGAGTACTAAAGCCAGCAAAAACGAACTCATCAAAAACAGAAGGTCTGGAGACAAAAGGTTTAGGGAGAAACCATGCAAGGATGCCATGTCTAACAGGCCCCATCATTTTACTTTAGCTGCCAGGTAAACTGGTTAGAGAAAATAGTGGTCGTCTGTGCATTACCATCTAAGTGACAGTCTCCATTTATCATTGGAGTTGTAGTGGTGAGTGTAGTCCTTACAGAAAAATCTTCCAACGGTCACGGTATGCACGTTGCTCAAGGTTAAGGCTAGAACTGGGTCTAGTGGATCAATCATTAGATTGCAAAGCCTCCATGCTGAAATGTTATATCAGGACAAGGACAGCCACAACAAATTCATTAAAGGGCCACTTGAAATTCACATTTGAAGCTCCAAGTAATCCTTCCTTCAACCAAGTAATGAGTACTATTGCGAGCCTCCAGATTGATGAAGCAGCACTTCAAGTTGGGGACGTACCATACGCCGCCTGGAAAGAAGCACTCAATCATCAACTTACATTCTCACCGCTAGAGCTGCCGACTTTGGAGCTGGTGAACCAGGTTTGAGCCTCGACGTCGGCTTAGCACCCTGTGATTCTGGGCAAATCACTTCATCTCCCCGTGCGTACCAAAAAATGAATGTGTCCTTGTGTAACATAACTGGTGCTCATGTAAAGCTCTCCAATACCTTCGGGTTGAGTTCGCGCTATATAAATCTGCAAAAAAAACAAAAAACTGAAGGAGACCTGCAAGTCAGACCTGGTCCTACCGCATGACCCTGGTTCTCGGACTGGTTTGCGACTTTTACCCCTCCAACTGCCTTAGTGAAGCATTGACTGCCTACTGTAACTGCATATTGGTTCATTGAACATTGCACTTTGATTATTTTTAACAGTTTTTTAGCTTGTGGGCCAAATGATCTCTACGCATTTTTATATGATCTGTCCGAAACCCAGCAAGTCAGGTCGGGTCCTACCGTAGGACCCTGGTTCTTGGTGGCTGGTTCGATACTCTTACCCCTCAACTGCCTTAGTAAAGCACTGACTGCATATTGTGACTGCTCATTTGTTCATTGTACATTGCACTTCGAATATCTTTTAGCTGATTTTATTTCATTGTAATGGTTTTTATTAACTAATGAATAACGCTTTGAATATACAGAATGTAGACAGTCTCCAGTTATCCCCGAGTACAGTGATTAACAGGGCAACAGGGGGCAACACAAGGAGCCATTTATGCTCAATGTAGCATGCTCACCCAGCACCTACAGATTTATATGCAAGTCCGAAAAAATTAACATCCAATATGATACTGATATGGACGAATGCAGTCACACAGGTACCGAAAAAAGGTTTAATTACTAAACACAAGGAAATCAAGCCACAGACAACGGTAGACGGCGTGGAAGAATCTGAAAACAGTCCATAAGAGACATATACTGCAACACTTTTCTCGCGGGGCAGTTCTGATAGAGTTGCACGAGCTGATAAAGTGGATGCACATTTTAGAAATTTTGATACAGCTGAATGAAAGCCTGGGCAGCATACAGAAATAAAACTGACAGGGAGAAAGGAGCTGTCAGGATGCAAAGATCTGCCACACCTGAAGGGATAATGATTTAACAGATAATGTCGTTATCGGAATATTTTACACAAAACCCTAGAGGAGGGCTTAGGAGACCATAAGAGCCGAATTCAGAATATTGCATGCATTGAGATATTCAAGAATGGACTCCCAGTCCAGGCCAAGAGAATCAATTGGTACGTACAATCCGGCAATATGGACAGAACATGTCTACTTACAATACAGCCCTCAATAAATCACAGCAACAAGGAGACAGCTCTGAGGGGATACAGTGCTGTATTCTCACTTTGCTGTGTGTGAATACAGGGCATGAGACTTGCTATTAAAAGGAGAACAGATTAGACTGTGCATTGCATAGCCAGAAAGGACTGTGTTCAGTTATTGCAAATTTACACACCGCGTTACCCTGTGTAATATAAATGTTTGCCAGCCACGTTTCATGAGGATGCATTTAACCTACAATAAAAAAAGATGGCGTAAATGTGTATACATAGAAACAACTGAGGGGTATATTCACAAGAACGTGTGATAACTACCGCAAGAGTAGCGTAACGCAACTTACAGCATCGCAGCCTATCGCGGGAAAATAACCCTGTGACAACGTGGAATTCACAACACGGCGGTAGCATGCGATAGTTGGCCGACACCGCGGCCAATGCTCACGACACAACCACCTCGACGGAGATAAAAACACAAACCACAACGCGAAAAAAGCTGCGATGGGCCAAAGTGCGATAAGAAAACAGTGACAACCAGGGCGAGGGCAGCAATACGCACGCGCAATGCGGGAAAAAGCACAAGAACAGTATACGGAAAATGCCACAGAACAAAATACATCAACAGCGGAGTACCACGGATGCACCCTGGCCAACTGCAGAGGACAACATGCACACCACAACATCCACGCACTGTGGAAGAACAGAACCTACAGGCACACCACATGAAAGAGACCAGTGGCAGACAAATCAGAGCTGCAGGAGCGACACACCCACCGTGCAGCATACGCACATAAGCAGAAGTGCACCCCGACAGTGACAACATCCCGGTACAAAAAGCAACACCACCACAACTGAACACAGGACGCAACTGGTTCGGAAAATGTGCACAACATGGCAAATCACATCTGAAACCCCAGGGACATGTAACATGACAATGTACAATTCCAACCTGTGACCTGCAAATATGTTTTATTCACACATGCAGTGCAATTGGACATCTACTACTGTCCCATGAATGCCACGGATGGTCACAATGTGACGTGCTCATGAGAAGTAAGTGTCAATGATGGAGTCCCTACGGGCCATTCCTGCCGCAGCTGCAGTGGGATGTGGGCCACCTGCCCCATCACCACCATCATCGTCCGGTACCTCTTGAACTGGGATCCATGGGGCCCTGGTGCGAACACAGATGTTGTGCAATACACAACATGCAATGATCATCTTGCACACAACGTCCGGGCTGTACAGGAGCTTCCCACCAGTGCTGTCCAGGCACCTGAAACGTGACTTCAACACGCCAAATGCGCGTTCAACGATGCCCCTGGTGCGTATGTGGACCAAATTGTACTGCCTCTGGGCGGGTGTGTTCGGGTCTTGGAGGGGTGTCATCATCCAAGGGCAGAGTGATCCTTGATCACCTGTGACAGTGCAAGGAGAAAAGAGTCAATACTTGGTTCGGCAGGATGTGATGGCAGGCCCACCAATTCAGTGACGCCTGTGCTGGCTGTGTGTGGGATGAGTGTAAGCCAGCCCTCAGGGAGTAGCATGTGCTGGCAACTACACCAACAGTCATCAGGCACACAGACATGCAATGTCAGAACTACAAGGGGGGATGACTCGAGTCGCACAGGGCTAGTCGCCCCGGATGCACGGCGGCCGATACAGGCCCACCACCACGGGACGCTGACCTGCGGGAGACTGGTGTAGGGTCATGAGGGCAGAGCAGTGCCTCACATGTGTCATGGCTGCATTCCTCATCTCCACACGTTCTGCTGTTGTGTGGCTGTGGTGCCATGTGAAGTCTGTATTGGGTGCAGGGGTAGCCCAGGATGACCATGGAGTGGTGTAGTCGTGTCTGGTAGGTGGTCGTGTAGTTTGACATGTCGGATGTGGTTAGGTCACGTGTGCATCCCCACAGTTGTGCTTTGTGCGTTGGTGGCTGTGGGATGTGTGGTGTGTTGATTTGGTACTTACCAACGAGCAGTCCCGTTCCATATGTGCCATCCTGGAAGTGCTGGTTGATGATGGACTGTCGGAAGATGAAGGAATCATGCACACTGCCTGGGTAGTTGGCGACGACATTGGTGAACATTCCCCGGTGGTCCACTATTGCCTGCACATTGATGGAATGCGTGTGCTTCCTGTTGCGGTAGTGGTGTGCAGTATCCGCAGGGGGCACAAGTGGGACATGTGTGCAGTCGATTGCCCCAACACGGCCAGGAATCCGGCTATGGTGTAGAAGCCTTGCTTAGTCTCCAGCTGTTCCTGCGCAGTGTTGGGGAAGTGAAGGTACTGGGGTATGAAGCTGATGATGGCATCCAGGACGGGTGTGATGAACCTTGATAGGGCTGGATGTGAGACTCCTCCGACTCTGGCAGTTGTTGGTTGGAAGGTCCCAGAGGCCAACAGGTGCAGCACTGCCAGCAGCTTTGTCTGCGGAGGGATGTTTGTTCTCCGCTGTGTTGGGACCGTCAGCCTGTGGGCGATGTGGGTCAGAATGCGGAGGATGGCTGTCCTTTTGAGCCTGAAGTGGGCAATGACTTCCGCGGGCGTTAGGTCTGTGAGAGTGGTGCGTTTTTGGTAGGTCCGCTGTCTTACTCTACGCTGCCTCTGTGGTGGTCCTGGGGGGAGCGGGTCCGGGTCCTGGGGGTGGTGGCGGTCCAGGGGGTGGTGGCGGTGGGTGTTGTGGCCCTGTTGGGGCTCCGAGCTGCATGTAGAGTAGCTCCATGGCGTCGTTTGTTCTTCGGGTATGGCTGTGTGCGGGACTCCATTGCCTACTGCACGTAGACGTCCGTCTTTACACCTGCTTGAGGAAGGTGTTAAAGACCTGCGGCTACTGCACCTTATCGCCTGTTTTGTGTTCTTATCGCCGATGTGGCTGGTCATTGTGAATGTTGAGGTGTGATGTTGTCTCGACTTTTGACACGGGAACGCCCACTCTGCATCTCATTAGCGATATTTGCGGGGGTCCTCTGTGGCGATGTTTTTTGCGGCTGCTATCGCGGGTATACTGGTGCTGTGGGCTGTTAACACCGGCTTGTGAATGGGGAGGTAAATTTATCACGACTTTGGCTGCGATAAAGTGCTGTTCATTCGGCGATAGCTCCTTGTGAATATGCCCCAAAGTGCATTATTCCCAGAGTGATCATACACATTGGCAGCAAACAAGATAACCAAACTCACCCCACCAATACATGACAAGATTGGCATTTTGAAAATGAAATTTGAATTTTCTTACCTTAAATAAGCCGAGAAAATCCCTCAGAAGACATAATGCACGTGTACTTGATGTTATGCAAACATTACACTTCCCAACTAAGCATAATTAAAGTGGAGAAAACCCCAAGGAGGGTGTAAATCATTACGAAAGCCCAAATGTATCAAACCTTTGTGCTGTCCGTTCGTCGTACAGGCGACTCAAGGACAATGCAAAGTCTTCAGTAATATTTACAAAGTCACACAAGGGGCAATTTATCCCGCCTTGCATGGCCTATAACTAAAGGTAAAGCAACAGAGCGACCTGTGCTGCATTACATTACATTTTAAGCTGGAAGGCATTCCATGGATGGATGCATGGGCATTTCCATGCATTCACCCATGGATTTTGGCGCAGTTCCAGATTTGCTAAATACAGTGGGGCATATTTACAAGCCCCTTGCGTGACTATTGTGCCGCCGTTGCCTCACTTTTGTGATGCAGCTGCGGCGTAAATATTGCGGCCTATTTACAACGTGACGCATCTAGGGAGATGCGTCACGTTGTAAAGCCATGCGTCACATTATACCTGCGTCACATTATACCTGTGTCAGGTATAATGTATGCAGGGTGGGCGTTCCCATGCAAAAAGCCATGTAGAACTGACGCAGTGAAATCTACAAGATTTCACTGCGTCACTCTACGCCTTCACTAAGTCAAAATCCCTACGCCTGCTCAGACCAAGCGTAAGGAATGACGCAGGGCTTTTTGAATGGGACTCACCCATCTATTGTGGCGCATTGCTGGAGTTGCGTCACTTTCATGAGCAACTCCAGCAAAGTGTCACTTTTGCGCCAACAGATGCGTCAGAATTTCTGACGCATCTGTTAATCCTTGCGCCATGGAGCACTGTATTGTAAATACAGCGCATCCATGGTGGCGCAAGGACATTCGGCGCTGACGCAAGGAAACTGACGCATCTATGCAGATGCGTCAGTTCCTTGTAAATCTGCCCCAGTAAACCTGGCAATGCATCATAATGTTATGTCTTACCCACAGAACCTTAATGAGGAGAAATAGCTTTATGCCTCCTTGTTACTTCCTCTTTCTATGTAGGATTATATCTCTAAGGATTGTTTTTCTGTAGGAAGCTGTCCCTTCCTGCACAAAAACAACCCTGGCCGTAACACTTATGGTGCGTGCATTAGTGCTAGGTAGCAGACAGTTCACCAGAGCAAGGAGAGAGCGGAAATGGTCCATATCTTTCTATGTATGTGGCATTTCTGCTCTTTTACTTTCATGTAATGCTGCGCAGCAACATTGTTTGCGGCCCTGCGTTGCGTGAAAAGTTACTAAATATGACCCCAAGTTCTTTAAAAGATCCTTGCTATTCAGCAGCTGAATTGTCCTCACAGCCACCAATGTCAAGCAGAACATCATACACAATTATGCCATTTCTCCTGAATCATTGGAAATATACGAGTGCTTGACCTGCAGTTGGCTAAAATCTTTTGTTATATAAAATGACATGATAGGTTTAGAAGTGTGGTGTGTAATTGACTGTCCAATGGCTGGCTGACAAACAAAAGGTTTCCAGACTGCTAGGGAAAACAACATCAGGGAGAGGCTTCCAGATGTATCGTTAAACCTGTCAGCTGTACATTTTACATTGAGGTAAGAGCAAACAAATGTGCAAAAACAATTTCTTTTCTTTTTTATCGCCACTAGAAAACAGTTCTTACTGTGGAAAAAACCCATTGTGAGCTGTTTCTCTTCTCAACCTGGAAGGGAAGTTACCCCTGCCCTTAGCTGGAGTAGCATTCCAACCATTTTCAGGGGAAGAAAGTGTCATATTTTTAAAGGGCAGTAGAAACGCACATGGTTTGGGCATTCACAAACTTACAGGGCTAACCACGCTGTGAAGGTCCAATTCCCACCCCTTATGAGGGATTTAATAATTCAAAAGTGTCTGGTGCTGGCATTATCAACAGTAGCAAAGAAACTCACACTCTTGCTTTTGAGCCGCTAGTGAACATTGACTTACCAATCTAAGTTCAGGCACATGATAGCACCTATGATTATTGAAGATCATTCAAGTCCATGGTCAACATGTGCTCAGCGATTTTTTATAAATGCAACATTAATGTTGGGTTTCTAGTTGGCAAATGTCTACCCCCTGTCCAAGCATGAACCACAATCCTAATCAGAGTAAGTGTGGTACACACTAAGGGGCAGATTTACGTTAAACTAACGCAGCACGGTGCAGCAAGTCATTTTGCTGCGCCGTGCTGCGTTAGTCTGGAAAGCACAGGGATGCGACATATTTACAAGAATATGTCGCATCTCTGTGCTTCCCCCTGCGCTGGCGCACAAACTGCTGCCATGCGCCGGCACAGGCACCCTTGCACCATGGTGCAAGGATGCCTGCGTCGTGGGGATATTGTTTTTGTGCAGGAAGGGGCACCTTCCTGCACAAAAACAATCACTATAGGCATTTTCCTCTTCCAATGCGTGCTGTAGAATGCAGCACGCATTGAAAGAGGAAAAACGAGGAGAAATGAAAACATTTCTCCTCGTTGCGCTCGCTACGCCACCTCTAGGGTGGCGTAGCATACTGACGCATCTCCAGAGTTACGATTTCACGTAATTCTGGAGTTGAGTCCTGTTCCATGAGTGTTGCGTGGGAACACCCACTGCAACACCCATGGAACGCCCCTTCACCGCAAAGTGCTGCATGTGAAGGGACCGTATTTACAAGGGGAGGAAGAGTCACGCAGGGTGGCTTTTCCTCTCCTTGTAAATATAGAGGAGCCCCCTGCGCCACCAGTACGTCACGAAAAGTGACGTACTGGTGGCGCAGGGGGCTTGTAAATCTGCCCCTAAAACTTTAACTGTGCTCACCCTCTGGTAGCTTGGCACAGAGCAATCAGGCTAACCTAATTAGGCAATGTTTAAAGTATTTGAGCACACACACACACACAGTAACACAGTGAATACACCACCAAAGTACTCCACACCATTTCAGAAAAATAGTCAATATGTATCTGAGTAAAACAAGAACAACACAATAAAAATCCAACATACACAATCAAGTTATGAATTGTGCAAGATTAAATCAAAATGCAGTGCTTAGAAATCAATAGCTGGGTCTGGTCACTCTTGACTGGGGCACATCCAAAAGTTCATTCTGACCGCAATGGAGCGCGGGCTGGATACAGGAGCCACGCAGACCAGCTGACAGTTCCTTGGATGTGTCAGAGCTTGGGGACAATGCATTCAGCAGAAGAGGGGATGAGTCTCTGTCAGAGGTGATGCGCTGTTTCCGAAGTCGGGCAACATCATTGATACATCGATGTCAAAACGCAATGTGCATTGAGCTGATGCTTTGATGTCATGCCACTGGGCTGTAGGCAATGAGTTGCAATAAAGCCGCGCACGGCCGGGAATGACTCGGAGTCGGGGATGTGCATCACAGATGTAGGTGAAGTGGTCTCCGAGACTCATGCAGCAGCGGTGATTCGGAGGTGCTGCTTTGGCGAAGTTGGGGCTGCATTCCAAGTCAAGATCATTGCGTCGCAAAGTCAGTGTAGGAAGGTACAATCCTTTTGTATGCTTGCCCCCACTTTTTGCCGGTGTTATAGTGTTTTTCTGACTAGTCTGACTGGGATCCTGCTAATCAGGACCCCAGTCACTGTGCTTTCTCCCTAAATTGGTTATGGAGAGTACCTTGGTAGATTCCTAATTGGCTGCTGGTTCACCCTAGTAAGTCCCTAGTATATGGTACTAAGGTACCTAGGGCCTAGGTACACCAGGGATCCCCCATGGGCTGCAGCATGTGTTATGCCACCCATAAGGGACCCTCCAAACTCTGCCATTGCAGCCTGTGTGAGTGGTGCATGCACCTCTCACGAAAGATATACGTTCCCTTATATCTTACATCACTGTACTTGGAACCTATAAGTCAAACCTCCAGCAGGCCTTTCCGTCCCAAGAGCAGGGTGCTCAGTTCTGAGTGTAAGGGTAGCCCTTCATGAGCAGACAACCCCTACAAACCCCGGAGTTCATTCTCCAGACTTTGTAAGTGAATCAGCCATTACGACATAGAGAGGCCATGCGTCATTACTTGTTGACCATCTCTAAACTGGCTAGAATGAACCTGGGCATGTTTGGTGTCAAACATGTTGGAATCATACCCCAACACCGTATCCGGTGTTGGAGGTATGATTCCATCCACGGTAGGGCCCCTCCAGGACGCCCTCCATGCTCCCGGGACCGATCTTACAGAGCCCGACAGCAACCTAGGGCTGCTGCTGACCACAGACACGGTTCTGCCCTTCTGCTGTTTGGACAAGCCAGAGCAGGGGGAAGGTAGGAGAATAGGTTTCCTGTCACAGGGAGGTGTGACCACCTCCCAGACAGGATTTCGCGCATTAGGCCGGGGTGGGTGTACTTGCCAGCACCACATAGTCTGCTAGAAGGCCACATTCGGTGCCCTCCCCGCATACTCCAGTTCAAACCAGCTCAGGGAGCCGTTGGCTCCCGTTCTGGTGCAAAACTGGACAAAGGACATGGGAGTATCCTCCCCTCTGTCCAGCCCCTCCTCTGGGAGGGACCCCTGAATCATCCTAACCCTCTCCTGAGGGTACTTAAGGGCTTACCTGTGGGTGGGATCCTAGATTCGTTGTGGGATTCGATTCAGCTCCAACTCCACTTCATCTTTGACTGTCTGGACATCCTGGTCGAATCGTGTTGCCCACACCGGACTCAGTTCCAGAAGTGTCCTAAGTATATGGTGTCAGAGGTCTAGTACTTATACCAATTTTAGCCTTTGAAGTAGGAAAACTTCAAAGAAAGGTCTTTGAAGAGCACAAGACCCTGCTCTTTCCTGCCCTGGCTCCAGACACACTACAGGGGAGTAGGCAACTGTTTGTGTGGGGACATGCACAGTCCTATTTTTGCAAGTGTTAGCTCATTCCTCTCAGTCTAGCTCAGGAAGACTCATGAGCCGGGTAATGGGCCATCAGGATATACAGGGTACACCTGAGCTCTCCTTTTGTTGACGGTCCAGAGGGAATGCACAAAGCCCAACTGTCACCCCATCCAGACGTCTATACTAAAATACAGGCAGAGCTCCTATTAGGGCTAGAAAAACTATGATAGGAAATTATGTCCGAATCAGATATGCAATGTGGCCTAGCATTTCTTGCATATTTTAAGTATGGTTATTTGATGCACTGTGGAATTTTAAAGCTGTTCACGAGTATATATCTTTTTTAAAATTGTTCTTAATGTAAGACTATTTAAAAAAAAAATTATGTGTGATTATGGCTATGTGCAATATACTTTTATGGTCTATTTCTTACTATACCGAATAAAGATGATGACTGATTGATTGACAGGCAGAGGAATAGAATGGTTAAAGTAAGAAAATGACAACTTTCTAAAAGTGTCATTTTCAGATCTGCAATTTAAAAACCAACTACACTAAAATAAGTGATTTTAAATTGCGAGTCGAAAGACACCAAACTTACTCTTCCCATCTTTTCCCAATTGAAAGTTGCACTTGTAACATGTTACAAGGCAGCTCCAGTTCTAACCTATGGGAGAGATAAGCATTGCTGTAGTGAAAAGTTAATTTAGTAGTTTTTCACTAACAGGACTTGTAAAACTCAAAAGTACTTTTCCTACCTTTTAAATACATTGCACCCTGCCCATGGGGCTACCTAGAGCCCACCTTAAGGGTGACTTATATGTTATAAAAAGGAAGGTTATGGCCTGGCAAGCAGGTGAACTTGCCAGGTTGACATGGCAGTATAGAACTGCTCACACAGACTCTGCAATGGCAGGCCTGAGACATGTTTGAAGTGATACTCATGTGGGAGGCACAATCAGTGCTTCATTCCCACTAGTAGCATTTGATTACCAGGCCCTGGGCACATGTAGTGCACTGTACTAGGGACTTATCAGTAAATAAAATATGCCAATCATGGAATAACCAAATGCCATTACATTTTAGACACAGAGTGCATGCACTTTAGCACTGGTCAGCAGTGAAAAAGTGCACAGAACCCTAAAGCCAGCAAACACAAGGTTCAGCACACAGTCACAACAGGAGGTCAGGGAGAAAAAAGTCAGGGGAAACCACACCCAAATATGTCAGGTCTAACGATTATCTGCACTGGTTTAATGTTGCCTGACCTCCTATCATGGATACAGAGTTGGTGTATGAAACTTCTCTTTATTGTCACTATACTGAGTTGAAAAGTGGGATGTCTATGTTTCCTCAGTTGTAAAGAGGTCAATTCTGAATTTCATAATAAACAGACTTGTTTCCGTCACTAGCCCTAAAACTACTGTGACCATTTATAATTATTTCTTCGCTTTCTTGCTCGGCCATAACCATTGAGAAATAATTTCTTATAGCCTTCATTGTTTTGTGTTCACATAGGGATCACTGACTCAAGTTGGTAAAAAATGTGAATAGTTTTGCGATGTAGATCATGCTTACTAGGCCTACAATCAAAGGCGAACTACTGCTGGTTAAAGCATGTACTCTAAGTCATAAATTGGGATTGGGCAACCTCATATTGCTTAAATAAATCTACCTCATAATTTAGCTCTTTAAAGGGATGCCAGTGCCCTGCATAATACTGCAATTTCTGTAAGGTTTGTTCTTAAGTCTTATTCTATTGTCCACGCACCCTTCAAACACACTGTACATATTATCCATTCCTCTGTTAGTAAGGTAACCATTTCCACTCAGTGTCTTAGCTTCTAAATTAAGGAATTTCTAAAACTGCTAGGCCATGAAAATGAAGTAGTCTAAATGGGATTTGCAAGCCATACAAAAGTGCATCTTGCTGGTTTATCTTTAAAGTTTGTTAGTGCAACACACTTGTTTTTAGAACTACTAGAGAACACTTATCTGGCACTTCAGGATTTTGATAACCAATTGGCAAGTTATTGTTGTGCTTGATAGGTGATGCGTTCTCAAATTAAAATCATCTCTTGAAAGTAACAGCATTTTAGTGCTTAAAAACACACCATATGCATTTTCATCAGTATAGTTCATTGCTGGAGTAGCATCTGCACAGCATTCATTGAATAGTGGTGATGCACATAGAAAAGTCTGGAGCAAAAGAGTATGAAATCTATGGAATAAGTGGTCTAATTATTTCTAGAACAAAAAGAGGTCCCCCTGGAGACTTGGGGCAAATGTAAGCTCACTGCCCTTCATTTAGAAGCAATATCTGACCCCTCACAGAGAGTCAATGAAATCTCTGAATACACTGACATCCTGTCTCCATTCATCATGAGTGGGTCATGAGGAAAGGTGCTGAAGATGTCATCAGAATTTTTTAAATAATCAATTTAACCACAATCCCTTATAACACAAACTTATTTCTCTTACAAAGTCTCCTACAAGATGTATTTTTGTTGCCTAAACAACTAGTTAGATGAGGTGCAAAATATGTTCACATTATAATCATAGCCAACTTATAGGCCATCTTAAAGGACTGTGCATTGTAAACAAAGCCATCTTATCGGACACCCTACAGGCCATTAATTTGTAAATATAGACATCTTATACTCCAACCTCCTTTGCATGCTGAGGAATGCCATCTCATCTGCCTGAAACTTCAGCTGAATGTGTATAGTGATAACAAAAATGGCTAATATCATTTATGTTAAGTAGCTTGAGTACCATAACTGGTAATCTATCAATCAATCAAGTGTCTTGTAGAGCACGACTACTCACCCATAAATGTCTCAAGACACTGGGGGTGGGGGGAACTGCTGATCCGTTAAAGGCACTGCAGTTCAGCTGAAGAGCCAGGTCTTGGCGTCCATCCTGAATTGAGGCAGTGACAGTGATTGTCTGAGGTGGAGAGGCAGGGTGTTCTAGGTCTTGCGGATGCGCGGGACAGTGGCCAGGGCCAGCTGGGCGTAGCGGAGATCTCTGGTGGGTGCGTGGGATGCGAGGTGGTGGTTAAGGTACACAGGTCCCGCGTTGTGTGGGGCTTTGTAGGCATGTGTGAGGAGATTGCAGGTAATGCAAGAAACACCCTCATTGAAGAGTTCCTACTCAAGTATACAGGATTTAGCTCATACATTTGCTTCAGACCCGGCACAAAAAGAAAACACTTTGCAAATTATTTTCACTTAATTCCCATCATGAGCCTTTCCTCATCTGACTAATGTTTTCCTTTGTTCAGTTCCCTCACCTAGCCCACTATTTTGTTATGGAACTTTACACTAGCCTTCATCATTCACTCCATTGTCAAAGCTTTTTTGTTCTCTTTTCATTCTCAAAAGATTCCTCTTTCTGCAATCACATTAAAGTGGAGAACTGGGAGGAGGGGAAGTTAGATTGAATTCTCTTTCCAATTATTTGTGACTAAGGATGACACTTTTCTTTAACATCCCTTAATAGCACTAACCCCCTTGCTCTTTCCACGACTCCACTTGTGAATCTAAGGGGCCGATCACGATGGCGGGCGGATCGCCCCCACCGGGCCAGTGTGGCGGGCGCACCCTAATTCGTATAGCGAGACCGCTGCACCTATGGCGGGCGGTCCCTTTCGCCACTGCGATGGCGGGCGGACTTTGTCCGCCTGCCATCGTAATCGCCCCCTAAGTATCCAGTTTCTGCTTTCCAAAATGTGCTGATTTTTAATAGCAATTATCATCTTCTGTGTGCCCAGCATATTTAAGTATCATAGGAGTCCCCCCGCCTTCTCAAATTATTTGGGAGAGATCAGCCAATGGCAGGGCACTCATAGGATGGACTTATGCCACCACTTCTGATAATATATGTATTCACTTTCTGTAACTAAGGGGTCGATTACGATGGCGGGCGGACAATGTCCGCCCGCCATCGCAGTGGCAAAAGGGACCGCCCGCCATAGGTGCGGCGGTCCCGCTGAGTACGAGCTAGGATGCGCCCGCCACACTGGCGGGAGCATCCCGTATTTTTACATTGCGGCGGGCGGTGCTGCAAGCAGCACCCGCCGCAATGTAAAAATACATGTTGTGCATCTGCATGTACAACGTGGCAGGCACATGCAGATGCAGGGGGGTACCATAGGTACCCCCCATGTGCACCCCCCACCCCCCCAACACTCTGGGGGCCTGCAAAGGGCCCCCAAAGGCATTATCCGCCTGTCTTCTTGTGGCGGGATCTCCGCCGCAGAAGAAAGGCATCGTGATGCCTACGGCAGTGCCTGCACGGCACCGCGGCCATTGGCCCATTGTACCGTGTCCCGCAAGGCGGGCGGAAAAGGACCGCCTTGCGGGACCACGGCGGACGGTATTTCCATCCACCGCGGTACCATTCCCATTCCCACCACCATCCTGATTTGGCGGTGGGAATATTCAGGTGGATGGCGGGCGGATCGCCCCCGCCGGGCCGGCGGTGACTACCGCCGGCCCGGCGGGGGCGATCCGCCCGTCATCGTGATCGGCCCCTAAGATAGCACAGTAACAATCAATTTTGCATCACAATGTGTGTTTAGCTTTTTAGGAGTGATAAACATTGGTTTTAGTAAGCATTATTGTGTAACCACAACAGTATAGTTGATACCAGAATTAATCAATTCATCCGATTTAATGCTACGTTCTAAGCTGTGAGGTGCAAAGGGACTTGGGATTGAAGTTGTTGAATTTTCCTACCTTAAAGAAATTCAAACACAAGGAATATTCAATCAGGGTGGAATGTAATTCACAGATTTAAATGATTTTAAAATGATTTCTTCAAGATTTGATAATATAGCAGGTGTGCTGAATTTCAATCTGAGGTCCAAATTCCTGTCAGAATGAACTCCTATCGAGAAACATGCCTAGAGGTTTGAGCAGTGACAGACTTTATGGAGCAATATGTTTAATGATAAGCTTTCTTTGTATTTATGATACACATTCAGGATCACTCCACACTCTCCTGACAAATAGCAACCTCTTCTCATTTACTATGTATCTCTCAGTCCTGAAACGTTAATTATTTGAATGATTAGGTAAGCCTCTGAGTGATATGATAATTTCACCAATAACATGAGAGATACATCCAAAGGAAAAATGCTGCCATAGGTTCTGGCATTTTTCTTCTCTCACCACCCTCACTCCACATCACCACATGTTTCTTTTGCTGCAAGTGGGATCGTCGAACAAAAGGTGATACTGATGGCTGCCAGCTCCCAGAAGTATCTCAGTTACTTGGTGTTAATGCATAATTGTTGTTGACGCAACAGCTATATTCCTTGTAGTCTAAGTATTACTTCTACGTCATTAAAACAACTAGCAATCACCTCCACACATCTTCATGCTTCTGGGTGAGGTGGTGGAAATAGCAAGTGGCCCCAGTGTTATCTGGCTCTCAGGGAGTCCCACACAGTTCCCATTGGTATATGTAATAGCCTTATCAAACGTAAAACCTTTGAAACTATTCTAATTAGTGTCTGTTTTTTTCTGTTCATAAAGCAGTATGCAGGAGACGTGAGCTTGAAAATGTTAGTTACACATCTAGAAGGTCAAGTTGAGCTAATTGCAGTATATATCATTGCTTTAGGACAAGTTTGAAGGCGCACTGAGTTGAATGGCTTATTCGTTTTCACAAATAAGTAGCACGGCAGGGAATTTGCAGTTGCCCCAGTGACTCAGTGAGAACATATCTTCTTGACCTTTTGCCAAGCAGACATACACGGTGTGCCTAGAGCTGTGTACAAATCTGTGACTAAATTTGAAGATTAAGTTAGAGTTGCTTATGTCATGCCTTACTAGTGTGAGTCAGTTACTTCACACTCTACACTCCACATGACTTTAGGAGTGGGGTGATACTTTTAGGGCAAGTGACTTCTCACTCTGAGGCTTTCAAACTCCTTCTTGGTACAAAAACCACATTAACATGCTGTGCAAGGCTGCCCACTATTTGGCGCAGAGACATTTTAAGGCATCGGCAAAGTGGTCTCTGGGCCAGGGCCCCAGCCTTTCATGGGTGCCCCATAGAGAGCCATCTCTGTTCTGCAGAGAGTCTCGCCCTGATGAACTTGAATAATTCTTTAACAGACTGTTTTAAATACTGTTTCCCTTTCATTTATTTTTAATGTGAATAATGTATGAAAGTATATTACAGACATTTTGCAGAGAAATGTTTTTATGTTTCATGCAACATCCAGAAATAAAGTTTCTTTTAGATCAAAACAGCACATCATATATTAGAAAAGGGTGAGTGTCACAGATATTATTTGCAATGATATTAGTGAGCTGCTGCTGTGCTATATTGAAAACACGTCACTATCCATGAATATTAGATGTAACAACTTTAGAATTTGGATGAGTGTGCCTATGCATGGTCAAGACCTGGCCAAAGAGGGCATGACAGATCTGAAATAGTATCATAAATTTAAAGCTGTTCCGAACAGGGTCCCCCAAAATACGTTCAGCCCTGGGCCCCCAAAATACTTAAGATGTTCCTGACTTGGTGCGTATCAATATGTAGAATGAATAGTTTTTGATGCAAGTGTCTTTGAGTTCTGTGAGGATCTGCCATTTGACAAATATAAGAGATCTTGTTGGAATTTGATGTTGGCAATGGAAGAGGAGTCATGCCATTGATTGCTTTGAAGACACGTGCAGAAATGGTTTAAAGTGAGCTCGGCTGATGACTGACAGTCCACAAATTTTTGAATGAGTATATTGAACAGGGTTCATGGCAACAAACAGTATTAAGCACTTGGCTTCCAGAACTTATGCCTTTGTTGTTGTGCCCTATGCTAGTAATACCGGCCTCTAAGAGAATACTCTCATCATTTGTCTCTTCAGGTATGGACCTAAAGCAGGTTCACTGCCCCTGCTAGAGAAGATAATACAGACTGTATAAAACTCAATATTCGAGCCACACTTTGATGTTTGGTACTTCTACAAACATTGATGGTCATTATTGTGCTTAGAACCCATTCATGTTTTAAAACCATTCCATAGGGATCGGTCATTTGCTATTTTGTCAAGGTCCAGAGCAACCACGGTAGCAAATCCAATATGCCATGCAGTGTCCGTAAAGGTTCTGCGAAGAAAAAGAAAAAGGCCATGATTGGATGCGGGTTGCAAACTGTGGGTGCATATTGTGCACCAATGGAGGTTGTATGCCAGAATATTGAATATAGAAATATTGTTTGATGTTATTCTGACAACAAGATTCTAGCCGGCTCCCCAAGACGAGTGTGCAAACTACCATTTTGTAACTTTGATTTGCATCATCTTTTCCTCGTTGCTAATCGTGGGTGCCATCTGAGATTGCTACTGAAATTTGCACCCAATTTGCAATACCATTTCAGGTGCAAATTGGAGCTTATTTTATAAAATGTATTTGCAGTTCAAATGTAATCAAGGCCAACATATGGTTTGAGTTTACTGACTTACCCTGATGAGGCTGATAAAGTAATCTAACCGTGGTCATAAAATGAATTCTTGAAATATATATATATATATATGTGCAAGAAAATAAAGTAAGGCAACTACATAATACTCATCTCAAAAACATAAAAGGATCACTTTTATATGAGAAATCTATATTGTAAGTGCTCAAAACTTTGTGTGTCTACTTCTGTTCGAGTTTATAAATTCACATTTGTGTACATTTCAAAAAGTTTAAGAGGATAGAACTGAAACCCACAGTTGTCAAAGTAGTTTTCTCCCTGGGAATAACACAGCTTTATAGTCCACTGCTGAGTCTTGGGACAGCTTTTAAAAGTCATGCATCTGGCTTAGAGGGCCCACCCACAGTCTAGGTCTTATAATAAGTATGAGGGCCTTTCAATATATATGCTAATAAACCCGATTCAGATGGGAGACATGATTTTTTAAGACAAAATGACTTTATTTTAGCTTTCTCCTGTCTACAATTGCCTATGCTTTAATGTATGTCAATGGGAAAAATGTCCCACTTCCTAGTTTTAAAATGTTGGCATGTATACCTTTCACAAACGGTATAGTGTAATGCAGAAGGACTATGATGGTAGTAAAACATTCCACCTTCGGTGGGTAGAATGTTCTATAGTAAAAAGAAGAAACCAAAAGACAAACATTGAAACTGAGCTGAGTTTCTTAATTCTCAAACTCTTGGTGATGTCATCAAATACATTTCCCCACTGGTCATATGGACCTTGGATTGGCGACTTGAATTTTGAGACAGGAGCTAACATCAGCAATACATCTCAATTACAGTGAAATAAATATGGCTTGACAAGAACCTCAGAGAAGATGGTTTCAAACCTTATGAGTTTTATTTTCAATTTCATTCAGATTACAGATTAAATCAATCCACAAATTTGGAGGAAACATATCATGATAGCGTACATATTCAAATGATCATGCAGTCTGAATTTATATATTATAAGAAAGAAAAAACAAAATAGTATTACATACTACAAACAACATGGTTTCATCAATGAACTTCTCTATACTAGTTAAAGTATTGAATGTGGTAAGGGGAAATTCTACGAGGAAGGTGTCAACATTAGATGACCCAGATTTGAGGTTCAAAGAAAAGAGTCTGAGTATTGAAGCATGAAGTTTAACACTCTGTACAAGGAAAAGAAGTAGTCTTCTCTCAGCAAAAATGAGAATAGGGTCTGTTCTGCTATTCTAAAGAGCCCACAATTAAAATGTTCTAGAGCACTTCTCCTTATCATTTTGCTCCAAACAAACCAATTAAAGACAGTGTACTCGGGAAGCAGATAGACTCCCTAATTTCCAAGCTTCCAACAAAGAAGCATTGATCTGGACGACCTTGGATGAAACATCAGTCAGGTCTGCCTGGTACAGGATGGTTTCTCTTACCGTCTCAGTCTCCATATCCAAAGCCAAAATCCATATCCAAAGCCAAAATCTAATTGAAGAGATCAGTCCCCCCATGTCTCACAAACTAAACAATAAGTCTATTCTAGTTTAACAAGCACGTTGATAATGCACCTGTAAAGGTAAAAAAGCAAGACACTTGTATAGCATTTTATAAAGCGCAACGTGTGCACTAAGGCCTAACTGCAAGGTATTCCAACATTAGGTTCAAAACAGTTTCCAAATTAATGCAGTTAGCGTAAATGAGTTACATCAAATGCAATTTAAAGAAAGCATGTAGTCTCTTTAATGGAAAATACATTTATTATATTTCAACTAAATATACGGGTGGTACTCATTAAAGTGAAAATATGACCATTTGCAACCAATTGATTAATGAAATGCACAGATTAATGCAGTCAAACACACTTGGAGTATATAGGTTGCATATAAATGGTGGGCACTAAATTACGCTGCTAATAATGTTGGAACAAAAGAGCGATCATTGGCAATGCCCCACTCCATTGTCTTGCATGGAGCTCTCAATATTCCTGTGTTTGAATAAATATATTGTATTGAGTAAAATCAAGGTGGCGAATCTGAAATCGACATTTCAGTTTAAACGTGAGGTGAATTTAGTTTAAATATACTGATGTACGTTTTTGGCATGTAGGAGCGCATGAATATTTAAGGAACTATTGCAGAAACACTCCCAACACAGAGGGCCATATTATCAAGAACGGGTGATAACACTATAGCCGCTTTAGCGGCAGGAAACTGCCGCTAAAGCGGCGATAAGGGGCTTGATAATAGGCCCTATAGAGTTCCAATAGAAGCCCAGGTTTGATGTCCTTCACACCAGAACCTGGGCTTCTATTGGAATTCTATAGGGCATATTATCAAGCCCCTTATCGCCGCTTTAGCAGCAGTTTCCTGCCGCTAAAGCGGCGATAATGTTATCGCCCGTTCTTGATAATATGGCCCAGTGTATGTCATAGGCCATTTTACTTTAATAGGCAAACTCAGCCATATCACCCAAGACTAAAGACAGATTTCTTTGTGAAGTGTATGGATTTAGTTTGCACTGTGATCCTCTGAAGCCAGCCCTCGGTCAAAATAAAATACATTCACTAGGAAATTGTACAAATTGCAGTACTTTATCTGCTTTACATAATTCACATAAAACTGTAAAAATATGATTGGTCTATTAGATAGGTAATGTTCGTGTCATGAGAAAATTGCTTACAATCTTTCATCTGTCATTAACATCTTTTACAGTTATATAAATCGAAAAAACCCTAGAGTGTTCAAGGTGTTAAAAGCTCATTTCTACAAGAACATGCCTAATTGTTCAAAATAACTTTGCACTATGTGCTCCCAGAAACTTAGCAGGCAGACTCACAGCAAAATGGCTTTCTTAAAAAAAAAGAGCGGATTGGTACACAAAATATAGACACATTTGTGTGTAGGTAACACAAATAGTTAGTGCTGATTAACATGGTGGAAATGTGAACAAAAAGTCCAGCCTCTTAAAATGTGGCATTGTTTAGCACTGCTTATAGTCTCTCTTGCCAAAGCACTGGTTCTCCTTCAAGGTCTCTTCTGACACACCTCTGAGTTTGAGATAAGTGTGCACGCATCCAGACAACATGGCACCTTAGACACTTTAGGTTCCTTCTCACAGCAAAAAACAGTAACAAAAATGATTGGCAAAGCTAATAGGACTGGACTTTAAAAGATATGGGGCAAATAATTGCTTGTTTCCATTGCTGCTCCCACACACTTTATTTTTTTTGTTTACTTTACCGGTCTCTGATGGCTGTCAATAAAGTAAAACAGCCAGCATGACTACTGGTGCAGCATGATGTATTCATACTCACGTGTGCACGAATGACCAACTTGGAATTTTTTTTTTTTTAGGTAAAGAAAATATATTCATTGTCAGCCAGTCTATTTTGTTCTTTTTTACTTTACCTCTTCTACATAGATAACAGTAATTTCAGACTGGTAGAGTAAAACATGAAAACAGAAATGTAAGTGGCAGGTATCACTTTGCAGCTGCCAAGAAGGGGAACAGTGAGGAGCAATGGACAAGCAGGCACAAGACAAATGAATAGAGAAAATAATTATTTAAAAAACAAGTACTGACAGTACTGGGAGAATTACCATTTCTCACCTGATGCATCTTTGTGGTTGACTGAGAGGCAAAAGGGAGTCGACATTCAAATAAACAATTTAAAGTTCTTGTAACCCATTTGGCCATACAAAACGGACTAGGAATCGGTAACTAAAGAAAGGTAAGTGGGTTTATTACAAGTTAATAATCAGTCAAGTAAATGTAAAAATCAAGAACATGTTATAAACTTAAAGAATTCCGACAAGCAAATTAAGGCGTTGAAGCAAATTCCGACCCAATAGCATAAAGCACACAACAACAACAGTCAGAACAATACAGATGCCAAAAATTTGGAATTGGTGTTCTTTTAAGAAACTCTGATCCTCTTTCCTAAATATGAATGGGTGTATAATCTAAATTGTAATCAATGTCTTTACATGAAGACAATCTAAATGCCAAAACCATCCTTCCTTTTCAGAATTCAACATACCTATTGCCAAACCATTGTTCACTCTTTATAGTGGCAAACTTTATTTAAATTCCAAATTCTTCAATTATGCATTTTCATTGCTTTCTTGAATAGTTTAATTAGTTTTACCAAAATATTTAGATGCCTCTTTATTTCCTACAGGAAGCTTAATGACTGCTAAATCACCAATGTCAAAGGTGACAAACTCTGTTGCTCTCCTTATATTATACAGCACCTTCCTCTAAATTAATTATTCCTTCTTTCTTCACTCACCCTCACACCTTATATTCACAACGCATTTGTTCTATGTCGTCCATGATAGAGAAGCACAAGTTGCAGGTGTAATCGCCTAAAAAGGTTTCTTTCCCATCCTCAGTATGTAGTATTAACCTGTATGCTAATACTCTTTCTCTCAAACATTTACCTCAACAAACGTTTACCTCAACATCATCCATTTGTCTTTGATAATTTGTATTCCTTCCTTAATCGTCCAATTAAACATCTCTAAAACTCAATTTAGCTCATGAGATAACAAAGTAAGGGGCATATTATCAAGGGCCGGCGATAAATATCGCAAAGCGCGCTTAGCGCTCGCATATTTATCGCCGACTATCTCTGTAATTTATCGCCCGGTTAGCGCGTTATTAACAACGCGCATCGCCGAGGCGATAAAAATTACAGAGATAGCGTGAATATCGCCGTTTTCCATGGTGGAAAACGGCGATATCCTAGATGATAGGGCCTGTGGTCTTAGCCACAGAATCCACCCCCATGTTAAGTATGTCTTAGTCAGGAATTTAACAGACGTTAAATTCCTGCGTTAAGTCATACTTAACGCGATTAAAATAATCGCTTCCCGCATTGTAAATATCGCGAAGCTGCCTTCGCGATATTTACCCATGTTGTTTCCACAGACACGCCTACTTTGCATCTCATTATCGATGCGAAGTCAGGCGTGCTGGAAACGGGAGCAAAATCAGCAAAACACGCGATAGCGTCTTTGCTGATAAGGCGATATAATTATCGCCGCTTTTCGGCCGAAAACGGCCGCAAAAGCGGCGATAATTGTTTATCGCCGCCTTGTTAATATGCCCCTATATTTATTAATTTGAATACGTTTTTCGTTCAAAAAATCTACAATTTCCTTCCAAGTCAACTGTAGGCAGTTGTCAGTTAACATGGAATCCAGAAACATACTGACTGTACTAATAGTTACATTCATCATACAACGTATTTACGGCCAATGTGAAAATGGATTATTTAATACCAAAATAAGTGTTTTTCTATACTGAAAAAAACCCAAAATGTAAAGTTTTCGTTGACACAGTCTTGCATGAAAAGTTTTCCATTAATTTAGAATAAAATAACACTTTCAAGTAAGGAAATTACATTAGTTCATCTTACTTTTCAGTTCTTGTAAATTCTGAATGGTGTTCGCTGAATATGGTTTTAATTTTACCCGATTTCCTGAATTAAACGCCAAAAATACTCAATCTCTGAAATTCCCTAGTTTCATGTTACCGTTTTCCTTTTTTGAATGCAGATCCTTGATTGTGTGAAGTTTTTTTATTAAGAAAGTGAGAAAAATATATCATATATCGCAATGAAGCTGGTACTCATTGTTCCATTGCTGAAGAAACCAAATGCTGATCAAACCGTTCTTTCGAATTTATACCCATTATCTCTATTATTTTTTGCAGAGAAATATATTAATCAATAACTTTCCAGTTTTTTAACAGACCCCTTTCTCAGAACAACACAATATGGTTTTCGACTGGGATATAGCAATAAACCTTCACTGGTTTTGGCCTTAGATGACTTAATTATGCAAGCGAACATGCCTAATGCAGCTGCCTTAGTTCATTTTGACTTTTTTGTGGTCTTTGATACAGTATCTCATTCCAGTCTTCTAACCAGACTGGCAGAGGCCGGGACAGAACGATCCCCACTACAGTGGTGTAAAACTTACTATGAGGATAGATATCAAACTGTGTACCTCCCTCCTTATGTGTTGCCTTAAAAGTCTGTAGAAAAAGGAGGCATATTTACAAGCCCCTATTGCCACCGGAGAGTCACTGGTGGCATAGCGCCATTTTCCATATTTACAAGGTGGCGCGAAGCACAGGGCCGGACTGGCTACCGGGCGTTTTGGTGTGCTGCCAAGCTGGGGGCTGATTTCGTTGATGGGGACCTGCGTGTGCTTAAAACCATTTGTTTTGCAATGTTTATTTAAAAGCACACGCAGGTCCCCATCAACGAAATCAGCCCCCACCGCAATGAAATCAGCCCCCAGCTTGGCAGCACACCAACACGCCCGGTAGCAAGTCCGGCACTGGCGAAGCAACTTAGTGTGGCTTAACGCCACCTTGTAAATATGCCCCTTTCCGCAGCAGTCCTCTGCGACAAAGGGGCATGCAATGGCATTTGCTGTGGGCCTCCCTTCCTGCACATAAGCAATCGTCAGCCAGCGCTGGGAGAAACACAGGGGTGCATCGTATTCTTGTGAATACAGAGCATCCCTGTATTTAAAAAAGTTTGCAGCACCGCGCTCCGACATTTTCCTGTACAATGCCCCAAGGCGCTCCAGAGAGATCTCCTCTCAGTCTGACCCTGTGAGGTACTCTGGCTTTCTCACTCCTCCTTGGCAAAACCATTTCCTTCCTTTTTTTGGCCTCCCTCTTGGCCTGAACTTCCTACGGCCTGCAAATACTGAAAAATTTGAGTTTATTTTTGGAGGAAAACTTGTCTGTGGAGAAACAGGCTCACTATCTTACCTTCTCTTGGTTTCCCCATTTAAGGGTGCTTAGAAATAGGGGCTCGTTCATGAGAAAGTGACGCAGTGCAGTGTAGCAAATAACCTTGCTTTGCTGCACTGCATGACAGGGAAAGGGCAGAAATGCGCTGTATATAAGGCAAGAAGGTGCATTCTTTTCCTTTCGCCTGCGCTGGCAACCTTTTGGCAGCTTAGCGCCAATGCAGGCCCCCTTGCACCATGGTGCAAGGGTGCCTGTGTTGCATGCAGGATTGTTTTTGTGCAGGAAGGGGCACCTTCCTGCACAAAAACAATCCTGGGTGTTTCTCGTTTTATGTGTGAATGTAGAATGCAGCACACATAGAAAGAGGAAGAAACGAGGAGAAATAGAGATATTTCTCCTTGTTACACCTCCCCTGGGAAGGTGAAACTTTTTGGCACTTTCCCAGGTTTTCCAGTACTGGTAAATCTGGGAATGCATAAAAAACCATGGGAGTTGCGTGGGAACACCCACGCAACACCCATGGAAAGCCTTCCTAGTGCAAACTAATGTAATGCAGTGATTTGCACTGTGTTGCATTACTCCAGGGTTTTAACACCACTCAGAGCCAAGCAAAGTGGCTTTGTGTGGCTTCAAAAATCTGACTTAGGGGTTTGCATTTCTGATGCAAGCCTCTAATAAATATGTCCCATAATCCTTTGGCTCCCTTCCCAGTTTCGCCAGATTGTGGTGCAGCTACTATCATTAGTCTCCTTAACTATTGCAATTCTTTGTACCTAGTAGCCTTCAACAGTGTGCTGAAGAAGCTTCAGCGAAACCAAATTGTAGCGGCCAAAGTAGCTCTGCGTCTACCAATCTCTTCCTCATCTTCTTCTGCCATTAACTATTTGAAGCGGTTGTCAGTGGTTAAAAGGATTTTGGTAAATCTCTGTGTAGTCCACAAGGCTCTTCACCAATCTGGCCCTTTGTATCTTAAAAATAAATTCAAATCTATATTCCCAGTTACCACCTTTGTTCTCAAGATTCCTCCCTTTTCTTTATTCCCATAAATATCCTAGTACACTCTGGTGGTAGGGCTTCTCTGTCGTTGCCGCCAAAGTGTGGAACGGTAAGCCTCTGCCTTGCGTAGGATGTCATCTCTGATCAAATTTAGAAACACATTAAATACCTATTTTTATGCATATTGACTTGGTTTTGTTTGGCTTTCTGGTTTGATTGTTTTCTCTACTCCGCAGTAGGATATCTGTACTCAGTTCCCTAGGGGCAGGACACCTTCCTGGTATATGCATGCTCAACAAAAACCCATAACACATAGCAAATCAGAATCCTACAATAAATTCAACAAAAAGATAATAAAAGAATACAGAAATCAACCTATACAATGAAGAATTACCAATGCCTTATGATGATGCTGGTTAGTGATTTATCCAGCTTTCTACTGGGCATCTCATTTCTTGGTCTCTTACCCGACTTGCTTTCCCTTTATACTTATATGTAGATTTTCTATAAGAAAACATGCAACAATCGCAACCAACATTGAGAGAGTGTTGGAGGGTCAGGTTTTAACCAAGCTGCGGCAATCCATAGTGTGACATTGATGATAGCCAAGGATATTGGTTGAAGTTTAGGACGAATATATGAATGTTTGTTTTACTATAGAGAGTAGATCCTGTACATGAACTATCTTTGATAATAAATAAAATATTTGCCTCCATCTACTAATCTTGAAAGCATGGACATTCTGCAAATATTGTTTATTGACCCATTTCTGGTGAATGGTGGACAAGCTGATCTGCTGCATTTTCCGCACTGAAATAATCATTCAATGAAATGTGAAATGCGAGCGAAAAATGGTTTTATAGATTTGCTGGGAGTAGCAATGTATCTTCAGAATTAATGATGGGTTTTAAAGTGGAGAAAATTCATATCAGAGTTCAACGTAGCAAACCATTAGTGCATTGAAGAATCTAAACTGTCTGCACAGCCCTCGAAAATAATTAACTAATAATTAAGAAGTCCTTTCTTGGTGTTCTTAAAAAATAAGTTCAGTTGAGGGTTATGCACTGAGTAGAGGTTGGCCTTGTCCATTTTCTGAAAAAAAATCCCGATTTGAATATATATATATATATATATTTGGTAAATGTACTTTCCAAAACTTGCAATAATGATCATGGAAGATGTCTGCAAAGGAGGCCAATTTCATGGAGGCATATTTTTTAGTTTAGTTATATTGAATTCTAGTGCCCGGATTGAAATGTCAAGATCATGTAAAGTTTGTTATGCTTCTAGTACTCTCACATTGTGTTTTCCCAAACTTGACTATAAATAAAAACATCATCACCGTAAATAGCTCTAGCCCTGGCATACCACATACCACCTAACAAACATGACATGCCTCTCTCAAAAATAGAGTCTGCTGACTAAAGGCCTAAAGTAAAGGGATGATTCTCAAGTAGCTATAGGCGACCATTAATGCTACAAACGAAGTCACATTTCTACAGTCAGGACATAAAACGTTTTTGGTGATATGCTATGGGTAAACCCACTGATTAAAATACTTTTGCTTCACGTAAAAATGTCACCATTTCACATATGTTTGGTAATGGATATCCGTCCGATACCACACATTTGTTCAGTTCTCCAAGGCCCACACTCTGTTTTCTAGCTATCGTCACATGCGATACCCACCCACTGGTTCATTATTTTGACTCATAACACTTGTAATTCCTTCACAACTGAATCATGAATCCGTAGTTGGCTATTGTGCACTTTCATATTATCCTGTGTATCAAATTCTTCAAACAGCCAAGGTCACCCTTAAATAGATCAGAATATTCTTTCCCAAAATCTACTCCTTCTTTTTCCAGTTCACTTTGCGCTAAGTTTTCTTCATTTACTTTGAATAGAATTTGGGGATTCGCATTAGGGTAAAACTTTACTTCAAACTGTTATTGTTGACTGACGCCATTTAAGAAGCATCCTATGAAATACCCTTTTATTTTCATTCACTCATCCCAATAGTCACCTACGTCCATGTTACACTGAGTGGGTATGCACATCTACTTTCTGTTCCCCAGGGCACTTTGATATTACAGAAGGGACTGCAGATTTGTAGCCACTTCTGTCAATCAGATTATGCCAGTGCTACATGTGAAAATTTAAATTTGTATTTATGATGTTTTTAGATTCATGACATCATCTGGAACGAAATAAGAGATTTTATATGCATAACAACTGTCAAGGTTTCATATGTCTATATTCAAATGCAAATAAATAAATACGATTTATGAAAACAGAAAAATATAAAAAAGCATTCTACAGTTTATACAGTCTATGTATATGCACGATGATTTGGTGCAGCTTTTGAGAACTTTAGGTTCAAAACTGATTTATATATAACTCTGTGGTAATTTCACTCAAGATCCGCAAGGATTTGTGGATCTGTGAGCTCAAGCTACTCTTTATGATTGGCTGCCCACAACCTGTAGAAAAGGTTGAGGCCTCCATTTTAGGTCTTGTGGACTTTCTGTATCTTAGGAGATAAAACATTTAAGGGGGCTGGATAGGGTAGCGCTGACCCACAGGGGGGTCAGAGAGACTCCTCCTGGGGTCAAACCGTGGATCCATTGTAATGCCTAGTATGACCATTGTGTAAATTTATGGGGGAACGCCAGATCTGCTGCATCACAAAAACGAAGTAAAAAAATGGGGTTCCCGGGGAGTTGGCTACTCAACCCAACGGAAGGTGCAAAGACTGTGTGTTGTGCAGGGATTCTTGTAGATGGGCAGTCAGGCCCTTAGCCCAATGGTACACTGTGCATGGCTGAAGAGCGTGCGCGGCGTGAGGTTGGTATAGCAAGGTAGAGTAATAATCTATTATTGTACGTTACAAAAAACCCTACAAATTCTTTGTAAAATACAAAGGTTAAAGTGACATTAGAGATGGGTACAATAGTAATGTTGTACTTTACATTAAAAATACCTTACAAATGCTTATGATCTCACATAGTTCATCTCTCATAACATATTGTATGACATCACGAATAACATCACAGATGACATCTGAAATTACATCATTGATGACAACACTGTGCATGGCAGGGGTGTGACTTATAGTTTCTTCAGTTTATAACTGATGAACTTCAGTGTTTTTTATAGCTTAAAATGTTTTGTATTAACTGACACTTTCATCTTTGTGAATTGGGAAGCCGAAAACTGCCCTTTTCACAGGTGAGGAAGCAACGCCACACATAACATCATTCTCAATTATCATGCCCATGTGGCTGCCTCGTGGCGTGTAATTCCCAAGCCATCAAACAAAGACTATTAGAGCAAATAGACACATGAATTGTGGGTACTAGGAAAAAGGAGCGAATCATTGATAACAGTAAAATATATATGCTCACGTCAACAACTAAAACATTAATCATGTTGGTGAAATCATGCCCAAGTGGGAAAATGGCAGCCTAATGGGTCAGTGTCCCAATTTGACTACAAAATATGGTTCTCAGAGACGTTTTTAGCCAAACTAGTCCCCACTTTTGGATTTTTGGCTATCTTGGCAGCTTTAGCACCACATGCAAGGGTCTAGGACTGGAGGGGCACCACCTGCAGGGTCAGGGCTTGCACAAGCTGGGTCCAGGTATGGGTTCAGGATAGAGGAAGCCTTTTGTGTCCCTGTGGCTATGAACAGGAGGCCGGCAACTAGTGCTTGTTATTCCCTCCTGGGACATTTGAAGATCCAGTCCTTGTGCCCAGGCAGAAGGTAACAGAGTAGCAGCTCAATCAATATGCCCCCCAGGAGGCCAACTGCATGCCAAGGGAACCAAACTGTGACTTTGCAGCTTCCTTCTAGCAATGTTATTGACTTTCCTCAGGCTGCCTGCCCTTACTAAGCAGTAATATCTCATGTTTCAGTTCTCCCTCAGCATGCAGTAGAATCATTTCAATAGCTTCGGAACAAGGTTTTGCACTGGTTACACTTTAAGTTGAACTTCCCCTTTTCAAACGCACACAACATTTTATTAGTGCGCAGGGATGGGTGAGACCGCTAGAGAAAAACTTAGAAGGAGATTGTGTGATAATCAATTTTTAGGTATCCAGGGCTAGTCAAGATTCTTCTTTCAAACACTGTCAAGTTAATAAGCAGAAGTGTTGCAGAAAGCTACTACCCTTAGGCTATTGCTACCGCCATCTTCAGCACACGTTTCTGAGTAATTCTCATAGCAAGAATTCTATCCTAACTCAGCTCCAAATTTTTTCTGGAATAGGTTTGCACCCCTTGCAAGTCTGAATGAGAACAATTGACTGCCACCTGATGGTAGAGAATTCACCTTTGGTTTTACCCCTGGCAAATCCAAAAGGTTCAAGTCGAAGTACCCCGCTGTTAATGAAGCGAAACCAGTTCCTTCCTCACCAGATTATTAAAACTGAGCCACAGACATTACCTGGTCCTTCAGTGGTCAGGCCAACTCCGCCGCTCATTCCAGCGTCCATGCACAATGTACGCTTGCTGCAAGTGTTGACACACCTGGTAGGGAATTACCACCTAGTGAAGGAGGGTCAAATATTATTTTCCCTATGATGCATGACTTGGCCCTAGAGGTAGCTCAAGTTGAATCTGAGAGAGCTATTCCTGAGGACTTCAAGAAAAGGTCTATACCTCCCTTCCCACCTGCACAAAACACCACAAGGCAAGTAGGATGTTTTCCTAATTCTATTCCGTCTAGTAATTTCACTCCCCCATCTTCTATACCACTACTCCTGGCTTATTATCAGCAAATGTCAACATCATTGTTAAGCTGGAATGCAGCAGGGATCAAGACTAAACCTGAGGACACTGAGTGGGGGAAGTTTATCGATGACCACAGGGTTTGCCTCTTCCAAGAGACATAGGCAGTGGAAATTGTTTACAGGAATGGTTACAAACATTTTTTACAGCTGCAATTAGTTCACTGGCAGGGAGATCCTCAGGGAGTTTATTAATATTGGTTACCATCATACTGAAGTGTTCCATCACAGATTTGTCACTTCCTTCCCCTGATTTGCAGGGGGTTGTTATAATGCAATCCACTAGGAATCCCATTCTGTTAATTAACATCTAAAATAGAAGTACAGGATGGCAGGAAGTATCGAGAACTATTGCCTTATTGGACACAATACAATGCTCGCATGCAGCCTCCCACAATGTCATCATCTCAGGGGATTTAAATTTTACCTTAAAGCTCAATCATATAGCTGTGCTACGCGAAACTCCGCGAAGCATTAAAAAAGGCTTTGCAATGCTACGCGGAGTTTCGCAAGCATGTGGAGTTGCTTGTTCCGCATGCTCGCGAGACGTTCAGCAACGCGGATTGTGTGTTCAGGGGGAAATACCGAGCAAACTTAACCACATGGTCACCAGTGGGAGTGGCCATCTTGTTTTTCTACTCTTTGTATGGTTCTGGGGTCTGTGTTTGATCCTCTCCAATCTTTTCAATTCTTTGTTTCTAAAACCTTTTTTCCGATCTTTTTTATTTATTATCTATCCCTCTCTCTCCTTAAGTGTATATTTTGCTTTTTATTTCTACTTTTACTGCGTTTTTTGCACTGTGTTTCTATTACTTTCTTTTAATTTTTTTTTACTTCCCTACTTCTTCTCCTGACTTTATTTTCTACTTCTACATTTCCCACAACCAGCTGACTCACCGGTGGTCCAACATCCTGGACCGGAAGCAGGACCTGCTGGACCTGCTAGGTGTTGAGGTTGTGGGGCTTGGTGAGTAGCTAATTATATTACTATTGTGTGTTCTGTTCTGTTCTGTGTTGTTGCGAAAATATTTTTTTTCCCAAATAGCAAGAATGCTGCTGCTGCTTACATGCAGGTAATTTACGTTTAAAAATCTTATATTATGTGAGTGTTATTCTTCTAGACAGGTGCTCGGCGCCACTAATCTTAATTGTTTGCAACTTTGCACTTGCTTGGGCTGATTATGTAAGAGAGGTTAGAGAACTTAAGTTAGGTTAGATAGAGAGATTCCTTTCCTTTGTCCTGTCACTAAGATAGTGGTGGTAGGTAGGTAGTTATTATAGTTAGTTACTTAGTATTAGTTGGTAATTTTTTAGCGGTTCGCGTGACGCGTCCTCCATTACGTGCTGCTGACTCCAATCCTCAGTAGAACCTTTCGTAGTTTGTTAGTGAGTGAATAATATAACAACTCATCAGCACAACAGCAGCAACCAACCAACAATTTGGTGAATGCAATATGCATGCGTCTATCTATGCATTTTTGTGGACTAAAATAAATGGAAATGCAGACTTAGTGAACAAGTGGCCCGTCAAAGGGGGTTGATTCATTGATGATTGCGAATGAGATGGGAACTTAGAAGAAGCAAATATAATTTTTGGCAATTCATTCCAATGTCTTTGGAATAGGTGGGCTAGGTGGCACTAAGGTTTTGGACTCTGGAATTGGAATGGAACACTGGATTAATAAATAAAATAACTAGACGGTCCGCGATCGCGATACTACTAGTCGATCAGATTAGATAGGTCAATTTTATTGCACTTGTTGTTTCCTGTCAAAAAATCTTTTAGAGCGTTTTAAAAAAATATTTATTATTTGTTTCACACCAGTCAATTTTTGTCTCTTTATTATGTCTTACATGATCAGCATCCAGGGGCAAGAAGACTACGGGGTCTGAGGCAGGAGCTGAAGATGCCTCCCAGGGCCAGGATCGCTCCTCTACACAGGGCTCTGCTGCTGGACCCAGTAAGTCCTCCTGATGTTAATATTAATAATTATATTTCCCTAACTTTTACTGCACCTCCATTTTTTCAAATTATTATTTCCGTTTCCTAATTCTAGTTTTTACCAAACCTTCTTCGATCTATCTGTTTCTAAATTCTTGTTATCCCTGCATTACCTACCTACTTTGTTATTATATTTCTAGTGCCTGTTTTTTTTTACACATCCATCTAACTGTCTGTAGCTTGCCCAGTTGGCCACTCTTTCTTTTAAAAAAAAAGTTTTAAAACTCAGATTCACCAATAGCTCTAGCCACTGAGTCCAGTCCTTTGGGTTGTCCTCTTCTTGAGAGGCTTTTCGAAAATTGCCAACAAAATGCCCAACCATATATTTTACTATTTTTGATAGGATAGGACATACTACTGTCTACTCTACTCTAGTACCCGATTTGTACTAGTGATGTGTGTGATGTCTGTATGTATTGTATTTTCAATCTTGCTAGTGAAAACAAAAAAAGGGTCGAGGTGTATATGGCATCTATGTTTTTTCTAGGCGTACCGACCACCAGTGCCGGGGCCAGTGCCGGGGCCAGCGGCGGGGCAGGCGACGCCAGCCAGGAGGGAGCAGATGCAGCAGCTGCAGGGGTGGGTGAGCCAGCACTGGCAGGCGGTGGTAAGGTATATTCCTTACTTAAGGACAATACACACTCGCTGCAAGGGTGTACACTGTACTGTTGAGAGAGACTAAGCTGTTGTGAACAACGATTGAAGACAACACCCTTTACTTAGCAATAGCAATAGCATTAGCGGCGGGAGTTGAGTAACTAATGGCCTCTTCTATCTGACTTCAACTCAGCTGGGAAAGTTTTATGAAGAAGACTAAGAGTCAGACGACCTTGATGGATGGGTTGAACGAAAAGGGAAAGAAGGATGGATGGAGGAAGGACAGGTGACATGCAATATATGAAGGGCAGAGTAGAATGCGTGGGATGCATAGGTGTCTGATGGGAATCGGATGCATGGGTGGTTGAAGGATGGGTGAAGGTGAAAGAAAGGATGCCTGCCTGGGTGGGTGAATCTGTATGGGTGATAGGAATCCTCTGGGGGGTTTGATGGGTCAAACTCAAAGGCAAGCAAGGAAGGTTTAAAAAAATTACAAATGTATGTTGTTGGTGAAAGGTTTGCTGAGAGATTAAGAGGAATGATAGCCATGTTTACTTTGTATGGATGGATGCCTGGATGGTAATCAATCATAGAATAGGTGGAGACTGTCACTGGATGAAGACAATGTAAAAGAAAAATAAACCGTGCCAGAGTAGCAAAGCCAAGGGTTAAGAATAGAAAAAGATTAGAATAAAACAATATAATGCTAGAAGAGCAATGCAATGATACATGGAAAAATCGCTGGGAAGAGAAACAAGGACTGTTTTTTTCAAGGTTTTTGATTCAAGGTTGTATTTCAGAATACTCCCTTGACATACAGTATTTTGCAAGCACAGCATATATATTGTGTATGTATGTACCCATACCCACCCATTATCAATCGCCTTCCCCCGACTCTGAGGCCCACTCCCTACCTATGTCATTTTCAACCGTGTCAGCCTGCCATGGGTGGCCTATCGGCTGCATGGTTACACAATCAATCAATAGTACCTCACGTCATCCCATATACAATCATTCAGATCAGATGTCATCTGCCTTGTTGTAGTCAGGGTGAAAGTGAAATTGAGCAGTTGCCATTGATGTAACAGAGTATGGCCATAATAGAAAAATAAGATAATTGTGTAGTTGTACACTACAGCTGCCCCACCTGCAGACAGTAGTAAATAGAAATAAAGTGAGTCTGCGACACGAGTATGTCTGTCTAGGGCGCAAGCTGACTGAGCTGGCATGCCTGCAAGGTTAATTTAGCTAAACAAGAAAGAGAGAAGACTTGTCTTCTCCATAGTGCCAAGTAGTAATGCCTGAAACGCCCACAAATGTTAGAGGCCAAGGAAGTGGGAGGATACCACAAATGTTATTTACTGTGCTTGATAGTGCTACTGTGCCACTATAATTATGTGTATAATTAATTGTGTTACCGTTTTGCTAAGAGTATTGGTTACAATTGTCTTTTTTCTTTCTTGATATAGCTACTCCTTCCCAACTGAAACCACCAAACAGGAAGGAATTAGCAGACATGGCCTGGCAACAGAAGCTGGAGGCCATCCGTACTGAATAACCGCAGCTGGTGGTTCTGGGGGAGGAGGAGGAGGCGGCAGCAGCTGCAGCCTCCTCCAATGCCCTGGCCCCAGCCAGGCCCCCCCAGTGCCTCTAGTGGTACAGCGCCGTGGTCTGGCAGACGCTCGCCGTACCTCTTCTTTGAACACTTCTGCCCATCCCTGTGCATGCAACTGCAAAGCATTTAAGCGCCGCATGCTCCTCCGGATGGCGCACCTAGAGGAGACCCTGGAGAGTAACAAGATCCGGCAAGCCCGCCGCTAGAACTCCGTCGCCTTGCCCCTTTTTTAATCTTTTTTTTGGTGGGTGGGAATTGGGCATTGAGGAAAAGTTGAGGTTTATGGACAATGGACATTGAACTCTTATGGACATTGCTTGGGGTTAGGGAGAGGGATGGGTCAGGTGTTGTGTTTTTTTTTCATTAGTTTATTTGTTAGGGGAATAAAATATTTATAGTTTACATATGATGTAAATCTTTTGTGAGGGGTTACTCTTTTACTTCACATGGTTTCCTTTCCAGGGCCGCAGCCAGTTTTTGATTGAAATAATCTGCCGATAGTATACCACACCAACAGATAGATGTGGTGCCCTCACTTGTGACTTGTCCTACTAGTACTGCCAGTCTCTCCTCCTAGTCTATGTAGTCTGCAACTAAATCCCTTATGGACTCGGAAGGGTGTGGGTGTGTGAATTAATGAATTAATTTCCATATTATTAATTATGCCTCCCCCAAACTTCTTCTCTTACCTGTGATTGATGTTTATTTATACTTAGGCGAAGCGGTGGCTGCATGGTGATGGTTTGGTTTCCCAAGGTGCCATGGTGGTGGTAGTAATAGTAGTAGAATGCACTGACAGTAGAATTTGCAAAAATAGAAAATGAGACAGTCAGTCACCTGAGGGAGACTCGGGAACGAGTAGTAGACTACAGTACACAAGAAGACTGCCAAACAAGAAACCATGATGATGATAAGCAATGCTAAAGTAAAATAAACCAGAATGCCTGGAGGGCTGGCCTAGTACAAGTTACAAACTGAAGTCGACTCTAGCTATGATGATGAAGCGGAAAAGCGCCTTAGTAACCTTTAGTGCTGGAACTAGGATGATGATTGATGACTCGATGCTGGCAATCAATTATACTATTATGATGGATTATTTATATTCCTCTGGGAAAAAAATTGACTATTGAATACTGTTCATGGGTGGGCAATCTAATATTGCCAGTGTGGGCTAAAGTGAAGTATATATACTTAGAGCAGAAGAAGATCTTCGCCCTGTCTTGAGTTAGTGTTGCTTTCACCACATCCGCTCCAGCAAGTGTGTGATCAATATTGGTGTAAATTTAATTTAGTCACACCTCAATATAAATCACACAGCCCAGGGGAAGAGGGTTATGGTTTGATGAATGGTTGGGAAGGGGGGTTTGAGGGAAAGGTTTGACAAAGACAAACACTACACATGGACAACACACAATCTTGGCAGCCAACCATCATAAATCTGTTAAGGGAGAAAAAGGAAATGCATGCATGATGATGACTTGATGAGTAGTACTAGACTAGAAGTACAGGGCACCAGTATATTATTAATTATCATTATTATGCAATTGCCTTGCCTGTCTGCCCACAGAGAGACCCAAGTTACATACATTTTATGTTCTGTTGTACCGGGCTTCCTTTTAAAGCTAGCAAAGAAAATTAAAAAATATCTGTAGGAGTCAAATATAAGCAAGCATAATAAACAACAACACACACAGTCGTAATGATTATAGAGAAAAAATGAATCAAATACAATGATACTATAATTATGGTCAATTTGGGAGTTGCATCTCGGCATTCCTCTTGATCCTTCCTTGGACTGCCTGTTAGTCAATGCCTGCCTGGCGGATGCAGTTTGGTTAGGTAAGTGTGAGTTGTTTTTCCCAGGGTAAAGGCCGGCCTGTAAGTGTAGATGGAAAAACAAAAAGGATATTGAAAAATCAAGGAGAAAAGTAAAGTTAAACTGCATAAATTAAGGAGGAGTGCAACAAGAAAACTTTCGGAGGCGGCATGGCTAAATCATGTCTACTCTGTTTCCAGCAGTTACCTCCAACAACAGGAGCAGGCCCACCCACCCAACCTCCACTTAGCTTAGATTTTGAGCCAGACAGCACTGAGCACACATACACACACACAGCAACATAGCATTTTCCAAATTAAGTAACAAAATCAATGCACCGCTGTCAGTCATACCACCACACTCGCCTCCACCACTACACAGACATGTAGGTCTGGTGGTGTGGTTGTTATTTACCTTTTAGGCCACTTCATGAAATGCCCCGAGTTATTCCATCAATCATCTCCGATTCTACTGACTGACTGCGAGTATGGTATGGTCATCATGGTGTCCAACTCTGTAGTGTCCCGAGTGAGTCCAGAATCAAAAAAGCAATGGATCGGCCTGCAGTAGTACAATTTTGCTATTGAACAACAAGAAGGGAAACATTGACTTGAGTCACTTTTTTGTGTGTAGATCAAATACTAGTAGACATCATGTACAACAACAAAAACACCAATCACTCAGAGTCAGTGTGCAATTCACATAATTTACCTGTTCTTCCGGGGCAGTCCCTCTAGGCTCGGAAAGGAAGATAGATATACTCAGGTTCTTTGGAGGGACTCGACGAGGCAGGCACACATTTCACATTTGTTGTACTATTCTCCGTCCAATGTCTGGTTTGAGGGAAATGGATTTAGGGCGAGTCGGAGCAGGACTCAGAGGAGTGGACTTACTTCTTCACTGACTGCACACAGTTGCAACTCCAATCTGGCAATAAAAGATTAAGACGGTGGTGATGGATTTGTTGTGATTCGAACCAGAAAGACAGTGACACACACAAATAATAAAAGTAAATAGTATTCCTTAGCTATATCTTTTTGGGAGGCTTTTTTTGGGGCATCAAAGCAAAAAAAAAAGGTAACTCGAAAGCCTAGTTGTCAGGGAAGTAGAGCTCACCCTCAAAATCTGATGGTTCACCCAGAAGTAGGTCATCTAACACACTACTACTAAAAAATTGGAACAGGTGTGGAGGAAGGACTATTGCCTAGAGGCCAAACTTAGGCTTAGATATAAACAAAAAACTTATTATACTGCCATAACTCATGCCAAAGGGGCGTATTATGCGACCCGCATTGATGCCGCTAGGAATAACTCGAAGGAGATTTTCTCCATAGTCCGTAGTTTTCTGACTCCCGAGGCACAAACGAGTATTCCCCCTCTTCTACTTCATGGTGTGAACAACTGTCCAACTTTTTCTTGGAGAAAATCCGCTCTATTCAGGCATCTTTTCCCTCCGACAGTTTGGATTCAGGTCGCCCTCTGGCAGATAGAGTGTGCCCTCCTCCCTCTCAAACTTTAGCTGCTTTTGCCCCTATTGATCTATCTAGCTCCCTTAGAATTGTTAAAAGTCGGAAGTCTGGTTCACCATCAGACCCTTGTGCTGCTAGAATTTGGCCGCTGTTGCGGAGACGGTCAACCCAGAAGTCAAAAGACTTATTAACTTGTCCCTTCAGGAAGTGTGTGTTCCGCATGCTTGGAAGCAGGCCAAGATCTTGCCCCTCTTGAAAAAGCCCTCTCTTGACCCTATGTGCCCTGGGAGCTACCGCCCTATCTCCCTCTTGCCTAGTATGGCTAAAGTCTGCGAAAAAGTAGTGAACAGGCAGCTGACGGAGTTTATAGAGGATGCTGGCCTACTCCATCCGGCTCAGTCGGGATTTAGGGCCAACCATAGTACCGAACTCGCCTTGGTGGAAGTCTCTGAGATTATCCAGGAATGCTTGGATGCTGGTGGGAGGGCAGCCTTGATTTTGCATGACCTCTCGGCGGCATTTGATACGGTTCCTCATTCACTATTGCTGACCAGATTGGCTGAGATAGGTATCACTGGTACGGCCTGGTGCTGGCTTAAATATTTTCTGGAGGACCGCATGCAGCAGGTCTGGCTTCCTCCAGCCTCATCCCTGCCCCAGAATGTAGACACGGGGGTCCCACAGGGTTCTTCCCTGAGCCCTCTCCTCTTTAATATCTGTGTCACGCTCCTAGTTCAATTGGCAGAGGATCTGGGTGCTAAAATCATCGCTTATGCTGATGACACCCACCTTCTGTTCACTTGGAGTAAAAATGAGGATTCTGTTGATGCTGCCCAAAAATGCCTGACTTCAGTTTTTCACTGGTTGTCCTCGGCACAGCTCAAGTGCAACGAAGAAAAATCCGAAATCCTTCTCTATGGGAAGTTTCCTCCCATATACCCAGACTTCACAGCGAACGTGCAGGAAGAGCGGCGCAAGTTCATGCCCGTCAAATAGAAACTGAGAGACGCCCAGATCGACTACGCACTCCTCTACCCAGCACGCTTGAGAGTCACCCACCAAGGCAAGCAGACGTTCTTCACAAAACCACACCAAGTGGAAGACTATTTAAAAAGGCTTAAGCGTAACATTGGTCCTGCAACCGCACCGGACCCCTGGGCACGATTGAGATCCCCATCTGCGGAGTAAATGGTACTGGAGATAAAAAGGGACCGTCTCGCTGTTCCGGATGAAGGGACTGAGATGCTGCGACGTCACCAGACTCCTGAACATCCCTGTTTCCAGGAGCAAAGAGACCTTTCAGTGAATACCAGAGCAGCGACGTCATGGCCTATCACACAGCAGAAGACAGAGAAGTGACAATAAGGGGCCATAAGAATGAGTCATCGGGCACCCCTGCCCACTCGGGGTGAGAGCATTACATCGCTCTGCTTCCCTGCGTGGGTGGGGAGGAAACGTGCATGACCCTAGGAGTTCCCCCCCGAGGGTGTTCCCCTGTTATGCAATACTGCAGCTCCAAGCGCAGTGGAAACAGAAAGTTACTGGGGTTAAGGGAGGGGGAGGGGAAAATGTTCCTGGCATGATTGGGATGCTTCAGTGGGATGGGGTGGGTAACGGGTTGTTCTTTAAATCAAATTGCAGCACACATGCCACGAGTGATAATTTCATGTGCGGTGGGTCCTCCCAGGTTTCACAGGCGATCGACACTGCTACAGTAGTGACCCAATTAACACACTACGGACTATGGTTAGTGTAACGACTCCCCACGATGTGAAAATTCTTTCTTGGAACGTCCGAGGGCTGGGAAATCCAAGGAAACGCCGCCAGGTGCTAGCGTACTTAGATAGGCATCAGACACACATAGCTTTGCTTCAGGAGACTCATATCAACCGTAGCTGTAACAACACATTTGCTAGCCGCTGGGCGGGATACAGAATTTTCTCCTCCTATTCATCCTATTCCAGAGGGACTGCTATACTTGTCAAGAAAAATCTCCCCTTTGCCATGGTTGGCTCAGCATCGGACCGGCATGGCCGATACTGTCTGGTCTGGGGCAGGCTGGGCACGGAATCTACCACATTGGCATGCTGTTATGGACCTAATGTAGACTCCCCGGAATTCTTTTACACATTATGGGGCAAGATATTGGAGATCGGGTCCACTCATTTAATCTGGGGAGGTGACTTTAATGTAGCGCTTGATCCAACATTAGACAGATCTAATCCTGCCCCGCACCATTACACTGGGTCGCAGAGGGTGATGCACGACATAGCGGAGACTGGTGACCTGCTAGATGCGTGGCGCCACCTTCACCCCAATGCCAGGGAGGGCACACACTACACGACCAAATTCGCCTCTTGGGCCCGCCTTGACTACTTCTTAATGTCGCGCGGTCTGGGACCCTCGATCATTGGCGTCACGCACCTGGCAAGGACATACTCAGATCATGCGCCTGTTCAGTTGTCCCTCACACCCCCAGGTTATAATGCCCCGCGACGCAACTGGCGGCTACAGCCCCTGGCCCTGCTGGATACGGTATTCCACGATGAGGTGGGACAGGAAATCCAGGAGTTTATACAGAGGAACAGGGGGTCAGTTGATAGGGTTGACACAATCTGGGAGGCCCTCAAAGTCACGATTAGGGGAACATGCATTTCCAAGAGTTCGGGGGTCCTACGTGACATACAGCGCACACTACAGAGGCTAGAAGGGGAGATCAAACAACTTGAGACAAGACTTGCTGACGTCTCTGACAGTCGAACCCAACAGGAGCTACGTGAGAAATTGACTGAATACACTGACACTGCTGACAGGGAGGTGAAATATAGAGGTAAACACTGGGTGGCCAGAAGATACGGGGAGGGCGAGTGCCCTGGGAAAGTGCTGGCTGCAATGATACGAAAACCCCAGTTTTCCAATAATGTACTTGAAATCAGGGGCCCCGACGATGCTAACTACAGAGACACCCCGGACATACTCCGTATCTTTGCAACACAGTATTCCTCACTGTACACATCGCAGAGACACCATGACCTCGACTTAAACAGCTACCTAGAAGACGTGGCGTTAGCATGGCTGGGCGACTCCCAACGGGAATTCCTCAGCGCCCCATTTGAGCTGGACGAGATCCGAGAGGCCATCATGCACACGAAGTCAGGGAAAGCCCCGGGCCTCGACGGTCTCCCAATAGAATTTTATAAAACATATATAGACTCCCTAGCTCCCATCCTTAAAGAAGTCTACGAAGATGCTCTGGATAGCGGTACGCTTCCCCTGTCTATGCGGGAGGCCCTCATTATATCCCTGCTTAAACCTGGGAAGCCAGCCAACCACTGCGACTCCTATAGGCCGTTGTCCCTTATTAACAGCGACACCAAAATACTGGCCAAAGTCCTTGCTAACAGATTGAACTTACTCATGGAGAAGCTGGCACTCCCCGACCAGGCAGGCTTCATCCCCGGTAGGGCGACCACGCATAATCTCCGCACGTTCTTCTCCATCTTACATACTGTCAATCCTGATCTGCCGCTCGCTGCGATATTCCTGGATGCCACCAAGGCGTTCGATTCAGTCGAATGGGACTATTTAATCGGAGTACTGCAGCGAATGGGCTTTCCTCCTTTGTTCCTATCATGGATTAAGCTACTCTACTGTCGCCCTACGGCTAAGGTCCTCATCAATGGGCAGATGTTGCCAGCCTTCTCTATTACTAGGGGCACCCGGCAGGGATGCCCGCTGTCCCCCCTGTTATTCGCCCTAGCGGTCGAACCACTGGCGGCCAAGCTGCGGCAACACCACTCAGACAAAGCGTTCTGTAGCATCCAGCGCCGAATATTGCTATCGCTTTATGCGGATGACATCACCCTGTACGTCCGAGATCCACAGATTAATCTAAATCCGCTCCTACGGGAATTTATCGTCTTTGGGACGCTCACAGGCATCCACATAAACTGGGGAAAGTTGCAATTCTTCCCTTTGACTGCTGGTGTTACGCCATTTCCTCTTGACTTCCCGCATGAGTGGTGCCACTCAGACATGCGATACTTGGGGATTTGCATTACCACTGACAGGGAAGAGCTCATGCGTCTCAGTTATGGAAGGGCGTTGGATCACATTGCAGGCAACGTCACCCGATGGATCTCTCTCCCCCTCTCATTAGCTGGGCGCGCCTCGCTGATCAAGATGGTGGTCCTCCCACAGCTGTTGTACCTATTCCTCAATATCCCTTACAATCCCGGCCGCCACTTCTTCAAAACCTTGCGAACGGAGATGATCAGACTGGTATCGGGGGGCAAGCAACCACGAATGCAATGGAACACGCTAACCAGGCCCTATTCTCTGGGGGGCTTCGATGTCCCGGATTTTGAGCTCTATTACATCTGCGCCCAGGCGCATTACGCTCATTACTGGTTCCACCCTCCCCGATACATGCCACAGGTGGCCGTAGAGCACTGGCTGGCTGACCCTATGCCCTTGATGGGCGCTATATGCGATAATCCATCCCTGAGAGACAAAACACCCAACACAGTAACTTGTACAGTTAATGCATGGCACCGTATATCAAGGCTCTTACAGAGCCCTATGATCTACGCCCCACTGCTTCCATTGACGTACCATCCCCGTGTGCAGCTCTTGCAGGAAACAGGGTTCCACCTGCTCTTAAAGTGGACTGGCATCACAACATGGGGCGACCTCTACCATAATGGACAGTTTCGGCCGCTGACGCATATATTTCAGGAGACTCAGCCATCGCCCCTTGACGTATTCCTTTATGCACGATTGAGGCATGGCCTCCGCTCCATCACCCCGGACTTTCCTCGGGAACCTCCCACTCTGGCTCCTTTACAGCTGGTACTGCGAGCGCTCACCCCGAGGCACATAGTATCCACACTCTACCACACCATACATACGACACAGGAAAGGTCACCCTGCCCCTCCCGAGCACACTGGGACTTAGAACTCGGGTATGAACTCAAGGATGAACAGTGGACATACTGCTGCCTGCAAACAGAGCAAACATCATCAAGCAGTAGATTGCGCATCACACACTTCAAATTCCTACACCGGTTGTACTATACCCCTGTAAAAATGCATAAATACAAGCTGAGGGACAATGATCGGTGCGCAAGATGTAATGCTCCAAGGGCAGACTTCCTTCATCTGGCATGGGAGTGTCCCGAGGTGCACGCATACTGGGAGCAGGTGTTTCATGCCCTTGAACAGATGATGTTGCTGTCCTTGGAGCGCACACCCCTGATAGCCCTGCTTGGGTACACGAAATCTGTTGCAAAAACATATCGCGGCTACCTTGCTATTGCTTTCCTGATGGCTAAACGCCGCATTGCGTGTCGATGGGGCAGAGGGCGAGTGCCAAAATTCAAGGATTGGATTTCTGACTTACTATATTGTCAAGAGCAGCTCACCACCTATGCAGATTTACTACCCAGAGCCTCACGTCCGAGGGACATCTGGGCTCCCCTAACGAATTACCTGCTACAACATCCCCCACAGGCTGCAGAAGCAGACCCAACAGGTTAGACGCCGCGCTGACGTACCCCTCCTGAGCCTCCTGGTGTAAACATAATCTCATAGCTCAAACCCTTGACATACTCATGACTCCCTCCTCTTCCAGATGGGAACTGATAACGGGACTAGGGGAATGAGATGTGACGTTTGAATATATTGTGTACTGTTTTTAACGCAGCTAGACATCATGCCTAGTGTGTAGATGTTCATATTGACCAAATTGTGGAACGCTGTAATGAATATTGCAAGGCCCTGTGAAGATGAAGAAGGGCGTCTGGGTGCATTTGTAGAGCTGTTGCTAAATCTGTATGTTATAAAATGCGCCTGCGGGAGTTGGATTGGAGTCCACTGCACGGTATTGTTAACAATCATATGTATGACTTCACATAACTGGTAATGTGTCTGCACTGTTTATTGTAAGAGGAAAAAAAAAACTCAATAAAAAGAATTTTTTTTTTTAAAAAGAGTCTGCCTGGTGCAGGTCTCCAGCCTCCTGTCCACCTGACAGAGCACGAAGACCTCCCAGGCCAGAAGTGGCCTCACCAGGGTCAGTCCTGGGGTGCTCTGACCTCAGAGCTGGCAACCCGTGACCCACTTGTCCTTCCACTGGGGACTGCATCCCCCTCTCACCCCTCTCTCTGGACTCATGCACCCTCCCCACTGGAGCGGTGCGGCCAAATACCAGAGCTGGTGGAATGCTGGTTACAGCAGTCTCCCCCAGCTCAACTGACGCCTTGGGATCCCCCCCAGGGGATGGCCTCCCGATAAAGACTAGGCCCCCCTCCTGGTGTTCACTCATGGAACCAACCAGGCCTTGGGAATGGGTTTCAGGCACCTCAGGACACAGTCCACTCCCACTCCTTCTCCTTTGAGACAGGACATGGGACCCTACACCCCTCCCACTACTCTGGGACCTTTCTGGGCTACCACCACCCTCCCCTACCTTACTTGGTTGGGGAAAACCTGAGCCACCTCCTTTAGGATCACCCCCAGAGGCCTCTTCAGACCCTCTGGAATCCACCAAAAGGTCCACCTCCAGTGTGATCTCCCTGGGGTCAGATAACTCACACTCCACCAGGCGTTGGCATAGCTCTGGAAAACAGGGACTTAAAATATGCTCTCCACAAGTTGAATCATACAACCCCACACAGGTGTGAACCAAGCTATCCTTTGCCTTACCATCCAGTGCCTCGCACACGTACCCCACACCCCTCTCCTGAGATTGGCAAGACAGTGTCTGACTGTCTCTGTCACTCAACCCACACTCTTCTGGGTGGTCTCCACACTCACACACCAGGACTTCTACCATGGGGGAACCCCTCTCCCTGCATCTCTCATCTAGAGTCAGTAGAGTGCCCGGCCCACCACTAGGACTATGAACCCCTAAGCCAGTTCCCCAATCCACCTCAGGGACACTACGCACCGCTGGAGCTACCTCATATCCTTGAACCCCCTGGTGAATGCTAACCCCCTCCTTCAAGTCAGGTGCCACATCTCTGGGTGTGTGTACTGCTCCCTCAGCACTAGATAGCTCAATTTTACTGCCACCATCTGAGCTGGACTCCACCTCCAGCCCAGCCAAGCTCGCTTTCTGAGCTACACACATTTCTTTTTCTTGGGCTAAGACCCTCTTGGTCTCAGCCCTCTCGAGCTCCTCATCAAGCTCTCTCAGCCTCTGCTCACAAGCCAGAAGCCAGCCATCTTTTTCTGTTTCTCCCTCACTTTCAGAGAAGTCCTCCTCCTCAAACTCAACTGGTAGTGTTGGCCCCCAGCGGGGTAACTCATAATGAAATAGGGATGCCTCTAGATCCCCCTGGATCTTCTCTTCACAGGCAGCCCCCTTTCCTTGCAGAACATACATAGCTCCCTCATTGTGTAGATGAACATGTGCCAGAAGTCAAGTTCCATTTTGCAATAACTAACCAGTGTCTCAGTATCAAAAATACTCCCAGGAGGACACCAGAAAACAGAAAAAAACAGTATGTGGTTGTGTATTGGTCTGCACTATACTAGTAGTGTACACCAATCACTGTATGTAAGACACAAATGAAGTCCAGATCCTCACCGCTGACCACCAATGTTAGAAATGGGGGTCTCTAGTTGGCAGAGGTAGGTACCTTTGTCCAAATATGGGCCCTTGCTTCTAGTCAGGGAAAGGGGTGGATACACTCCTAAAATAACCCCTGCTCACCCCCTTGGTAGCTTGGCACAAGCAGACAGGCTTATCTCAGAGGCAGTGTGTAAAGCATTTGTGAACACATACAGTAACACAGTGAAAACACTACAAATGGACACCACACCAGTTTAGAAAAATAAGTCATCTTTATCTAAACTCAAAACAAGACCAAAGGACAAAAATCCACAATACAGTAATAAAAATATGACTTTCAGATGGTAGAAATAGTTCAGTTCAATGCAAGTTGTAAATGCAACACTTTTCTCAAAAGTACCTTAGATGCGTCACGCAAAGCAAACAAAATGGCCGCAGGGAAGGTGATGCGTCTGTTCCTTACACTCAGGGGAGGTGATGCGTTTATTCCTTACTGCGGCGCAGGGGAGGTGATGCATCAGTTCCTTACTGCGTGGGGAGTTGATGCATCTGTTTCTTACTGCGGACCCCAAACGATGCGACAGTTTTGGCGCCTCAATGCGATGCGTCGATCCATTACGATGCGTGTCTTCGTGCAGCCGCACAGCAGGCTTGCGTCGGGATCGGTGTGGCGGCGGCGATATCTCAAGCCGCGGCAGGCGCTGCGATGGTTTCTTCGGCGATGCGTCAGAAAACCAGTGCTGATGCGACACGCTTCTTCGGTGTTGCGTTTATTTCCCAGCTCCCAGCGACAAACAGTCTCCAGAGGTCCTAAACAGCAGCAGGCACCTCTTTGCAGGTTGGAATTCCCAGCAAGGGAATTGAGGGGAGCTGGTGGTGAAGTCTTTGTGTCCCTGAGACTTCAGAACAGGAGGCAAGCTCAGTTTCAAGCCCTTGGAGATCTTTATTCTAGCAAGTGACAAAGCAAACAGCAAAGTCCTTTTTCTCCTTTCCTTGGCAGCAAGCAGCCACTGCAGGCCAACCCCAGACAGCAAACAGCACAGGGGCAGTATTCCTCCTCAGCTTATCCGGCTCTACTCCTTGGCAAAGGTTTCCTCTTGATTTCCCAGAAGTGATCTAAAAGTCTGGGGTCTGGGCCTCTCTTTTTATACACCAAAATCCTTTGTTCTCTGAAGGCAGAGAGTGTCTGTACCCAGCCAAAACCAGTTCTGTGGGTCACTTTGCAAGTGCACAACAACCTCCTTTGTCAGTGTGAGCCATGGCTTCAGACACACCACAGGGGGGCGGAGCCGTCATTGTGGAAGGCAGGCACAGCCCTATTCAGGTAAAGATGCTACTCCTCCCACCACTCCAAATGCAGACCAAGCCTATTCAGCCCAGCCCTGACTCATCAGACTTCTGGAGCCACTGCCCTGCTCCGGCCCCTGTCATCCAAAAGCCAGACATGCAATACACAAACCTAGCAGAGGCACACTGGATGGTTAGGCAAGAAAATACCTACTTTCTAAAAGTGGTATTTTCAAACACAGAATGTAAAAATCATCCTCACTAAAAGATGCACTTTAACATTCTGAGTTCAGGCATACTAAACTTTATTTTCTTACCTTGCTCCCAGGGTCAGTTATGTTTATAAGATGTTATTAACAAACTCCCCATTCTGGCCTATGGGAACAGATAGCCTTGCAATAGTGAAAAACAAAATTGGCAGTATTTCACTATCAGGACATGCCACACACATCAGGGCATGTCCTACTTTCCACATACAATGCACCCTGCCCACAGGGGTACCTTGGGCCTACCTTAGGGGTGACTAACATGTAGAAAAGGGAAGGTTTAGGGACTGGCAAGTGTGTGCACTTCCCAAGTCGACAAGGCAGTCCCAGACTGCACACAGGCTCTGCAATGGCAGGCCTGAGTCACATTTTACAAGCTGCTTCTGTGGGTGGCACAATTAGTGCTGCAAGCCCACCAGCAGCATTTGGTTTACAGGCCCTGGGCACACATAGGGGCATATTATCAAGCCCAATTTTGCCGCTTTAGCGGCCGTTTTTCTCTGAAAAGCGGCGATTTAAATATCGCTCTATCATCAAGGACACGGTAACGCGTGTTTCCTTGAGTTAGCAGCCGTCTTTTCTCCACTTTGCATGTCAGCGATTATTATCGCTAATGACATGCAAAGTGGGCGTTCCTCACAGAACAACATGGGTAAACATCGCTACAACTGCATCGCGATATTTACAAGGATGCTCCAGACCCGCGAATCGATGATCAAAGTCGCGCTAATGCCCCTTTATCGCAGGATTTTAACACCTGCTATTAATCCGACTTAGCCATCTGTAACATGGGAGGTGGATCTCAGGGCTAAGTCCACACCTGCCTATTATCAAGGTTTACATTATCGCAGGTCATTTTTTGCTGCTTTTCTCACTCTAATGCATGTTATCACCCTCTATCACTGGATTTCACATCGCCTGGGTGAAAAGCGTTAATAATACGTCGATAACCCGGCGCTGAAATCCAGCGATAGACCGCGATAATGAAAATCATGCTATGCGTGATTTGCGATAATTATCGCATGTGCTTGATAATATGCCCCATAGTGCACTGTACTATGGTCTGACAAGTAAATCAAATGAGCCAATCATGGAATCACTAATCCCTAACAATACTTTACAGGGAGAGCATATGCACTTTAGCACTGATCAGCAGTGGTAAAGTGCCCAGAGTCAGAAAACCACCAACATCAGGTAAGAAAAAATACAGGAGGAAGGCAAAAAGTTCTGGGATGACCCTGAAAAAAGGGCCAAGTCCAACAATCATCCATCATGCACCTCTTTCCAAAGATTGATGAGAAGATAAGAGAATTTGGTGATAATACTGCTATGGAAAACTCTGGATGCTGCTACTGTGCTTCGACATCTGCAATCAGAGTTTAACCTGTTATGGGGCTTGAACAGGCTCGTTTTAAATAATATCCTTATGATTCTAGAATATTATAACCTTTTTCTCCCTGTACTGTTGGAACTATTTGCAGCCATTACAGCATGCAATGTTCCATCCTGCCATTTCACCTTACATAAGTCTTCGGCATATGGTTTAGGATTTTTGATTGGATTTGGTTTTTTGGAGAAAGATTGTTCAGTCACTGGTTTTAGACCACTTTTCTGTTCCCAAAAGTATCACTCGGTCACCCATAACACGCGTTGTGCTCACAGTGAATACAATTCTGACAATCCAGATTTCTGTGAAGAACAGGTTTAGTTATCAATCATTTGAAGTAAGCACGCTCCATGATTTGTTGGCAAATAGTTTTTGGACTTAGAGCAAGTACTATTTTATTGTCCTGCCTCATATTAGTTGCAGGATGGATAAAAAGCAGTAGATAACATTTCAATCATCTAAAATTTTATTTGCTGTTTTGTATTTATTTATTTATTTAGGTTTTTTTTCTTTAAAGATTTGGAGTGATCTGTTTATAAGACTCTGGGGCCGATTCCGATGTCGTTCGGAAACTGTTCCAAACAAATCGGTCTCGGAATCGTTTCCGAATGAATTGGGTCCTGCAAGTCCAAATGACAGATTACGATGCTTCCCAACATCGTTCGGTCGGACTCCCATTGAAAAAAGGGGTGAAAAAAGGGGTGGTCGGGGAAAAGCTTGTACCCTGTGGCAGGCACCCAATAGTGCCTGCCACACTGTGCATAGTTGTGAAGAGGGGTCCCATGGGTACCCCAACGGGACTGATTCGGAAGGCCCCGGGTGAAGGGGGGCCTGCTATGGGCCCCCAAAGTCAGATTCTGACAGCCGTTTCGTGTCAGGCAAACCGAATCGGAACGGCTGTCCGAATCGGTCATCGTAATCGCTTGTTTGGAAACCATGTCCATAAAGCTGTACGATTCGGCTCCGAAAGACTCAGCCTGTCCGAATGCCTTTCAGAACTGAATCGGACAGCCCGAACGGTTTCCGGGCATCCTAATCGATCATTAGGAGATGTGTACGATACAGTCGGAAACAAGGGTTCCGAATCGGATTCTGAGATACCGAATCCCATTCGGAGCCTTTCCGAACGACATCGGAATCGGCCCCTTAGTGCTCATGCCACATCTATTGTCACAATTTTGATGCTGCAAAAAGGTGGCAAGGTTTGGGTAGATTTTGACCTGTTATTGTAACAACCACCTTTGCTAATTTGAAGAATAATGAGGTCATTTATACCCTCACCAGTGGCCTGTCAGGTCAGTGAAGGCTATTGCCTTTGTTCCCCAGTGGAAAATCGCTTACCCTATTTAGAGATCCACACATTCCTGGCAGAAATCTCTAAGCCTTCATAAAAACTGTCACTGATAGTTATTCTGAAGGTGAAAGAATTTTGCAAGCTTCCACCATGTTTGTTGCACCCACTTAGCAAACTTTTTTGTGTTCTGAGAACAAAAGCTGGAGCTTACACTTGAAAAATATCAATAGTTCTAAGCAGTGGGTTATTTTCTCCATGGACATTGGTACCCTTGATAGATTTTCCTCCATTGCACGTCCATCACATGCAAGAACTCAAGAATGCATCACCCTGCCCTGATTAGGGTACGGTAAAAATCACTGTGACCTTACAGCCCTGTGATATAAGGGCCATTAGGTTAGAGGTGTTCCTCCAGTTTACTTCATAGGGCGCTCCCCACCCACCTAATTCTAAATAACGCCCTATGTTGTCTCTGCTTCTTAGGCAGAAGATGGTCCTTTCCAAACTGTAGTTATAAGCACATTAGTTAAGGGGTTTGGTGCATTGCAACAGTCTTCTAGAGTCATACGTAAGCCATTATTCAATTGCTCTGGAACCAAAATGCTGCTGTTACACTGATTGATTATTGACTCTAGATTACTTTTTAGAATTTTATTTAAGGTGTGGTGTGTGTGATGTTCAAGTCTCTGTTGTGCCATTTACTTGACTAATCAATTGCTATGAATCTTCTAGAGAGCTGAGGACCAAGGGACATTTATAACCGTGGTTCCACCCTTCAAGCTAGATTCAGCAGCATCTGTAGGAAGCATCTGGGTCCTTGTATCCAGAGCCAATCACACTTAGAACTCAGGAAACTGGGCAGTGTTATGATTAAGTAACAATCATCAGCAATTGCTATGCAATTAGGCATTTATCACGTCTTTGTCTTCGTTTCCATGCTGTTCTTTTTTCAACATCTTCTAATTTGCAAGCATAAAAATTAGATTTAGACTCAGCCTATTTTTATTTAAAAATCAAAAACACTTTCCGATGTTAAATTCATTCATATTTTAATTTCTCCATTGATTGAAGTGACAGATTATTTGAATGGGCGTGGCAGGATTGCAAAAGCTCTTAGTCACCCTGGTTAACAGATTTGAAGACCTTCTGGCTCCCAGCCCTCAGTTCTTCACAACCTATTGTGCAGGACAGGGTTACAAGATGAACGTGAGTTACATTGTTAGAAAGGGGTGAGACTACTGATGCAAATAAAATAAAGGTCCTTTTGGTGAACTGAGGAAGTCTCTAAAAGTAAAGGTTCAGCACGCTGTCTAAAGAAGCATCACTTTCTCGGGCTAGGCTCCATCGGGGCCTCATGACAGTTACTCCACCAGCATGCCTTTCTTTGTAGCTGAATTTTAGTAAAATCGCAGAGACTGGCTATAAATATTGCTGTGAAATGAAGGAAACAAGAATTTCAAAGAAAGAAAGGGGGTACACGAATGTCTCATTCCTCCCCTGTCCCCCTCCCCCATGACGACAGTATTACTGTAAGTTACTCATTTACATTTGAGCACTCGGACATAGGCACTTGTTTTGTTAAAGTGTTGTTGATTTGCATTTGAGGCGCTTTTAACCTCAGTTGAATACAGCCAGTTTTCGAATTTTGATTTAGATTTTATTTTATCACTGTTATTAATGCTGTTATTTCATTGTGTGCAGCATTTTATTTTTATTGAGAAATCTTTCAGAAATGTCAGAGAAACTGATAATTCATCCTGTTATTTAATTTTTAACTGAACATTTCCATTTTTATGAGCACCATGACAAACTGCACCTCCATGACATGGCAGATGCAAAAGAACGAAAACATTTCCTAGTGCTTCAGATCATCTTTGACATTTTCTCGCGAAAATAATCTTTTTTTTTGGAAGGGTGGCAAAACGCGATTTGAAGAGAAATGTGATTGCGATTTTCAGTCTTTATTACACGGCAAGTTCCAAAATTAGTCCCTCCCAAGATGAAGAGAGCCATTAGCGAACAGCTAACAGGTGCTCCGAATGAGGAAAGATTGCCTGCCCCAGACTGAGAGGTCTGCCTGTTGATTTATTTGAGAAAGCTGCAGTAGTTAGTGCTTGATTCAGAGCAGGAGTGGAGTTTCTCCACTCTTCATCTCCCAGTGAAGACGAATGGGCTCTCATAATGGACCTTGCCCTGACAATAGGAATAAATGACTGTGATTTCTGAACATTTTCAAGGAGACCTGGAGACTCAATATGCAAAATCCCCTATTCTGTCTTTGAAAGTGCAGCCTTGGATTATTACTGACAGCAAAGATGCGGTTAAAGTAAAGGTCATGCGGGCTATTGACAATAATAAATTCCCAGATTCGGTGTCTTTTTGCTGAGTCCCATTTAAGGCTAAAGATGAAAAAAGAAGCATATGAGAAAATGCTGTGCCCTCATCCAGTGAGCAATAAAAAAATGGCTTTTGTTAACTGTTTCTTTTTTTTCTTTTTCTTAAGAATCAGATTTAATGAATTCAATCTTATGCTGACAAATTCCGACAACTGGTTGCAAAGGAGGCAGTATAATCCCACACCACCCAATTTGCATTAGCATATGTTAAAATTATTGTGCATGATTACTGGCTGTTATGTGTAAGTAATCGACATCATTCCACATTTGAATAAACATTGAATGCAAATGTCTGAGAGGTGATTTGAAGCACATCTGCCTGGGGGGAAATTGTAGGCGTAAAAATCTCTAGGTTTTAGGTGAGTTGTTTTAGCATTTCTAATTTGCTATTTGCCTTATATGAAAAAGGGAACTGTAGACCTGTAATTGTTTGCCACTTAATATAATTGGCAGTAAAACTGCCATGCAGTGAAACCATATGAAGGACTCTGCAGGCAGCAATCAAAATTATCAAGAGAACCCTTTATTATTTTTATTATTTTTATTACTTAAACCGTCAGGGTGTGTGTGCATGTGAAGTGGGACTCTTAGAGCTGATTGCTGTATTTATTTCTGCCATTGTATTGTCAGGTTTTGAGTGTTACAGAGTGGAGATTTCACTTCCCACGCTAGCTTGAACATCGCCGACAAGATGCCATGTAATCATGTTGCCTGTTTAGTACTTTATTTCATTTCGTTCCTAGTGAAGGCCCAAAATATGTACATTTCCTCATGAAGGCCCTAAGAAACTACGGGGGAGATTTAAAAAAATTCACGCAGAGCAGCACCCCAACCGGCTGCGCTGCTTTGGATGACAAGGAGGGAGCATGAAAGCGCCATATCTTCAAATATATGGCTCTCTCCTCCCTTTTCGCTTGCGCCGGCGCTGATTAGAGTTGCTGTGCCCCAAGCACACACCCTAGTGCCATAGCGCCAGGGTGTGTGCATTAGTCTAGCATAGGTTTTGTACAGGAAAGGTACCCTTCCTGTACAAAATACGATGCCCAGGAACAATGCAAAGTTTTTCCCACTTTGTATGCGTACTACACACTGCAGCACGCATGCAAACTCGGAAAAGGAAGGAGAAATGAAAGCATTGCTCGTTCCGTGTACCTACTTGAAAAGGGTGCAGTTTTCTCCCGCTAAACCTAATCTACTTTATTTAGTAAATTCGGTTTAGTGTGAGAAAAAATTGTGCCGCATCAGTGCCAGTCTTCCACGTAAAGGCTGCACCAAATGTACAATGTGGACATTCGCGAAAGCATGGCGGCACAAAAAATAACGTTGCGACGCAACGCAAAATGTCGCAGCGTCACGTAAGCTATGGAAAAAAAACGTGAGGCAGCGCAAATGTGAAAATACACACTGCGAAGCAGAGCAAGCAACGCAAAATGGAATAGAGAGGGTAAAGCCAACAAGCTCTCCAAATAAACAATAAAGACATGGCAGAAACAGCAGCAGGATCATCACAAGTATCCTCACAGGAAGGAGGGCGGAAAAGGAAATTAAAATTCACCCCAGAAGAGGTAGATATCCTAATAGCAGAGGTGACAAAGCAACAGCACCAACTTTTTGTCAATTCCAAGCAACCTCAAGCTAAAAAACAGCATTATGGAGAGAAATACAAAATAAAATCAATGCAGTGCCCCAACAGTGCGAACTATTGATGAGGTAAAAAAAAAGTGGCATGACTGCAAGAGGTGCACAAAAGAGAAAATGGCAGACAACCGTCGCAGCTCAATGGCAACAGGTGGGGGTCCAGACACTTACATCCCACTAACATCAATGGAGGAGCAAGTTGCAGCAGTAATAGGACAGGAACTGGTTGAAGGAGTAGAAGGGCCAGATGCAGCCATGATTGTGGACAATACAAGTACCAGTAAGTGAATGTGTAACATGTATTTACACACATCTAATAGCAAAATACTCACAGCAATAGTATATTCGCAGTGGAACCCCACTATATATGTCAAACAGATGATCAAGGTCACATGTACTCCTATATCACCATGATCAGACCCTAAAGCAGAAAATATGAAGGGCAAACATTGAGCACATATGTCAGTCCTAAACAATGCAATGTGTAGGTATATTATAGGAAGAGGTCACAGGGCAAGTGGAATCAAGATTCCACATACATAAATCTCGATAGAAATTGTGATATGGGTGAGGCCAAATGTGTAAATGAACGTATGTACACTTACACAAGATATATCCTAAAATATCCTTACAACACTACCCACTTGCATGTTGTCAGACAGATAACATTTGTAGGTTTTGTACTTGCGGATTCTAGTAAATTGACCCTACAAGGGTGTGTCGCATCTACTTTCTGCCGAGCTGCGGTTCCTCCTTCAGGGCGGAGGAGCTTCGCCCCACCTGTTGGGAACGCAGAAGCTGCATTAAACAAAAATTTTATAAAATGGTAATGGTTGGTGATTACTATTCTAGTGCACCTTGCGTATGAGGATGGGACAGGGCCATTCCAACTTGCAGACAGTTGCCTAAAGTGTGCATGTCGGATTGGCTGGCTATCCTGCCACAGCCAGCCCGACATGCGCACAGCAAGCATGCAATCTGTGAGCTGTATAACAACCCTAGGGACTGCAGACACAGGCTGAAAAGGAGCGCTGCCTTAAGTAGCTCTGACCAATCCTGGAGCTGCTTTCACACATGAGAGCAAACTCCAGGATTGGTTTTGTTCATTTGCTCACTCTTCAGTTTTCAATGCCTGATATATCAGATGTAAGAACACCTTTAATCTCCAGTTGGCAGCTTTTTTGCAATTTCATAGCTACTTCAATGGTCTTCATTGCTTAATACACATGTTAATTGTTGTCCACTGCCCTTCCATTCATTTTACATCACATGACTATGTCATTATGGATTTCAAATATGCTTTCCATGTACGTGGAATCTGAAGTATAACAATTCTGCTTTGTGTCTGTTCTTTGGCTGTTGTGTCGTCAGATTTGTGACTAATTTGTGGTATGATGTGGGGCAGGTAATATGGGATGCCTGCTGGGTAAAATTTAACAGATATGATTTGTTAAATAGCTTGTAGATGCTAGATGGAGCATGGTGGAATAATTGACATGTGTTAACAAACTTCATGATATCAGTATTTTTTTTTTTTAAATATGGAATATGTGTCCCATGTGCCTAAACATTGACTTAAATCTTGAGATGGTATGTTACACTTCTAGTTTGTTGTAGTCAACTTACATTTTCAAATGACAACAGTTTACTTATTTATCCTTGCTCAAAGAAAGATGGCGCAGTCACAGATCATTAATCTAACACATATGCTTCACATTTGGTAGTTCTTTGGAAAAAAGTAAGTGATTGTTGACACACCACCACTACATTATCTAATCATATTAAATACATTTTACTTAGTAAAATGAGAGGTTCATTCTTTAGTACACATCTTGTGGTGTGTAGTTGTAATTCGTTCTCCAGGCATGCAGTTACTTTTGCTTTCTTCATGCAAAGAAATTGGCAACAAAAGCATTCCTTCGGCGTTGACCTTCATTAGAGTCCTGTTCGGCATTTTTCCTTTCATCAATATTTGGTATGATGTGTTCAGTATTTGCTGTATCATCAACAGACATGTCCAAATTGCCTCGGACTGCAATATAGTGTAATATGCAACACACTACAATCATGTTGCAGACTGTTGTTGGCCTGTACAATAATCGCCCACCAGAGAGCTCAAGGCATCTAAATCTGGACTTTAAGATTCCAAAGCACCGTTCTATTATTCCTCTTGTCCTGCTGTGGGCTGTGTTGTATGCTTCTTCTGCATGATTGTGTGGAGGGGCAAATTGTGTCATTAGCCATGGACATAGTGCACATCCCTGGTCACCTGGAACAATATAGACATGAAGTTACATTTATGTTGGTGTGACACATTGTCTGTTTAAAGCTTTTGTTTTTGTAACTTCATACAGTGTATGATATAATTGTGGACATGTGTTTACCAATCAGAGATGTGGGGGTCTAATTCTCATACTACCAGACAGTATTGGCAGCCCAGGACCATTATTTGCTATTAGTATCATCTTTGACACATTAACAACATTGCAGACACATTTGCACTGACTTGTAGATACAATGTATTATGTGATGTCACATCCCTGTGACTCCACTATGCTTTTAGTAGTTTTAGTATGGCTTATTCATTAAATATTTCAGTGATACAGACCACATGGTGGTAAAGTTGTGGTTTTTGGTACTTTTAACTACTATGTATAATCTGATACAAATACATACCCAGCAGTACACCTTGTCCGCATATTCCACTTTCCAAGATTTGTTTGATACTCGACTGCCGAAATATGTAGGAGTCATGTACTGATCCTGGATATTTGGCCACAACGTTGATGAAGCAGCATTTGTCGTCGCAAATTGCCTGCACATTTATTGAGCAAGTATGCTTCCGATTTCAGTAAAGATGCGTAGTTCCAGATGGTGAGAGTAGGTTGACATGGGTACAGTCTATTGCACCAACAACATGGGGGAAGTTGGCTATTTGGTAGAAGCCTTGCTTCACTTTTAAGATTTCTGCACCAGGTTTGGGGAAGCTGATATGGTGTGGCATCAGACTCAATATTGCTTTTAAGACTTTAGCCAGGAACGGTGACAAGGCTCCCTGTGACACACCAGCTACTGTTTGCTGGAAGGATCCAGAGGCTAAAAGGTGTAGCACAGACATCAGTTTTACATGCGCTGGTATGCATGTGATTTTGTAGTTGTAGCTTCAAGTGCTGGTGCAATTTTTTGGAGCAGACAAACAATCATGTCCTTGCTTAATCTGTATTTTTGTATTATGTCCTCCTCACGCAGATCAAACAAGGATACCGTTTGCTTGAACATTCTCTCATTTTGCTGTCTCTTTCCTCCTTCTGCAATGAGCGAGCGCCGGTGTCTTACTATCACTATGTCCATATTGGTAACCTCTGGTCAATTTCTCCAGTGTTGCTCCTTTCACAGTCTCTGCTTGTTCTGCTCAGCCTTCTTTTACCCCTGCTTTATATTTGCGCTATTTGTTTTGTGCAAATGCCGCATGCGCTACCTCGCGGAGATTTGCGTTACTTTAGTAAACATGATTAGCGCTGGTTTCGGTGTCAAACAAGTCGTCTATCTCGTCCAGAATTTGGGACCAATAAGTGGACAGCATGGGGCAATCCCACAGTATGTGAAGTAGAGTACCCTCATTGTCGCAGCCCCGCCAGCAGGTGGGGCTCCGTTGGGGGTTGCCCCTGTGGAGGTGCACCGGTGTTAGATACCAATTTGTCGCTATCTTCATAGCGGTCTCGATGCTAGCGACATTTCGGGCAGTATGCTTTGCTCTGTAATAAATGCTCTCCCAGTCCTTTGCAGAGAGATCACAGCCCAGCTCTGTCCCCCACAGCCATTGGCTCAGGATTGCCTGCGAGCCCGGTCCACCCCGGAGCATATCGTACATTTCTGATATTATCCCTTTGTCTGTAAATTTACTGATCAACCATTTCTCATATTTGGTCAATTTGCGACCACCCTGTTCCCGCATCCCAGGTTGGAAGACCCAGTGTCGTATCTGCAGATACCCCATTCTCTCGGTTTCGGGGATCCCATATTCTTGCTTTAATTGGTTAAATGAAATCACCACAGACAGATCAAATAAGTGGCCCACCGAGCGACACGAGGTGTCGCGCCAGTCTTGGAATGATTTGTCGGGCAGCCCGGGAGTGAAGTTGCTATTGCCAAACAAGGGGGTCAGTGGGGAAGGGAAAGTTGTGAGATTCTTGGATGTCGCCACCCCGTCCCAGGCCACCAGCACCGTCTTAGTGACCGGAGAGCCCATCAGGCCTCGCGGCCGCTGTGTCCTCCGGAGAAAGGGGACCTTCTATAAGGGGATGCCAGCTAGTGCCCTATCTTGGAAAAGCCATCGCTTTTCGGACTCCGGCCTTGCCCACTCTACTAAATAGTGTAGTTGGGCCGATTTATAGTAGGTGAGGAGATCCGGTATCCCGAGGCCCCCATGCTCGGGGCGCATGTAACTAAGGGCCTTGCTCATCCGCGGCCTCTTCCCCGCCCAGACAAACTGATTAATGTGGCGCTGCAGCAATGTGAGCACGCCAGCAGGAGGCTGAGCCGGTAGAGGTTGGAACAAGTAAAGTGCCCGAGGTAGTAGAGACATTTTAACCGCGGCTACCCGGCCAAGGAGAGATAAGTGGTGCTTACTCCAAGAGCCCAGATCTTTCACAGCTTGGCGCAACAACCTAGCATAGTTCAGCTGGGCTGTTCGTTGAACCGTCGCCGCCACTTCTAGGCCAAGATACGGAATCGTCTCCGCCACTTTAATGCCAGTTAGCCAATCGCCCGTGGGTGACTGCGAGGTCGACGTGGAAGGCGCGGCCGAGCCAAGGAACAGTGCCAGAGATTTGCCTACGTTGACCCGGAAGCCGGAGACCTGGCTAAAGGCGTCCAACTCCTCCATGAAGGTGGGAAGGGAGAGTCTGGGTACCGCCAACGCCGCCAGTACATCATCAGCATAGAAGCTAATGGGATGAGTTTCCCCTCCAAAGGGGATCCCCCTAATACTCTGGTTATCTCTAACCCGCTGCGCCAATGGTTCAATGTATAAAGCGAATAATAACGGCGACAGCGGGCAGCCTTGCCTGGTTCCCCTCTGAATAGCAAAGTGTGTAGAGGAGATGCCATTGACTCTGATGCATGTCGTAGGGTCGGCATAGCAACAGCCCACCCATTCACGGAACCGCCTCCCCGGGCCGAACTTCTCCATTGTGAGTCCCAGGAACCCCCAATCCACCCGATCGAACGCTTTCTCGGCGTTGATCGTTAACAGGAGGGCGTCCATTCACGTTTGGTGGGCCTTATCCATGAGATGGAGCATTCTCTTCGTATTATCGCTGCATTGGCGGGACTGATTAAACCCCGCCTGGTCGGGTTCTATCAAATTTGGCATGCAGGGGCTCAGGCGTGACGCGAGGATGCCTGTGAAGATTTTAAAATCTACATTTAGTAGAGAAATCGGACGATATGCGCCGCATTGTTGCCTATCCTTTCCTGGCTTAGGCAATACCACTATTGCTGCCGCCAGCTTGGTGTCCGAAATCTGGGTTGAGGTTCCAAACTAATTGAAAAGCCTAGTCAGTATTGGCGCTAGGATAGTGCAGAATTTCTTGTAAAAGAGAGAAGGGAACCCGTCTGGGCCCGGGGATTTAAGCAATTTCAAGCGCGAAATTGCCGTGATGACCTCTTCTACGCGGATGGGGGCGTCAAGAGATGCCGCCTGAGTGGGAGACAGTGCTGACATAGAGATCGACTGCAAATAAGCCATTGTATCGCGGTCAGATCGTGGTTCCGCAGTATAAAGTTTCTGGTAAAAGTCCCAGAATTCTTGTGCTATCTCTGCATCCCCACTAATTTCTCCCCCCCGCCCTCTTTCCGAAGTGATGAAACATGGGCTTGCTGTCTCTGGGCCCGCAAGTGATTGGCCAGGAGCCGGCCTGTGCGGTCCCCCCCAACGTAGTAGGAGTGTTTCAAGCAGACCGCCGCATATTCCGCCCTATCCAAATTGAGGGCGGCCAGTTGTTCCCTCGCCGCCTTCAGCTGTCTCCAGACCCGAGGATCCCCAGTCCTGCTATGTACCCGCTCAAGCTCCCGTACCTGTGTTGTCAATGTGGCTCTCACCTCCTTACGCTCTCTGTTGTGGGCCGCTGCGATCCCTATAAGCTCCCCTCGTACCACTGCTTTCAATGCTTCCCACAGTGTCATAACTGCAATGTCAGGTGTGTCATTTATAGTGAGATAGTCCCTAATGCATGTAAGAAGTTGCTGTTCGACCTCCTTGTTGTGAAGCATGTGTTCCTTAAGCCGCCAATTTCCGGTCCGGTGTGTGTTTGGGTTCAGCAAGACCTAAACCGACAGCATCATGATCCGATAGAGCCATAGGTTCAATGCTTGTCTCCCGCACTGCAGCATTTACCTCCTCGGTCCCCAGAAAGTGGTCCAGACGGGCATAAGACTTGTGGGAGTAGAATGTGTATTGTCGTGATGTGGGATGAGCCGCCCTCCAGATGTCAATCAAGCCCATTTCCCCCAACCATTTCTTCCCATCCCGTGAGTGTTCCTCTCCCAGAAAAAAGGTTGCATGTGACCTGTCCATACCAGAGACCATAACCATGTTGAAGTCCCCCCCCACTAATGTCATGCGCCCCTGTGGCGCCAGTACATCAGCCAGGGCAGCCTGGAGAAAGGGTTCCTGCCCTGAATTAGGGGCGTAAATGGAGCAAATCACCAGGGGTTGAGTACCAAATTGAAGAGTATAAGCCAATAACTTCCCCTTGAGCTCTGCCACTTTTTCCTTCACCACTCCCTTACATCGTCTAGAGATGAGAATGGCCACCCCAGCTTTCTTCTTCCCCAAGGAGGAGAAGTACTGGAAAGGGAAGGCCTTTGACCGCATGCGGTGGGTGTCCCCAGGCAGGAGATGCGTCTCCTGTAAGAGACACATGTCTGCCTCCGCATTCTCCAAATAGGATAATAACGCATGCCTCTTCACCGGGTTATTACGCCCCTTTACATTAATTGTAAGAACTTTCACATGCACCATGTCAAGGGGGGATGAAAACCGCGCAAGCTAGTCGGAGCCCCAAGTGTAAGCATATGCCCAGTCTAAGAGAGCTGCAGTATGTGTATGGTTGGTGCCAGGGGTAGTATAATAGCATTATCGTGGTGACGTCAGGGTTCCCCAATAGGATTTGCAACTGGTGGTCATGGATATCGGTCGTCCCTCCCCCCCACCCTAACCCCAACAAACCCAACAAAAGGAAACACACAAAATGTCCAGAAGCCGCAGTACGAGACCGCGTCCCCTCGGTAAAACAGTCAGTGGGGTGCATCTGTAGCCGACGGTGTCCCTCCCGTCCGCCGCCCCCCAGCTATGCTCTAGTACACGTATCTGACCCAAATGCTGTTCAGGCATCGGCCCCAAGTCCAGCATCCGCTGTCAAAGAGGCCAGCACTGCTCGATGTTCTTATGCTATCGTCTCTGGATTCGACTTCGAGGGGGTCCCGGACCTTCGCCTGCCCCCAACTCTTTGCCACCGCTCCCGTCGATCTTTCTTGTCCTGACTCAAGGCTTCGTCCGGTGGGTCTCGCTCAATGCCCAGGAGCTGGCATGCCTCTTGCCGTCCCACTTGAAAATGATACGGAATGGGTGCCCCCACGAGTAGGAGACACCCTGGTTGCGGAGATGGGTCGTGACCAGTCGAAAGTCTCTACGTTTCTGAAGGGTAGAGGCCGCCAAGTCCTGATATAAAGCGACGGTATGGCCTCTAAAAACCAAGGGCTGGGCATCGCGTGCTTTGCGCAGGATAAGCTCTTTAAGCTGAAAGTCCGGTAGAAAGGCCAAGATATCAGGGGGAGATGCTGAGGCCCTCCGCTGCAAGCCAACTCTGTGAGCCCTGTCTATTTTGATAGCATAGTCTTGGGGTTCTTGTAGCACATGACGGAACAGCTCCTGGAGGTACCCATTGATATCGTTATCCTCTTCGTTGGAGGGAATGCCTCTCACCCAAATGTTGTTTCTACGGGAGCGGTTTACCAAATCTTCCGCATGGGCCTGAAGGTCGATTTGTTGTGCTTGCAAGCGGATCACTTCTTGTTGCAGTTGTTTGACTTCCTCGTCGCGAGATTGTTCGTGGTCCTCCATAGACGACACCCTTTTGCCCACCGCGTCCAGGTCTCTGCGCACCTCCTTCATTTTGTCGGCGAATTCTTTTTTAAGAATATGGAGATCTTCTCTCAAGGCTGAAAATAACTGGGAGAGGAAGGCTCTTGTGACCGGTTCGTCCGTTTGCTCCATCTCCTGCCCCCCAGACGTGGCCCCCCCACCAGCGGCGCCCGACATCTTGGCGAACAGGTCCTTCACGGTCCGATCTTCCTTCCCCTTCTCTTTTTCTTTCTCCTTCCTTCCCCGCGTAGTGGACATGTCTGGGCCTCCGACTTGGGGTAAAGCAATTGCTAATGCGGGGGGGATCTTCCCTTAGGCGGATGGGTGAGGTCCGGGAACGCGCCCCCCACGCAGCACGGGGGACGGGTGGCTTCTCGCCCCACCTCCTACTTCTGAGGCGTTTGCAGGTCGGATGCGTAGGAAGGTTGGGCCGGGGCACAAAATCCAGAGGAGACACCTTCAAAAGCTGAGGGAAAGCAAGGCAATGCTTAACCCAGGTGCCGTCAGCAGAAAGACCACAGTGGCTGCGCACCTGGTCAGAAGGGTGGGTCCGCGGTTCTCCCCCCTCTAGGGTCTTGCAGTTGCAATGGCGTCGCCTGCAGTGCCAGCCGCACTACTCAGGGTGCGCCCTCTTCATCCGACACCCTGCGCCGAGTAGCCCAAGTCAATCCAGCGCAGCAGCGTGGCCTTCAAATATGGCGGAGTATCGTGTCCCGGGGAGCTATCACCGCACCTCTCCTGCTCCCCAAAGCTTTAGGCACAAGGCAGGTCCCTGTAAAGCCTCAGTCCGGGCCACTCCTGCTCCCGGGCCTCCTATAATCGGGAGTAACCAATGTCCGTACCGGGGCCCCCCCCACTATGCCCCACGGGGCCCTGGGTTCGTCCGTCTGGGCCAACACCCACTCTTCATCCCGGATGGCGATCTGGGTGAGTGCCCGGTCTTAGAGCCGACCCTCACTGGCAGGGAGAGTCACAGGGAAGCACTGGGCCCCTCACCTCTCGTCTCGCGGCCGCCGTCGCCGATCGTCGCTGTAGCAGCCCTGCCAAGACCCCGTATGCAACACCAGGCAGGCCACTCTCAAGATCACCGGCACCTCCGCTCAAGGCCCAACAGCTGTTGCTTTTGCCGCATTCGCCAGGCTTCTGAGGTGTGCCCGCTATGCCGCCCCAGTCGGATCCAAGCGCTGGCAGATCGCTAGAGTCCTCGTGCGGCTTGTAGGGGCACTCCCAGTGCGTCAGCCGTCCCCTTAAGCCCTCAGTGAGAGCTGCGCCGCCATCTTGGAGCCAGGAACTCAGCACCCGAGGATTCCGTTTCTTAATGATTGGCATCGAGGAACGGTCTAAAAACTTGTCCCCGTGTGCCTGCTGCCCACTACTACGGCCCCAGGGGTCCGCCGCTCACAAACTGCGCTGGGAAGCGCCCAGGCCGGCAGACGGGGATCGGGAGACGAGCGGTCTGCGTCCTACCGGCTCGCCATCTTGGCCACGCCCCGCTATTTTTATTTTAAACTTTAAAAATTCATATCTCTCATTCCCTTTATTCAATTTTTGTCTTTTTGATGTAATTTATTTATTTTTTAATGTCCAACTTTCATCCTTATGCTGTGCAGTTAATTGTTTCTTTTTGTTTAATCTTCATTACACAAATTCCTACTATTAATCAATCTTGCTAGCCCTTTAAAATTAACAAAACCTGCCTGTCCTTGATAAGGGCACATAAATACATGACCCATCAAGTGGACATCCTCAGTTGTTGCCAATAAATCATGCACATCTCATGGAGTGCAAGTGAGTGAGTGTATGTATGCGTTTGTGACTGGCCTACCCCCCTCCCTCTCAAAATTACCATCTGCCACTACAATGGTGACCTGATACTTCTGAAAATGAGTTACGTGTTCAGTCAGATAATGTTTCTCTGCTGCATAGATAAGCCATGTAAGGCAGATAAACAGGTGAATAGATGATTAACTGTTCATTATCTCTAAAATGCTAATTGCCAGGTCATTACAACCTAAAAGAAGTGTGCATATAAGTGCCATTTATGGCAAACTAAGTCAACAGGAATCATGCACAGGGTAATGCAATATTTCATACAAGGTTGGGGAGCGAGAGAGGTATTTATAAAGTACACAGTACTTTCTCCATGAAAACACATGCATGCAAATTGGGACTGCGTCACTTGGCACATTCCCAAATTGAAATGCAGGGGAGGGCTTGCTTCAATTTATTCTATCTTCTGAATGATTTATTAAATGGATGCTGAAACCTCACTCACACTAGGTATCAAACTTCATCATTGGGATTGTTCCCCGTCTGCAACTGAACTTGTGACAGTCTGGCTCACCTTGTGCTCTTTGTCAGTGTGAGTATGGTGACAGGGGAAATACCAGCAGGAGGTGTCATAGATGATCACCATATAAGGTCTGAATCAGTTAAAATTGTATCTAGCAGGACTGTGAATTTGTTATTGACATGTCCAACTAATGCAAGATTAAAGCTGTTGTAAAGAAATTGCTAGAGGTCTTTGGCTAGGTACCTACTTCACCCTTATGTGAAGGTGTGAGAAACTGGATTGTTTGTTGAGGGGGTGTGAACCCTTCTCAAGCAACAGCAACAATGCTTGACAGAGTGAACCACAAAAAGTCACTTAATTAACTTGTGCTTAACTCTCTGGTTGCTTGGCATACAAGCAATCAGACTTCACTTAGAGGCAATGTGCAAAGTATTTATGCAGCATTTAAACAGTGATGAAGTAAAAACACAACTCTATGAAAAATCCCAGAATAATTTAGAAAAGTAGAGCACAATTTATTAAATGATTTGACACCAAAACAACAAAAATACAATCAGTTGAACAGGAGTTATGAATTTTTATAGGCTTTAGTGCAATCTAGCACCTAAAAGATCAAAACGCCAACCATGGACATCTAGTCACATAAGACCAGGGCAAACTTGAAAGTTATGGCCAACAGTAATGGAGCGCGGTCTGGATACAGGAAGTTGATTGGGCCCGGTCTCGGCTTACCTTCGAACTTAGAAGAAATGTAAAAGAAAAATGACTGACAAGGTAAAGTTCAGCGGGCAAGACAGACGGTGGTGTCTGTTAAGAAGGCGTCTTCTTTGGGAAGCCACTGGGCAAAGTCACAGTAAATATTTCTACAGTCAGACTTATGGCCTAATTGTGGCTTTGGCGGTCTTGGAGTGGGCTGCCACACCAGCGCCCCTCTCCAAGACCACCAAAGTTGCCCGCCACCCATCTGCCAGATTATGAGTTATTTCGTGGTCTGGCTTGGTGGCAGCGGCGTGGCGGTCATGTCATGGTGCAGTAGAAAGGCTCATATTTGAGCCTTGAAAGTGCACCACCATGGGGCCGCCAATGCAGGTTCCTGCATGGCATGGACTGTGCATTTTATGCCATGCAGGAACAGGGGTGCATGCACACAGGGCGGCACAACATAGGCCCCCCTGCATGCACCCCTATGCACAGGGGCAAGAGGGGGTCCTGCAGGGCCCCCTTTGTTTCCTCACCACCAGCAGTTTCATGCCATGAGAACCACCATGAGTCTGCTGGCAGTAAGAAAACCCGTAATATGCTTGGCTGTGCTGCAGCGGCACCACAAACATATTGTGGCCTCAAAAGGGCCACTCCAATGCCAGGGATTGCTGATCACTGGCGTTTGCGGTGGCCCCATGGAGGTCCAACTGGCGTATGAGTAATGCGGTTGTCAGACCACTGGTGGAGTGGTTCCTGACCCCCACTGCCCCTCCGCCACAAGTTTGGCTGTGCTCTGGACTGCCAAACTCGTAATTAGGCCCGTAGTCTCTTTTTTGGAAGTCAAAAATCTCTGAGGTGATAAAGCTGCAGGCTGTATCCGACGAGGGCTCCAGGAGGCTGGATGCCCTTCCAGAGAGGAAATGCTGAACAGGATTTGCTGCTATGGAGAAGAATGTAGTGGGAACTACTGTCAAGTCAGACCGACTGTCAATGTACCTTGGGCAGATCATCAAGCAGTAGGTCCTGGTCTCCTCTCTGTTCTCAGAGTACTTTTTTTAGCAGAAACTGTCTACCACCCTGCCCAGTATCTACTGGGTCTGGGGTCACCAAATGCTAGTGTGAAGTTATTTTTGTTTTTGTGCTGAGGCAGCTCCTTAGAAATGGAAGTGGGGCTATGCATAGGCTCCACCTCTCCCATCTTGTCAGGATGGCCCATCCTGACTAATCCTAGTCCTTTTTTGTGTCTGGGAGTAATATACGAAGGCTAGTTGCCAACTACACCTAGACATGTGGCCCAGGCAACAGGTTGCAAGCACCAAATGGTTAGGATAAGAAAATACCAGCTTTCCAAACGTGTCATTTTCAGACTTGTGACTTAAATTCCAACTTTACCATTAAAGAGAGTTTTAAAATACAATGCCTTGGACACCAAGCATGATATTCCTACCTATCCCCAAACAAACGTTATCACTTATTCAATGTAATAAGGTGATCCCATGGGAGAGGTAGGCCTTGAAGTAATAAACAATGAATTTGTGAGTTTTCCACTACCAGGACATGTAAAGCTTAAAACTACTTGTCCCAATTTTTAAATTCATTGCACCCTGCCCTATGGGCTGTTTAGGGTCTACCCTAAGTGGTATAGTGCACAGAGGTCTTTGTCCAGCAAAACAGGAGAAGAGAAGGCAAAATGTTTGGGTGAAGACCACCCTAAAGCTGGCAATTCTAACAGAATGTGACTACTTTTCTGACCCTTGTGAATATGCCATGCATTGGGGCATTTTTCAGGACTGCCTAGACACCTTTGTGTTTTTCGAATCCTTTGCTATAACTCTGAGGGGCATATTCACAAGGACTTATCGCCGATTTATCGGCACTTTAGCGCCGCAAAAGTGACGATAGATCGATTGCCCCATTCACAAGCTGGTGCAAACTGCCGACATCACCAGTTTCCCTGCGATAGCTACCACAAAAAACATCGCCACGGATGAGTGCGACAACTAACGCTAATGATATGCAGAGTAGGCGTTCCCGTGCAAAAACACACAAAAACACCACTTCGCGCGATTCTCAACTACCAGTCAGATCTGCGATGCGAACCAAGAACATGCGATAAGGCACGTTAGCTGTAGGGCTTTAACACCTGCCTTTTGCTGGTGTTAAGCAGGATGACTACCTGCAGTATGAAAGGGAGCCCAGCCCAGAGCCACATCTGAAGACCCTCAGATGCCATGGAGCCAATGAACATGCAGCTCGGAGACCCAAGAGGGCCACAACAACCACCGCCACCACTCCCAGGCCCCCCCTCCAGCCCCCTCGACTACCACCGAGGCAGCGTAGGACAAGACAGCGGACCCTCCGAAAATGGCATGGCCCCTCAGCCACACAAGTGCAGAATGTGGGGAGAGGTGGGAACCAAGTATGTGTGAAGGAGGCAACTCACCCATGAAGAAGAATGCACACAATGCCAAGTGTGGCGGTGATTTGCTGGACAGCCCTCAGAATGCAGAGCACAGACATGTCCATGTGGACATATACTGCTGGCGTTTGTAGTGTTGTGGACAGTGGACGCAAACATGTTACCTCAGGCAGTGGGGAAGACCTTGGACATGTAGCTGTGCCGTCCCCCCCTGTAAGCGTAAGCGGAGTGGGCTGGGCTGGCGTATGCCACTCCAGCGTATGAGTGTGGATAAAAAGGCCGGGGCTCTGGGCGTGATTCTCTTCCATGATGGGCAACGCGTCTGCCAGGGTGGAGCACCTCACCCTGCCAGTCCGCCGCCGTGACCTCCAGACTCCATGACACAGGCCCCCAGTGCAGCCAGCGGCACAGCAACACGGAGTCATGTGTGTGCCGGATACTGCCTTCATCCTACACTGTGGTCAGCAGGTCCCACAATTCAAATCGTGCCACATTTCTGTCAATGGAGGAAACCACTAGTCAACAGACATTGCCCCCAGTGCGGCCCGCCCGGATGATGCATCATCGTTTGCTGTTCACCTGCTGAGCGCTCCGGGTGCCACTGACCCTGTGCAACACAAGTCGACGCCTCATGGCAATATTGAGGCAGAATTCAGTAGGCAAAAACATTGCTCCCAGTGTGGCCCACCCGGGCGACGCATCATCGTTGGATGTTCACCTGCTGAGCGCTCCAGGTGCCACTGACCCTGTGCAACACAAGTCGACGCCACGTGGCAGTGGGCCCTTGCTGACCGCTGCCTCCTGCCTACACTGCGGTCAGCAGGGCTCACATGTCACATCCTGACCTGCAAAGACACCCCATCATCTTTGGCTACGCACAAGCTGAGCGCATCAGATGACACCAACTCTGTGCACCCCAACTCATGGCCCCTTCATGATTGAGTCGTGTGCTGTGGACTGCGGACACAACAATATCACCTCAGGCCTTTGAGAAGACCTGGGACGATGACGATGAAGATGAGGCAGGTGTACCACACCCCACTGCAGCTGCAGCAGGAATATCCCAAAGGTACACAATCATGATCAATCCTTCACATGAGCACGCTCAGCTATGGTGCCCCTACCTCAGTGAACTGCAAGTCATGGACCCTTTACTATTGAATCTAATGTGTGTGATCCGATGTTCACTGTTCTAGTTGTTGCCAGCACCAACCACTCCCTGAGGGCTGGCTCACACGCACCCCACACCCATCCAGCACAGGCGTCACTGGACATGTGACCCTGGTAATAAAAAGGGGCCGGGCACACGTGCCCGTAGCCAGTTCCACTATCTAACCAAGTGTGTCCGTGTGGTCATTATGTATGCATGATGGGCCCGGGCCCGACCACATTACATTGTGCTGTGGACAGCGGACGCAACCATGTCACCTCTGGCAGTGGGGAAGACCTTGGACATGTAGCTTCATCATCCCCCCCTGTATGTGCAAGCAGAGAGGGCTGGGCCGGTGTACGCCAGTCCAGCGTAGGGGTTCGAAGATTTTGCCCAGGGGACTGGGCGAGGTTCAGTTCTGGTCTGGACAAGGAAGTACGTAATGCGTGTGTCTCTGTTGTAGTGTGGGTGCCACCCGGCCCACAATCATCAATGTTGCAATGTAGCATGCACCCGGAGGGCGGGCTCACACGTACGGAGTCATGAAGGAGTGCAAGACCGCTCAGGGTCTTGGCTCATGCATGCCAAGTGTTGTGTGTATCTGTATAGCCTCAGCATGAGCCAAATGCCTAGCCTCAATCGCAGCGCGAGTACAGCCAGCCATGAACTGTACACCTGTGTCTGCCCTGTCCTTACCATAGGCCTACACTCACGTGGCCGCCCACCCTCAATGACCAACATCACAGTGTCGTTGTCAGGCTTGTGGACATGGGCAGACAGGCAGGACAATGGTGTGCCGTAGGAGTGCAAGTGATGCAACCTCGCAGCTCACACAAGTAAAAAGGCTCGGGGGAGAGAGGAGCAGCTGTAAGGCAACGTAACACACAGTGAGGCCGCTCATTTGCCACATGCTAGGCATGTCATACATGATTCCCAAAGTCGCAGACATCCCACCCCACCCCCAACAAGCCTCTACACATTTCCTGAATGCAAGCAGATGACAAACTAACATTAGGGATGAAAGCTCCATTGTCTGAACTATCAGGCGGAAGCACATCTGCACCTCCGACCTCGGAATTGCATGTGCCCGGCACCCCCTGACAGATACCATAGCAGCTGATGACGACTCCCACACTACGCACAGCCCGACGACAGACCAACGTATACACACCCCATACACAGAAGTCCTTGCTCGAAGTTATCTTTCATGGAATGGCTTTCACACTTACTCCCACACCATCCCAGGCCTACAACCGTTGCACACACACACTGCTCATTGATCCGAGCTGTGGCATTTCATCCACAGAACTGGCGCAGGTCAGAACAGTGCCCCTTCAACCAGAGCCACTAACGCAATGGCAGAACATCCCGGACACATGCACAAACCCTGTCACGTGGAACTGTACCGTGCAGGTATGCTGCATTTACTGGGGGCACTGCCATTGGTAGTGCTGCGGATCAGTTACCGGCTAAGCTTCCACCTTGCCAACGTCACCTGCGTTCAGCCTGTGTTGCATTGTCGCTCGTGCATATTCGAGTGGTCCATGGATGTCTGCCTATCCAACAGGACGGTAGCCGAACTGGATTTTGACATGTGTGTGCGCCCCCTGTTGGCCCACGGCCATGAGTGTCACCGTGATACCCGTCTATGGGATGCCTGAATACTTGGCATACATTCTGGCAGCTGGACCTGGGAGATTGCAGAACTCCTCGTGTGCAGTGACCACATTGAGCCTCTCCCCTATTGGGCTGTAGTGCTAATTGGTGAAAGGGGGTGGACGCAGCACATCTGTCCGGACCTGCTAATGGTTAGCCTTGCCGTCCTGTTCGATGAAGCCGACAACGACCTCATGTTGGAAATGATTGCCTACGAAGCTGCACTCGCTTTCATGGACGTGTAACTATGTACCTGCAGACACAACAGTTTGGAACACATTGCACATGTCCTGTTCCTTGTTGGAACTTGGGGTTCTGGTCACATCTCCCATGATGACAGTGGACATGGCTGCATTCGCCTGGACTCCGAATACATGAGCGGACAACAACGCGGGTAAACACACACCTGTGAATGGTGCGGCACTCCCCCGGAGTGGACAGCGGCGCTTGGCAACATTCCACGTTCTGACATACTGCTGCATTGGTCTGCATGTTGTGGCACTCATCTTGGCCGTACTGACACGCATGTGCTAATATAGTCTACGCACCTTCACTTGTATTCAACTGTGATGAGTGTTGATTTGTATGACAATGTGTGTCTCACTGCCTATCTGGGTCACGGCCATACATGCATTACTGCACCATCAGGGATGTGGGGTTGTACTAGTACATTATCATCTCACAGTTTCCTGCTGTGCCACATGTGAATGGCCATTTTCCACACACAAGCGGCAGCAGTTGTGTCCTCTGTTCTGTTGTGAAGGTGTTGCTGTTTGTTCAACATTGTTGTAAATGTTGCGGTGCTCTGGATCTTATGTGTGTGTGCTGCATTGTAGGTGAGTTGCCCCTTCAGCTCTGATTTGGCTGGCCCTTATCCCTTTCAGGCGGTGTGGCTTTCACTTCTGTGCTTATGCAGTGCTGTGATGTTGCAGACTTGGGTAAATTGGGCTCTTGATTGGAGTTGTGACTCTTGGCCATGGTTTGTCCACAGATGTGCTCTACTTAATTGTGCATGTGTGCCATTGTGCCCATCTCCCCCCGTCCCCCCAGTCCCTGGTGGTTACTCACCCTGTTGCTGTTGTGTCGGGTCATGTTGAGCAGTGTCCGGTCCCCCAACTCCTGCCACCGTCTCTCCACTGTTGACTGTGGACACCATTTCCTCCATCTCATCCAGCTCCTCCTGTGGCGCTGGACTCCCACCTCCAGTCTGCATTGCTGCCTTCTGGTTGTCTGCGAGTTTCTGCTTGGTCTTGCGCTTCACATCATTCCAGCGCCTCTTGACCTCATCCAATGTGCTCCTCAGCACTTCGAATGCATTCACCTTGTCCACGATGGACTGCCATATTGCATTTCTTGTTGCCAATGACACAGTGGAGGTGACGAACAGTTGTTGATGGTGTTCTATCACCTCTGTGATCAGGATCCTGTTTTCCTGTGGACTGAACCGCGTCTTCCTCTTCTTCTTGTCCTTGCCCTTCCCTGACCCCGAGGTCCCAGGCTGGTCCTCTGGGGGGCTTGTGGGGTTCTGGTCGTCCTCTGTACCTGCTCCGGCTGCCTCCATTGTGCTTCGCTGTAGTTTGGTTTTTGTTTGTGTTTTTTTTTTCTGCTTTTGTGGTGGGTTTTCCCGCCTGACGTGTGTGAATTGCAGGCCTGGCGCTGCTTTTTGCTGTTTGTCTTATCGCGGTTGGGCCCATCGCAACTTTTTTCACGTTCGGGTTTGGATTTTTATCGCCGTACCGGTACTATTATCGCGGACATTTGCCGTGTTATCGGGGTACTATCGCATGTTACCGCCGTGTTGAGAATGCCACGTTAACACAGAGTTATTTTCCCGCGATAGACGGCGATATGGAAAATTGCGTTAACCTATTTTGGCGATGTTTATCGCACGTTCTTGTGAATATCCCCCTTTGTTGTGATCAATGTAGTTGAAAACTAAAACATGTAAATACACAACCTGTATGCCAGAGAAATATGTACCAATTACATATTGATGTAAGAGTCAACTAAAGTGGTCCAACACTTTTTAGGATAAAAAGACATTCATAAAATGACATCAAATGGACAGTCATAGAGGAAATGAATAACATGATTGTGAAAAGCACCACAAAAAGAAGATTGTTATTGAAAAATACTACTAGATTTGCAAGTTGTCTATAGACAAATATGGGTTAAACGATGAAGTCAAATGGAATGTTCTACAACACCATACCTAAAGGGGGAAGAAAAAAAAATTGCTTAGCTGAATGCAAAAGAAGAAAAGAAAGATAGTGGTGAAGGAGTTTGTCTTCGGTATGGGAGCAAATTCCACTTTGCCACTGCCAAAACAAATCTTCAGTGGTTGCATACCTGTTTTAAGTGCAACATGAAGGATCATTTTGTGAGTTTGCAAATCTGGCCAGAGTCCAAAATATAACTAAGGAAAAGGAATAAAATGAATCAGAAACTGAAAGCTATGTGCTCTTGTTGCTTGGTGGTGGATGTTGAAGGAGAAAGTATAGTGATGATTGTGGGTAAACAAAAGAAAAAGCCTTTTCACAGCATTAGGGCTAACAAAGAAGTAGCAAGTGTTTTGCAGAAACTCGATCCTCATACACATGAATAGGTGAGTTGGAATTTAAGAAATGTCCTCAAATTAGTATAAGATAGTCTAAAATCAAAATGCTTGCTTATGATCAGAAAAGACAATAGATAGTTGGAGAATCGATGCCAGGATGGGACAATGAGACCAAAGGAATAGGGTATGTGGAGTGATGGATCAGGCTTTTTAGTTTGGAAAGGTCAAGATAAACTAAACATAATCCTTGATCTCAATCACCTAGACCAGGTTTTGTTGAAATCTAAGCTATTGAAGGTCTGTGGCAGTGTCAATTAGGTGACGGTCACAGGAGTCAAATGGTAAAATACGTAGCCTGAAGTCTTGACCAAGGATTTAGTCAAGTTGAAGGTATTGCGCCACAGGATTAGTTTGAAAAAAGGTGGTAAATCAAGTGTGCACAAACTCAGCAAGTTACCCTTGGGTATAAGAGGGGAGCAAAAAAGGAGCTGGTGAGGATGTGCAAGCTACTGGAAGAAAGTTCTGAATGGTTGGTGCTTCTGTGTTGCAATGCAATCCCAGCAAGTCATTGAGATTGTGTATCAACCGGTGCGACCTCAACAGGAACATCTGTGTAGATCGGAATCCACTTCAGAATGTATCAGAAATGTTGGCATCATCATTTTCACTTCTTTACAAATGTCTGAGGTGTACCACCAGATTGAGCTATATCAAGCTCCTTGCCACCTTACCACATTCATCACCCCAGAGGATGCTTATCTTTAAAAAACATACTATTTGGTCAGGTGTTGGCATTTGCCATATTCAAAAGAATAACGGGAATCCTGTTTAAGAACATAAACTATGAGACATTCTTCCAAGATGACATTTTACTACATACAGATGAAGAGAAACAATGTGATTAGAGATGGAAGGGAGTGCTGGGTACTTTAAAAAATCTGGTTTATCCTTGTAGCATTTTAAAAGTAAGTTTGCTCAAGATAGGCTCACTTATTTAGGATACCATATGCCAAATGTAGGCATGGAGAGAAAGACAACATTGTCAAAAGAAATTGAGGAAGCTCCATTCCCAGACAACAAAACATAATTAAGATACTTCTTTGTTATAGAACATCAAAGCTGCGCAAACTGTTAATGAAAAATGACAAGTCTGTGCGGAGTGAGGAGTCTGAGTTAGTTTTCGATAAAATTCAAGCAGACGTTGTGAAGTCTCAGCCATTAAAATCTCTTGATATGTGAGAGGAGAGTCCCCCCTCGGTCTAGGTCCACTCTCTCCCCACTGCTCCACTGTGCCGTCTCTTGCCTCCAGACCCCGACCTCCTCCTTGGGAGATTCGAGGCTGCTGCCCGCTCCTGCGCCTGCTGCCCGCTCCAACTGGGACCAGACTGCCTCCAACCACCGTAACCTTTCTCAGCCACTTTTTTTCTTAATTTTTTCCCTGTTGTGCCACTGTTATTGTGCCCATCTGTGTCTTGCTCTAATTCCACCACTGTTTTTATTTTCTCGTGCCTGCCTGTTCCTTTGGCCTTTGGCCGCTGCTGCCCCTGCGGCCCCTCCCCCCCCGGAATTCCCCTGCTCCCGCCTCCCAGCCTCTCCTCCCTCCCACCTCTCCTACTTAATGGCGGCCGCGCAGCAGGCGTGCCAAAGGCAAGCCCGTCTGCGCCCGTCCGCGACCCAACCGTGGCCAGCACCAGGAACCCTGGACCTCCCACTACCCATCGCTACGACACCACCATCCTCCTCGCACTCAACCCTGGAAGACTTAGAGAATGCCAACATGACTCGCCGAACACGACCCACGGCCAGTTCTCCTGCCTCCACTGCCGCCAGACCCTCACCGCCACCCCGGTCTCCAACACCGCCGACGCCAGCACCGGCGACACCCTAAAATGCATCCTCCTCAACATACGCTCCGTACACAAACACGCCATGGAAATCTGGAACCTACTAGACTCTCTTTCGCCCGACATCACCTTCTTCACAGAGACCTGGACCAACGCATCCTCCGCCCCCGACATCAGCACCGCCATCCCAGACGGATACAAGATCCAGGGGAAAGACCGCCCCAACCACCCAGGAGGGGGCCTCGCCATCGCCCACAAGAGCACCCTCCGCCTCACCACCTCCAGCGAAACCTTCCCCTCCGCCGAACACCTGCACTTCAAGATCCAGACCACCCCCAAAGCCACACTCTGAGGAACCCTCGTCTACAGCCCCCCGAACACCCTTCGCCGCCACCATCACCGACTTCATCGCACCCCACGCGATCGCCTCAACAAACTACATACTCATTGGAGACCTGAACTTCCACCTCGACAACCCCAGCGACCCCAACTCCACTATCCTTCGTGACAACCTCGCCAGCATCGGACTTATACAACTCATCAACACACCAACCCACAGAGCAGGACACACCCTCGACCCCATCTTCGCGGCAGGAAACAGCGTCCATTTCAGCCACAAAACGCAGCCGCCATGGACCGACCACCACTGCGTACACTTCGCCATCAACAAACCCAAGGCACCCAAACCAGTCCCACGCCCACCACGAAGGAACTGGAGCAAGGTTACTAACGAGCAACTTAACTCCATCCTCAACCGAGACAACCACACCTGGGCACCCGACGCAAACAGCGCAAACGACGCAGCCAGAGAACTCCACACCTGGATCTCCAACTGCACAAATGAGCTCGCCCCGCTAGGCAACCCCGACAGATAACACCCCAGGAAAGCCGCCTGGTTCACAACCGCTCTCCAAGAAGCCAGACGCACCTGCAGACGCCTGGAGAAGAACTGGAGAAACACCAAGACAACCAAAAACCACACCCCCTACAAGGACGCCATGACGGACTACCACAACCAGATCAGAGCCACCAAAAGGAACTTCATCCACAACAAAATCCTGGCCAACTCCACCAACTCCAAGGAACTTTTCAGTGTCATTCAAGAATTCACCAACCCACGCAGCCAAGCCACAGACATCACCCCATCCCAAGACCTCTGCGACAAGCTTGGAACCTATTTCCACCTCAAGATCAAAAACCTCTACGACAACTTCATCGACCATCCACCAGGCGCCATAGACGGCCCCCCGCCCGCCAGAAACACCAGCCAGCCCACCATCTCCAACTGGACACCGATCACGGCCGAAGACACCGCCTCGACCATGAAAAGCATCCACTCGGGGGCCCCCACCGACCCCTGTCCCCTCACATCTACCACAGAGCTGTGGCCACCATCGCACCCGAACTACAACGCACCATCAACACCACCTTCAAAACAGGCACCTTCCCAGACGACTGGAAGCGCGCAGAAGTCAGACCCCTGCTCAAGAAGCCCACAGCTGACCCCACCGACCTCAAGAACTATCGGCCCATCTCGCTCCTCCCCTTCGCAGCCAAAGTTGCAGAGAAAACAGTCAACAGGAAACTGACACGATTCATTGAAGAGAACGCCGTCCTCGACCCGCCCCAATCCGGATTCCGAAGCAACCATAGCACAGAGACCACCCTACTTGCCGCCACAGACGACATCCGCACCCTCCTGGACCAAGGCCACTCCGCAGCCCTCATCCTACTCAACCTATCAGCGGCCTTCGACACCGTCTCCCATCGCACACTAGTCGTCAGACTACACGACGCAGGCATACAAGGAACAGCCCTGGACTGGATCCGATCATTCCTCACCAGAAGAAGCCAAAGGATCAGACTCCCACCCTTCCTCTCCGACCCCACGAAAATCACCTGCGGAGTCCCACAGGGTTCAACACTGAGCCCCACCCTCTTCAACATTTACATGGCCCCCCTCGCAGCCATCGTCCGACAACACGGCCTCAACATCGTATCCTACGCCGACGACACCCAGCTCATCCTCTCCCTCACCAAAGACCCCACCACTGCCAAACTCAACTTCCAGAAAGGAATGCAAGACGTCGCAGTCTGGATGATCAACAGCTGCCTGAAGCTCAACGCCGAGAAGACAGAAGTCCTCGTCCTTGGTACCACCCCTTCTGCATGGGACAGCTCCTGGTGGCCGACCGCCCTCGGAAGCCCACCTACCCCCTCATACGACACCAAGAACCTCGGTATCGTACTCGACTCATCACTCTCCATGAACCGACAGGTCAACGCCGTCACCTCCAGCTGCTTCAACACCCTCCGCATCCTCTGCAAGACCTTCAAGTGGATTCCCCCTGAGTCAAGGAAGACAGTCACCCACGCACTCATCACCAGCAGACTGTACTATGGAAACGCACTCTACGCCGGCATCAACAAGTCCCTACTCCGCAAACTCCAGACAGTACAGAACACCGCCGCCGGACTCGTCCTCGGCATCCCCCGACACGAACACATCAGCCAACACCTACGAAGTCTCCACTGGCTCCCCGTGGAGAAAAGAGTCACTTTCAAAATCCTCACTCACGCCTACAAATGCCTACACAACAACGGACCCAAATACCTCAACGACAGAATCAACTTCCACGTACCCAAAAGAAACCTCCGATCTTCCAACCTCGCACTGGCTGAAACCCCGCGCATCCAGAGCCAGAGCAGGCGGAAGATCCTTCTCTCACATTGCAGCCAAGACCTGGAACGAGCTACCAGCAGACATCAGACGCGCCCCCTCCCTGAACACCTTCAGGAAGACCCTCAAGACCTGGCTCTTCGGCTAAACAGATCTGCGGACCCCCCCCTCAGCGCCTTGAGACCCTCACGGGTGAGTAGCGCGCTTACAATTCCCTGATTGATTGATTGATTGATTGATCATTATGATGTCTGTGAGTTGTGTTTTGGGTGTGATTCTATTAGAGAGATTTAGGAATGGTAAAGAAAATGCATAGCATTTGTGCCCAGAGCATTGTCAGCAACTGAATCTACTTATTCAGTGATAGAAAACGAAGCACTTGTAATATGGCAGTGCATAATATTTTAAAACCTTCATTTATGGCACATTGTTTAGTCTATGCACTGATCACAAACCTTTAATTGATCTCTTCACCATGATTGGTGGAGGCCAGGCCACGCAACTGATACTTAGGTGATAGTTTAGGCTGCACGACCATCAATGTTGTTTGGGGTATGTTCCACGTAAAATAAAAACTCCTATTATGTATTACCTAACCCAGCCGAAAATTGGTTGAGGAATGTGATAACCAGGAGGAAATATGCATGGTAAGCCAGGTGTTGTTTTTAAACTTACCCTACAAGAGGAAGAATGGATGAGATATTTACAGGGGTTTTGTGTAAGATCAGAGAACCCATTGTAAAATGGAGGCCTCTGAAAAGAAGGCTAAATGAGGAGTTGGTACTATATGGACATATTGTTAATTAATTATAATATGATGGTGGTTTGGTGAGGTGGTGGAAATTGCTGGTAGAACCTGAGAGGATGCAAAGGAGGGTGCTTGAAAATGTCTAAAAAGGGCATATTGGCATTTGTGCACTGAAAAGGAGGGTTTGTGAGTATTTTTGCTGGCATAGTCTGGAAAAGCAGTTACAACTCCATCGCCAGTTAAACCTAATGATGTGTCCATATTGCTATGGAATACATTTGCGTTGGACATTCTGCTGCATTCAGAGTGTTAGGGGAAACTCCTAACTATGGGCCTCATTATGATGGCGGAGGGTCCGCCACTGCCAGCAGTGTGGTGGCGGTCCCTCCACCATCGGACAGCATTTTCCTCCCCGCCAAATTAGGATGGCGGGGGGATCCGGACCACGACCGTGGCGGGCTCAAAGACCGCCCGCCATGGATCCACCAAAGGCAATCGTTCCGATTGCCTGGCGGAGGGGTCAGCATCTGTGAAATGGTGGCGGTGCCTAGCAGGCACCGTCCACCAAATTACAATGCTGCATCCGCGCCAGCCGGTGTTTGGTGGTGAAACCGCCATTCACTGGCTGGCGGGGATTGCATTTGCGGGCCCGTTCCGGGCCCCCCTTGTGTTGGGTGGGGGGATGCACTGGGGGGGTACCCATGGTACCCCCCTACATTTCCCTGCACTACGTGGCAGGCACCGCCTGGTGCCTGCCACGTAGTGCAGGAAATGCACGACATGGCTGTTTAGCATTGTGGCGGGTGCTGCAGCCAGCAGCACCCGCCGCAATGTTAAACGGCATGGCTGCGACCGCCATGGTGGCAGTCGCATCGTAATCTGTGGTGCAGGACCGCCGCCTTACAAGCGGGCAGTCCCAGTAACCGCAACGATGGCGAGCGGACTCGAGTCCGCCCGCCATCGTAATCACTCCCTATGTGTTGATAATGATCAAGTATATGTCCAAACTGCGCAAAATTAGATTTGTTGAAAGTGTCAGCACCAAAACAGTCATTGAATTTATAAGGTTTTTTTACTATGGAGGGGTATCATAAAGAGTTAATTACTAACAATGGAACACAGTTAGGGTCATATTTATAAGGGGAGTTGCGTCGCTCTTTTACCGTGCAACGTGGTGCATGTGCGACGCAAACCCAAAATGCAATTTATGAAGCCACTTAAATCTGCATTAAGGCAACACCACGTAAATCACTATGTTGCATGACTCTGCTCCAAGGAGGCATTGCATGGGTGTTCCCCAGCAACATCCATGGTTTATGACGCATTACAAGATTTACCAAAAGTGGTAGACCTAGGAATGTGCCAAAATAATATGCCTTCCCAGGTGAGGCGTAATGAGGAGAAATATCTTTATTTTTCCTCGTTACTCTATCTATGTGTGAAGCAGAATGCAGCACACATAAAAAGAGGAAAATGCCTTAGGGGATTGTTTTTGTGCAGGAAGGTGCCCATATCTGCACAAAAACAGTTCTCCTTACAACGCAAGCACCTTTGCACCATGGTGCAAGGATACCTGTGTTGGCGCGAGACAGCCAAAAGGGCGCCAGCACAGGGACATAAACAGGAATGTGCTGTATTCTTTTAAATACGGTGCATTCCTGGAATTTCTCTGTGACGTAGTATAGCACAACAAGGTGACTTGCTGTGCAGTGTCACAAACTTTTAAATATGCACATTAGTATCTTTGGAGATGGAGGAGAATTTGACGTCAGATGGAACATGCAAAAAATCTCTGTATCAGGAATGCCCTTGTTGAATGCCTTAACTATGTGATCAGCAATCATTTGTGGATAGCTATGGCTAATGGTTTACGGAAAGCCAATGAGAGAAATATTATGAGCAATCAGACAAACACCCCGAGTGAGTAAAGTCATTTCAACATTTGTTTCATTAAGAGGCAGAGTAGCTATAAGATGTTTGAGCAAATAGTGAATGGGACGGAGGGTAGTAAGCACAAGGAAACTGATGCAAGTCTTTCGGTGTGAATAAAGAGTGGTGATGTTAAGAATTGCGATTTGCTCTTCTTTACACAGGAGGTGGTGGTTGATGTGAGGTACAATGTGGTTGTGTATGTACAAGATGTCTGTGGCACAAAAGAACAAGTGTTGTTTCATATACAAGAAGATGGACGTTGAAGTTTGTCAGGAGGTTGACACCCCACCGGATGTACCACTGTGTGCAGAACGATACAAAAGGGGATGAGCAAGGGACCCACGTCTGGGCATACCCCCGCCAACTTAGGGCGAACAAAGCGATACAAAAGGGGACGATGGACGGAACGTTTGAGCCAATCAAACACTCACCCCCAGTCAACTGATCTGGGTTTAATCCATCATCATTCTTTAGCTCACACCACCACCCCAGTTCAGACATGGCCATATGCAAATCAGTCTGACCCTGTGCCTCATGGGAACTGATCTGGTCCCTTGCTCACTTTGCCACTGGATTCAAGCAAGCCTGGCTGATGACGGCTGGAATGCCAGAAACCGGTCCTAGGATGCTTGTTTCCGGTCCAGGGAAGACATGGCTTGGCAGTTCGGGCTGGACTGTTCCCATGAGGCACAGGGTCAGACTGATTTGCATATGGCCATGTCTGAACTGGGGTGGTGGAGTGAGCTAAAGAATGATGATGGATTAAACCCAGATCAGTTGACTGGGGGTGAGTGTTTGATTGGCTCAAACGTTCCGTCCATCATCCCCTTTTGTATCGCTTTGTTCGCCCTAAGTTGGCGGGGTATGCCCAGACGTGGGTCCCTTGCTCACTTTGCCACTGGATTCAAGCAAGCCTGGCTGATGACGGCTGGAATGCCAGAAACCGGTCCTAGGATGCTTGTTTCCGGTCCAGGGAAGACATGGCTTGGCAGTTCGGGCTGGACTGTTCCCATGAGGCACAGGGTCAGACTGATTTGCATATGGCCATGTCTGAACTGGGGTGGTGGAGTGAGCTAAAGAATGATGATGGATTAAACCCAGATCAGTTGACTGGGGGTGAGTGTTTGATTGGCTCAAACGTTCCGTCCATCATCCCCTTTTGTATCACTGTGTGCAGAACAGCCCATAAGAACATCTTGAGAGCTGAAGTACTTGAAAGATTATGTTAATAAATTATGTATAGTGTTCCGTGTCATTTTTCATGTAGTATTTTATGTTTCATAAGAATGTTATAGTTGCCATTGTAAGGGTGTGTGAGATATTCATCTTTAGTTGTTTTCTGTTCTAGTACAATTATATTTGCAGATCAGTGTTATTATGCTTACCTTTCTCCCATTGTGATGTACATAGGTTCTGTGTATGGGTCTGAATTTGAAATTCCTCTCGGCAGCAGTTGCTGTCTATTATCCAGTGCCAGTGGTTCTGTATGCAAGACCACTGAATTAAAACCTGCTTACACCATTACATTGACGTGCCACTTGACTTAATAGCATGGGACTGGTGCACAGTGCTCAAAAGAAACTGAAAACTAGAGAAGCCTCATGCCCTTTGTGTCACAGTAAACAAACCGGGAACAGCCAGGATATCGGTCTCATTTAACAGGCACATTATAATTATCAAATAAGTAACCTTTTTTGATGTGAACAAATCAGGACTGTGGATACAGACTAGAGCAAATGTAAAAGAAAGAGAAACATACAAATAAAGGACTAACAGAACTCCAGTCTAAGGGCCTCATTTACTATATTTTGACGCAGAGCAGCAAGCCTTCCTGCTGTGCGCCAAAATAAAAGGGCAGGAATGCACCGTATCTTCAAGATACAGTGCATTCCTGTCCTTCTCCTCTGCGCCGGCGCACAAGCAGCAGCAGTGTGCCAATGCAGACATCCTAGTGTCATGTTGCAAGGGTGCCTGCGTTGCGGGGATGATTGTTTTTGTGCAGGAAGGGACACCTTCTCACTCAAAAAAAATAATTGATGGCATTTTCCTCTTTCTATGAATGCTGCAAAGTGCAGCACGCAAAGAAAGAGGAAAAAAAGTGGAGAAATAAAAGTTTTTCCCCTCGTTGCACCACTCCTATGCCTCCCTGGGTGGGGCGGGGGCGTAGGATTGTGGCACATTCCCAGCTTTACAAAACGTTGTGGGCCTCATTTACTATATTTTGATGCAGTGCAGAAAGCCTTCCTGCTGCACTGCTGTGCATCAAAATAAAAGGGCAGGAATGTGCCATATCTACAAGATACGGCACATTCCTGTCCTTCTCCCCTATGCCAGTGCACAAACAGCAGCCGTGCGCCAGCGCAGACATCCTTGTGTCATGTTGCAAGGGTGCCTACTTTGTGGGGATCATTGTTTTTGAGCAGAATGGGACACCTTCCTTCACAAAAACAAAAATGTATGGCATTTTCCTCTTTCTATGCGTGCTGCACAATGCGGCATGCATAGAAAGAGGAAAAAAACGAGGAGAAATAAAAGTATTTCTCCTCAATGCACCACTCCTGCGCCTCCCCTGGGAAGTGTCAGGTTCCATGGATGTTGCGAGGGAACACCCACAGCAACACCCATGGAACGCCCCTCTCACGTAGAACAGAATGCATGGGAGTTCCTATCAAATATAAAACCCCAACTTTGTTGGTGGCAATGGAGAATGCTGCCAAAATGTGTCAATGTTATATGTTTTTTGTACTTCACTTTTTAAAACACCAATGCCGAACTGGCCATTCTTTAACCCTGACATTTTCCAGTTAGTTTGCAACGTAGAGGGCTACACTTGATAATTGTGCTGCCATGACCCAACCATGAAAACCTAATACCACATTCTGGTCATGGCCTCTGTAGCATGGGTTTGGTTTTAGCATTTTTTCCAGGGCTTATTTTTGGATCCCAGTCCAAAAATGATTGACAGAGTCCAGTTCTCTATGACCTAGCAACATTTTCAAGCGCACTCTGCAGATATTTTCTTTCAGGATCTTTTATTCAAGCCAGCGTGGCGTAGGCATTATCTGTGAAAAATCTGCTGTTACTAATTCCAGTTAATAGTTTGCGCTTCTATGTGGATATCTCCCCCCATTACCAAGATAGAGCATTAATAGCTGCTTCTCTTTGCAATATCTGAAAGATAGAATGGAAATATTTCAATGGCAATTTCTGTAATTTCAGTCGAAACATAATTATCTTCCAGGAATGAATCTTGAAAAGATCCATGCATACAGTGAGAAACTGAATGCAAGAAGATGCTTATCATTAAAATTTTATATTTTTCGATCATTTCTGATAAATACTGTACATTTGCGACCTCTACATTCCCTCTATAGTGTATTGTGATTGCCTTCATGCTTTCTTCATATCACACGTGTGTGGTTTGTTGTAGTAATAAGATTAACCAAGGAAAGACATAAGGTTTTTTTTACATTAAATTAACTAGAATATCGGTATACTTTTTACGAATTTCCCCTTGTAGTACGTTCTGGGATTTTTGATATTCTTCGAATTTTTTACCTCAAGTAGTATAAATCTTTGCTTGCTGCTAGCGTAGTTTACTTTACTCAGCATTTTATAAAACATTTATATTATTACACATTACCTCCAATATGCATTTAGCATTTGTAACAAATATAGGAAGCCCCTTATAAAATGCAGCAGCAAGTTTTATTTGGGGTCGCTATCCATGTGTTACTAACCCTCTTTCTCGTCATAGTCCATACATTGGCAGGAACATACGTACTAAAAACCTTTAGGGCCTCATTTACAAGCCTATTGCACCGCCGGTGCATCACTTTTTTTGATGCACCGGCAGCGCAATGGACTTCCCCATATTTACAAGGCCACCTAAAGTCACTCTGCATTACTTTTTATGGCCTTGTAAACATGAGTCCCTTTCACGCATTACTCTGCATGAAAGGGGCATTCCATGGGTGTTACTGTGGGTGTTCCATGCAATATCTATGGAACCTGACACATTGCCAGATTTACAGGGCCTCATTTACAAGCCCATTGCGCCGCCCGTCACTTTTTTTTGACGCACTGGCAGCGCAATGAGCTTTCCCATATTTACAAAGCCATGTGAAGTCACCCTGCATGACTTTTCATGGCCTTGTAAATATGGGCCCCTTTCACGCATTACTCTGCGTGAAAGGGTCATTCCTGCACAAAAACAATCATCCCCGCAATGCAGGCACCCTTGCAACATGACTAAAGTGTGTGTTCCCTCGCAATATTCATGGAACCTGACACATTCCCAGATTCACAATGTTTTGTAAAGCTGGGAATGTGTCAGAATCCTACGCCTCTCAGGGGAGGCATAGGTGTAGCGCAATGAGGAGAGATGCTTTTATTTCTCCTCGTTTTTTTCCTCTTTCTATGTGTGCTGCATTCTGCAGCACGCATAGAAAGAGGAAAATGCCATAAATTATTAGGAATTCCATGTTTGGTGTTTGACAAATTGTAATTTAAAACCCTCTTTATTGCTAAAGTTGGTTTCTGAAAATTCTACGTTTAGGAGTTAGCATAGTCTTGCCCTAGCCATTTGGTGCCTGCCGGACCCTGGGGGACTTGCTGCTAAAGGTGCTGTGACACCATATACACTTTTGACTGTTTCCTAAGAGTTAGAGTGAACTCTTGAGTAAGACCTAGTAGTGATCATTTCCTACCTGTTCCCAATGTAAAGTTATCACTTATTAAATGTAATAAGGTATCCCAATGTTAGCCTATGGGAGAGGTAGGCCTTGCAATATGGAAAAACAAATTTGAGAGTTTTTCACTACCAGGGCATGCAAAACTTAGAACTACATGTCCATTTTGTTTAATACAACACACCCTGTCCTATGAGCTGTTTAGGGCCAACTCTAGGGGTGACATATATGTGTTCAAAAGGAAGGTTTAAGCCTGGCAAAAGACTGATTTTGCCAATTTGAAATGACAGTTTAAAACTGCACACACAGGCTGCAATGGCAGGCCTGAGACAGGTTTTAAAGGGCTACTTAAGTGGGTGGCACAATAAGTGCTGTAGGCTCACTAGTAGAATTTAATTTATCAGCCCTGGGTATATGGTAAACCCACTACTTTATTGGGGACCTAAAGTAAATTAAATATGCCAATTGTGTGTAAGGCAGGTTCTACTATGTGTACTGGGGTGAGCAAAGGCACTTTAGCACTGGTTAGCAGTGATAAATTGTGCAGAGCCTTAGAGCCAACAAAAATGAATTCAGCAAGACGGGATGAGTGAAGGTAAAATGGTTGAGGGAAAACCACACAAAGGAGGTCAGGTCTACAAGTACTTTATCTCAATGACCTATATTAGCCTTCTACCATCCGCTTTCTTTTTAATTTGAAGTGCACCAACACTGTTTGGTCCTGTGGCTTTAGACACTGTTCTGGAAAGTAAGGTTTTAGCCCTAATGCCCAAAGACTGTAGCCAATTTAGGGAGTAATTTTGTGAATCCCGACTAGAACTCAATATCTGTTGTGCGATCAGGAGACAATATAGGGTAAGGAATGTTGAGCCAATGTGCACTCAGTATTCAACCCTTTTTGCTTCCCTTAGTAATCAAATCTTGGTTTGAAAATTGCCTCTGCCTGCGAAGTGCTTTCATTATCCAACAGATAAGCACAGAGTAACCACAAGCTTTGAAAGAACATTTTTATAGTCTCCCTTGGTAAGGTGGCTATCTAGAACGACTCTGTGTAATGTCACCCTTTTGGATTTACCAACTTTCATGATTTCATGGAAAACAAGCAATTTCTAGACTGCAGCCCTCGAAGTCAGTGTTGGTAGTGGTTTACTTCTGCTGGAGTGCAGAGCCAACCCTCTCTGCTTAATCAAATTATGATCTCAACATCCTGTTCATCTATAGCTTTAACATCACTCTCATAGCCACCATTCAAATGTAGTGCCAGTTGTGTGTTGTAAGCATATATATTAAATTTTGCTTCTGTGATTCCAACAGATCAAGTAAAGGCTTATTAAACAGAATAAGAATTACAGAGAAGTTGAAAGATGATGAACTCCTCAACAGTACTGAACAGTACTTTTTCCATCTCTCACAACCTGAAAGATTCTGGTGTAATTCCAGCCATTTCTTTGAGTGGGTAGAAAGTGTCTACATGATTAAAGGTGTCAAGAACAGCAGTGAGAATGAGGAGAACTAGAAGTGTAGCTGACACATCATTGTCTGCCTTCAGTACACCTCTCCCTTAAATCCAGCAGTACTGCTTCTGTTTTCCCACCGGGCCTGCAGCCAAATTGGAGCTTTGGTGCTCCCCAGCAGACAATACTGAACAAAATATGATGTAAGTTGCAGGGTCGCTACTTTGTCAAAGATCTTTACAAGGAAGGAAGGTGGTTATGGAAATTGGACTATAACTGACCTAATATGTCTGTTCTAAAAACAAGAAGCAGGGGTACACATTATCTCATCAGACAGTGTGGAATATGGCCTTCCATTATTCAGCTTTAGGCTATCTCCACTATAGCAGAACTAAACAAGGGGGCTTTCACAGAGAGGTTGTAATCTTATCAGAGTGAAAAAATGAGTCTGAATGTTTTGGTCTTGGTTATGGTTTCCATGAGTTGTCTAATTATCAGAGTCAGGCAGATGTTATGAAGGGCCTGCTGCCAATGAGAATCAAGAAAATATGTTTTCTTTAGGTCTTTCAGTACTTGAAAAGGAAGTTTGAAGATTGCACACTGTCTAACACTGATTCAATACTTGTAAACCTGAAATAAGATCAAATAATACAGCAAAATATGTATTAAGGCGGTCTTAAAATAGTAGCACCTTATTGGACCATGCATTAATTTTTGACCGTGGAAGTCAAACCCCTTTCAAACATCTACTAACAAATTATGGAAATAAATCACAATGAAGTTAGAGACAATCATCTACATAGGCAAGCTTTCCGAAAGGATGTCATGGTTTGTGATGTCAAAAGTTGCTGAGACTGGTCAAGGCCTGCAAAATATAAAACTCAACATTCACAATTTGCAGAGGTTTATCCTAGAACAACAGAAAAGGCTGTCTCTGTCCGATGACCCAGTGTAAACCAAGGGCCATATTTATGACCAAGTCACGCAGCGCATTAAGTCACCTTGCTGTGCTGCAAGGTGACAGGGAAAGTGCAGGAGTGCACCGTACTTAAGTCAATAATGTGCATTCCTACCTTTTCCCCTGTGCTGCTACTCTTTTAGTTCCCTAGCGCCAACATAGGCACCCTTGCACCATGCTGCACTGTAAGGAGGATTATTTTTGTGCAGCAAGGGGCACCTTCCTGCACAAGAACAATCCCCTGAGAATTTTTCCTCTTTCAATGTGTGCTGCCCGATGAAATAAATATATTTTTCCTCATTATGCCACACCTGGAGAAGCATAGGTATTTGGCGCATTCCCAGGTAAATCTGGAAATGCGTCAAAATCCATGAATGTTGCGTGAGAACACCCACACATCACCCATGGAAACACATCCCTGGCACAGAGTAATGCAAAGCAGTGATTTGTGCTATATTGCTTTACTCACAAATTATGAAGCCACTCAGGGCCATGCAAAATGCCCTTGCATGGCTTCATAAATCTTATTTTATTAGCGTTGGTCTTGCACCATGTTGCGTGGTGCAGGAGCAACACAAAGGACTTGTAAATATGCCCCCAAGAATCTACAAGGTATAAATAACATTACTGATCAAGATTGGCTTGAAGCTGCAAAGACACAACCTTATCTATAAATGGTCATTTCTTGACCAGACTAATGTTTAAGGAAACAAGTAAATCAGCAAAATGTGTTAATATATAAGTTGTTAATGTGTAACAGCACTATTCTTTTACAGTCTGGTAATATATAAAATTTATGGACGTGGAGAAACATTAGATGTGGAAAGAGGCTTGTTCTGAGGTAAAAGATGATACATCTGACAGTTTGACACAGTCTTATATTGGTGACTGTTAACAACCAAGAGCTTACGTTTATTGCACAAATCTTCTGATTCGGTGACTGAACAGGACACGTGTAGTGTTAGTTAAGGTTCCAACAAATCAGAACATTATTTTGGATACAGATTTGCCATTAGGAGTCATTCATCCCAGTTATTTTCTTGGTCTTATTAAATGTCTGTTTAATTTGTCCTTCAAGGTCGTTCTTACATTGTTTTCGAGTTAGGAACATATATATCATCCAGGAACATCTTGTAAAATTAATTTGCCTGAGAATCCCATGACCTTATAACAAGTGTCCTATAACTATGTGGAACTTTCCCCGTAGCTCTATAAGGCATATGCATCTGCATTATATCCACATTTTAAACACTTCATTGGCTTATGATTAATGTAGTTATACAAATCATTCTATAGATGGGTTCTGAATATACTGAAATATAAATAGTTTAAAATTCCTATTTGAGAAAAAACTAATATCCATTTCATTACACAGAGCAGCTTGTTTTAATTTATTAAACACTTAGGGGCCCATTACGATGGCGGGCGGAAGCACAACCGCCGTGCTGGCGGATGCAAAAACCACCAGTTACCGCCGGCACGCAGCAGTCCACACGCCCGCCCAATTACGATGCGAAAAGCAGGCCAAACACCGCCGGCAAGCCAGCAACACCGTCCGCCATCAAAGTGCGCCCGCACACGTAGCGGCGCAGCACAACTGACACACACCGTCCGACGAAACACGTCCCGCCCGGCGCATAAATTACGATGCCGCAAAGAAACGGCTCCCACGGCAAAGAGACACCGCACGTGAAAGAGAGGCGGAAACACGGACGCAGAGCACGGACAACGAAGAAGCGGCACCCCGGGCATGAATCCAGCACTGCAGGCCCTTCCCATGCTTCTGCTGATGCACCACCAAGGACGCAACGTACCGCGGAGACGCAGGTAGGCACACACACAACAAGTGCACGCAAACAGCGCACACAGTGCAAGGGCGGAAAAAGCGGACAACCCCCCACCAGCGCGTGCACACTACACATCCACCATTGCATCCACATATGACACACAGGCCAAATCCTAACATCGCGGAACACATGTGTACACACCACCTGGGACTAGGAACCAACCACCCCGTCACGGCCACAAAGCGCCGATGACGCCGCCACACATGCGCACAACGCAGAGGCCAACCGCAGCGCCATGCATGCGTCGCACACAGACACAGGGACACAACCAAGCAGCACACACATCAGCCCCACCCCGAACGCACATGACACGTGACAGGCCGGCCACAGACATGTCCCCAACGCCCAATTCACGGACAACACCCAACGCCACACAACCGACGCACACATGTCAGTGAAGTCACGCAACAGCAGGACACACCCCAGTGTAACAAACATGGCGAAGCACACAGCGGCGGCAACACCAACTAGGAGAAGCAGGGCCCCTTCGGGAAGAGGAACGCCAGTACCACACTGAAAAACCCATACCACCCTGCACATATGAACAAGACACATGAAACGGAACACCAAAGAGCCCGGGGACCGACCACAGGTGGCCCAAGAATAACATCCACACACAAGGCCCAACGCAGAGCGGAAAGGCAGCCTGCCGCCCACACAAGGGAGAGCAGACAGCACTGAATGACCTTCCATTCCAACACCGGAAACCACAGCCCTACGACAGAAGCCGGTGAATACAGCCATTGTCCAAGAATAGACCAACACAGGCATGCCGAGGAGACCGACCACAGGGCAGATAGCGCATATCACAGAAGCACACAACGGACGGGGAAGAAAGAAGAAAACACTCCCCATGTCGGCCACATGCAAGTTAATTGGAAGGAGTCACACAGCACTGACCTTGAACTGTCTGAGAAGCATGTGGGAAGAGGGCCCGTGTCCTCCAAACAAGCCAACAGAACACAAGTCCTGTCTCCCCACGACTACACAGAGCTCACAGCAACCCCGGAGCGTGCACATTGCAGACTGCACACACAGCCGGAGCACGCCACCTCTACGAACCGCTGCGAAATGGCAACCGCAACACACCTACCCAACTACGCCGAACAGCTCAAGCTGTACCAAACCAACACGATACATACATTGGGATGCGATCTCCTGTCCCTGCTGAACGTAAGTTACCGACTGACTTACCGCATCACATTGTTCAGCTGCGTCATGCCCGTCTTCTACTGTCGGAGGTGTCCCTACCAGCATCCCGTCGAGATATGCCTCTCCAACCCGGCATGTCTGAAGGCGGACCTGCTACCACTACTCCTCCCTCTGGACGCACACGGCAGGGCCTGCTCTGCCTATGGGGGCATGGCGTATGTGGCCAACATCGCACGCGCACTGAAATGGAACCACTGTGCCTCCACACGACGGATCATCGAGAACAGCTACATCGAATGTCACCCAGCATGCCCCATCATGGTCCTCCAAGGGACAACCTACGAACAACACCTTGACAGCCACCATCCGCTTCATTGGCTGGCAAACATGTACACCACCAATGACATGGAAGCCCTGCTGGACGGCATCGCATACCTGACAACCTGTAAATACGTCGGACCACAACGCAGGTTCCCGAGTGACCTATGAAGTCCAACCCCGCACCCATGCTCAGCTTCCGCACGGACTGGCCAGTCACCACCACAACAGCCATACCAAACGACCGGCAACTGTAACCACACCATCAACGACATCGCCATGACATCGGATATGACCGGGACATGCACACTGTTCCCCATCACATCCAGGAACACCGCATGCATCGTGGGAGGCAGTGGCATGGGCTCTGTGCATCGCACCCACATGGACGGAACTGCACGAACAACCAGGACACGACATGGATCCAGCGCACATGGACACACACACCGCTCAGTGGACATGAATAGGTCGCCTGGAGTCTGTGGGTGCTGCACCCCTCCCACCCCCGCCCGGGAATCCCATACCAGGACCTTTGCATGGACGACAAGTGCATACAACAACAACACGACCCCAGTGACTGTGACATGTCCAGTAACCACCACAGTGCAACAACAAGTGGCACGCCGCTGCATGCACGCAAGCACATGCCCTGATGTCATCTCACATGCACGCGTGCATGAGGAACAACCGCAGCAAACCTGTCACATGGAACTGAGATGGACTGTGCCCATGATGCCAAGCGGTCTGGTAGGCTACATGTATACCGTCTGTGTCAAAGTCCGCAGCTCCGCAGCTATACGTAAATGTACATTAGCACAGCCTTGGCCAAGCAGATGTAACCCCACACCCTATCCCATTTGTTATCATGCTCAGTATATCCTCAACATGTATTCCGCTGCCAGTAGTGTCCACTATACTGCATCACAGAGGACAGAAGACTCAATATAATGTTTGAAACCAGAACTGTCTCCGCTGACTCATTTCACAAGTACGAATGAGAGAGGATGAGAGTATGTGAAGTACACGGCAGTCGTGACATGACCATGTAGTCCACTGGTATTGGATGTCAACGCAAATGAGTAGCACTACTGTGGAAGACACACATGTGTCGTGTGAAGTCGTATGGACGCAGTGCTCAGGTGGGTGGGTGCGACGGGTAGATGCGCACATGCCAAGTTGGAGCACGCCGTGTTGGGAGGGCTCATGAACAGTACACCACCGCTTCCCTGGGCATTGTGAGAGGACACCTGTCGGGGGAGTGAACACGTGTGTGCACAGCAGCCGGGCACACGTACAAAGCGGTACCAGGCGCACCTCAGCCCACCCTCTGTGGACAAGCTGGATCCTGTTGTGCGCCCGCCATGCCCCTTGACAAGGCACACACAGCCCCAGTCGACCAGGTGTAACCCCAACATAGTCAATCCGCACAGGCGATACAGGGCACGGGATGGCAGTGGAGCATGGTGTGTGAGAGGTCTCCTCGCGCTCCTCCTGGTCATATCACGCAGGCAATAGAACCTCAACGTCTAGCATGGCACAAGTCAAATGGAAGTGTAGGGGACGCACCACAGCACGAGCAGCACTGACGTCACGGGAGGTGGCTCGCACCATCCCATCCATTGCCCATCATACCAACCACGCCACATGCCATTGCGACTAAGTGCAAGCGCGTGCGCCACCACCCCGAGCCCTCCCCAGAGAGGCCAAAGAGTGAATGTGTGGGCCATCAGCCACAGACGGACGCGGCCTGGCCGCAAGGGCAGCCACAGCCACTGGGTGTCGCAGGTGGCGGATCCGGAAGGCGAAGACTGTGATGCATAGTCCATGCAGGCCGGGTCTCCATTTGGGGCACCACGCAGGTGGACGGCGTCCCGCCACACATCATACCCTGAGACAGCCCACTCGTGCAACTGGACCCACACATACACTCCTTGCCCTCTCTGGTGCGAGCTTGGGGCTGCCTGTGCAAGCGCTAGCCTCGCAGGTGAGCATGCATATTGGGGGGCGAGGGGAGGACATGAGGGCTGGGGCGATGATGACTGTATCACTGTCAGTTAGTACAAGGGATGACCCAGATGTGGAAAGGAAGAGACGTGTCCCGTGTGTACTGCAACTAGTCGCCAATCCAACTACCCCCATGTCCGGAATGTAAGCCCGCACCTAGGCCCGCCCATCCGCCACATCGAACATACCACCAGCACGACAACCTTCCCATTCGAAACACTGACTGGGGGTGGCGACCAGTGAACAATCATGTGTAGCCTACCCACGCGTACATGTGGGCCCTCCATGATCCATGTCACCTGCGGCAAAGACATGACATGCGCAATGAGGGAAGTGAGGAGAGCGGCCCGCCCCACGCGCAGAAGGTGCATCAGCTCCACAGACCCAGCAGCGAGTCCAGCAGGGGTCACATGTGCAGGGGCAGCTGTGCCTGGTGTGAAGGCACATGCATATAGACAGCACATCGACCAATGTGTAGTCTGCCCACATCCACAGTCCATCATCATGCGGACATAGGAATTGAACACAGGGCAACACATATTAGTTGGTGCACCCACCGTGACCAACAATGCGCAATCATCGACGTACCCGCCCTGTGCATGGCCCCCCACCCAACGGAGGCACATCCAGTGCCACCATCCCACACACACAAGCCTTCCACGGAACATGCTGTGTCCAATGGTCAGTACAGAGTCAGCGCCCATCTGGTGGATCCTGAACAGGAGACACATGCACACACATGCCAGCTCCCACTATGTACGTCTGCCACCTGGCACGTGCAATGTAACCTCTCACCTGTGACGTGTGACTGCAAGCACACAGCCGTCTTGGCATGGGGCTGTCAATGTGGACACCAGTCAATGTTTCAGGAGCTGTGATCCGTACAGTGCTGTACATAGGGTGCAGTGCTGACACCTACTACTGTCTCATATCCCCTCGTGCCACAGGTCCCACTTGTATTGGCCGCTCAGCCCGTGCCCACATCGTCGTCGTCGTGTGCCATACTCATCCAGCCTCGGAAGCAGTTCCATGCTCAGCAGACACTCATGTTGCCGTGGCGTTGCCGCTTGACGGATATGCAGTCAGTCCCCATCAGCACGCCCCGCAAGTCATTGGGGCCTAGATCCCCATGTGCATGCACATGGCAGTGGTATGTCTCACTTACCATTGCCATTGTTGGGAGACCTGTGGAAGTGTATTGTGGCCGTGCCGTCCCAGCTTGACAGCTGGGCTGTGGCTCATGTGCTTGCTCAGTCATGTCAGTGATGTGTATGCGAAATTGCTATGTGCCGTGTTGCTTTGACATGTGTCCTCTGCCATTTAACCCAGGCGGAGACCGAACATTGACCGCCCATACCAATTGCTGGCGGACATGGACGATACAGAGGTAATCAGGAAGTTTCGGCTGGACAGGCCAACTCTGCATCGACTGTGTGCCATGTTAGAGCCCCATCTCCGTCCCCGCAGGGTGTATCCGACTGCTGTCACCCCCACGGCTAAGGTGATGGCCGCCATGCATTTCTTCGCCACTGGGTCATTCCAGCACACAGTGGGCAGTGGAGGAGGGATGTCCCAGCCCATGTTCAGCAAGGTGCTGAGGGATGTACTGGCAGCCATGATGCTGTACCGGAACAGGTACATCAGATTCCCCAGGGCTCGTGAATTGGCGGCAGTGAAGGGTGCATTCTATGCCCTTGGCAGAATCCCACACGTCGTGGGAGCCATTGACTGCACTCATGTTGGCCTTGTTCCACCACAGGCCACTGAGCACCTGTACCGCAACAGGAAGCACACGCACTCCCTGAATGTGCAAGTGGTGTGCCTTGCGGACATGGTGATCACCCACGTGTGTGCCAAGTTTCCAGGCTCGGCCCATGACGCACACATAATGCGCAACAGCATCTTGCCACGACTGATGGCCAATCTGCAACAGGATCGTGCCTGTATTGTCGGTGAGTATGTGGAGTGGTGTAGCGTGCTGGTTGTGCGATGCTGTCCCCTGTCCAGTTGGAATTGCAACGGTTCTCTGTGTCCCTCACACCCAGGTGACTCTGCGTATCCGAATGGGGCATGGCTGCTCAGTCCATTGAGGAATCCTCGCACCCCAGCAGACGATCGATACAATGAGGCACATGGGAGGACCAGACGTGTGGTCGAGCGTACCTTTGGCCTCCTCAAGTCCAGGTTCAGGTGCCTGGACCGCACCGGGGGTGCACTGGCGTACTCCCCACAGAAGGTGTGCCAGATAGTGGTGGCGTGCTGCATGCTGCACAATCTGGCCATTCGGAAGCAGATCCCCCTCATTGTGGATGACGGAGATCAACCAGGGCCCCAGCCCGCAGACCAGGACAGCTCGAGTGAGGTGGACAGCGGAGAGGAGGAAGCTGGGAATGTGCGGCAGCAGCTCATCGCCCGCTACTTCACTTGACGGTGAGTGTCCATGTACGACGGATGATGTGTCTGTATCTGTGCAGGTGTGTGTGTGCTGTGTCAGGGTGGCCGTATGTTCACTGCGTGCAGTGTGTCAACGCTCCATGGCCAGGGTAGTATGCCACTGTTGGTGACTGTGGCATTGTGCCCCTATTGCTCTGTGCGATGTGTGTACATTGCTTGTAGTTGTTGACATGTACTGTGTGATGGGTGTGTGACACACTCATTGAATGTGCTCCTGTTCTGTCTCCCACCCCTAGGTCCCTACAGGCCCTCCGGATTCCATTGCCATGCCACGCATCAGGTGCCTTTCCGCCCAAGGTGGCCGTTGTATTCCGTACAAATAAAACACAGGGCACAAACAGCAGTTAGTGAAAAAGGTGCATTTATTACAAACTGTGACATGTGATTGTGTGTAAGGTGATGACAAAAGTGGTGCGTGCAGTGACAATGAGCTGTCGGTCATGGCTGCGTGATGATCAGGGTGTACCCACTGGTTCTATGTCCATAGTCCAACACACACATGCCATCCAGATGGCTGTGTGGAGTGGGATCGTAGAGCAAGTCAATGCAGTGGCTGGTCAAGGAAGGCTGGCGGAAGGCTGGCTGGCTGCCTCACTTGCGACTGGAGCGTGCGAAGTCCTCCCGGGAGATCTGTTTCCTCTTCGGACGGCCCCTTCCACGTTTGGGAGGGGGTGTGTGGTGGCGACCTGCTGGTGGTGGGTGAGGTGTGCTCACTGGCTGTGGACGCAGGGGAAGTGGACACTGCTGCCCGAGCCTGCGCCCTAGCAGGTGGTGGCGGAGGTGGTGTTGCTGGCCTTGCCTGTGACCCCACCGCCACTACCAGCTGGCCCATGAGGTCCACGAGTTGGTCCATACGGGACACGAATTGGCCCATATGGGCGTCCATGGACCTCAGCACCCCCAGCACCTCCCGCGTGTCAGTAGCAGACCTGGCCCATTGTCCTTGGGCCTCTTCATAGGCCCCAAGGACTCTGGCCATTTGAGGCAGGGCATGGCTCCCAGGGGAGGCTGGCGTTTCCCTGACCCTGCTCCTCCTACCAGTCCTGCTGCCACCGGCCTGCCCACTAGCCACATTGCACACCACGGTCCTCGCTGTGGCTCCCAGGGTGGATCCAGTCGGCCGGGCCACCACCTGCGCTGGGGCTGGTGCCAGCGAAGACGTGGTGGTGGTGGAGGCGGTGGTGGTCGGTGCGGCGATGGTGGCGGTTGCGGCAGTGGTAGTGGCCGCAATGACCGTGGGTGTGGCCGCAACGACAGTGGCAGCAGGGGACTGGGACTGTTCAGCATCCCTGGATGATGGGTTGGTGGGTAGGAGGGGTCCTGGGGAGCGGCTGGGCCCTGCCACGCCAGATGGGCCAGCTTGGTGGTCCGTGTCCGAAGAGGAGGACAGATCCTCCAGATCCGTGTGTCCTCGTTGGGGGCTTGTAGGCTGGCTGTGCTGGCTGCTGTCTCCATCCCCAGCATCCAGCAGTTCGTCACCTGTGGAGAGAATGAGATTTGTTATTGTGTTGCACCTGGCGAAGTATGTATTAGTCGTCTGACATTGGCAGTTCGTGCAATCTCGTACATGGGTTTCCCGGAGGCGAGTGTGTGGCTGTGGCATCTGTAGTTGTGTGTGCTAGGCAATGGGACTGTGTGCTGTGCACATGTGGCATGGGACGGATTGGCCATGCCGATGGGTGTGTTGCTGTGCCCCTACTCATTGTGACTCTGGTGTATGCGGGCTCCTGGCCCATCCTGGGTCTGGTTTGTACTTTGCTTTTGGAGTTCATATGGAACGCTTAGGAACGCATATGGCAACATGGGGGCCATGCCCCAGATTCGCATTTGGGAGGGGATATGCTTTTGGGGTTCAAATGGAACGCTTAGGAACGCATATGGCAACATGGGGGCCATGCCCCAGATTCGCATTTGGGAGGGGATATGCTTTTGGGGTTCAAATGGAACGCTTAGGAACGCATATGGCAACATGGGGGCCATGCCCCAGATTCGCATTTGGGAGGGGATATGCTTTTGGGGTTCAAATGGAACGCTTAGGAACGCATATGGCAACATGGGGGCCATGCCCCAGATTCGCATTTGGGAGGGGATATGCTTTTGGGGTTCAAATGGAACGCTTAGGAACGCATATGGCAACATGGGGGCCATGCCCCAGATTCGCATTTGGGAGGGGATATGCTTTTGGGGTACATGCTGTGAGCCATGGGTGCCGAATGTGACATGTGTTGTGGCTGCATGACAGTGCATGGTCTGAGGTGTGTGCATGCCTGACATGCCCTGCATATTTGCTGTCTGTTGTGGTTACTGGACATGGCATTGGACGCATCGTTATGGGTGAGTGATAGTTGTGTGCCAGCCAACGTATTGCAGTTGTCCCATCTCCTTGGTGTGCGTGCTGCCCTGTGCCATGTGCATCACTGCAGTGCTCGGGGGGGTGGCCCATGTTGTGTGTTGTTGCTCACAGTGTGTCGTGCGCTTAATTGACTTCTGGCACATGGTTGGTCATGGGCATGTGTCTTAGCGTGACTGCTGTATGTGTGGCAGCTGTGCGGATGACATGCCTTTCATGAGACTGGGGCTGACGGATGGGATGGATGGTATGTTGTATGTGCATGGTGTGTCTGTGAGTTTGATGGGTTCAGTGGTGTTCGTGTGCATTTCTGTTGTTCCGCTCTGTTGCGTCTAGTGTTGTTTGTCTTACATAGGCGTAGTTGTGGGGTGTGTGGTTGACAGGCAGTAGGGGCTACATGGACAGGACTTCAATGGTGTTTCAGTTGTGTGTGATGAGTTGCACAGTGGCTGCCGTGTGGGACTATATTCAGTGTGGCTTGTGCATGCAGACGTGGCTCCTTGGGTGTTGCTATGTCTGTGATGGGTCATGTGGGGTGTGAGTCTGTTGTTCATGTCCGTGTGCACATTGTTCACTTGTTCGTGACGGTGGGCGGTGCTGCGTGTTCGTCTGCTACGTGACATGTCCCATGTGTTGGTGGTGTTATGGTCCTCATGCCTCCAGTAATCCAGCCCTGTCCAGTTTCCCACCTGCAAGTTGTTCGTGCGTGCACTGTACTGGATGCCACATGGCTCTAAGGGGGGTGCTCCATGTTGCAGGTCTGTGGGGGTGGGGGGTGTAGTGGGTCGTGGGGTGGCTGTACACCCACTGACACCGATTGCTGTGGACCGTGATGTCTGCCTTTCGGCTGTCGTTGTGCACTGCGGTGGCTGACACGTGGCTGTGGGGTGTGGGGGATGCTCCTCCTTGCTGTGCTGTGGGACTGGGGCCTGGTGTGTGTTGTACTTGGGCTGTCCACCCTCCCACCCACTGCACTTTGTGTTCCTGCCACTTACCTGTTACTTGTCGGTTAGTGCAGCTGTGGCGGACACATGGGTGTGGTGGGTGCTCGTTGTGGCGCTTCTGGCATATTTGGGGACCTGTTGGTGGTTACGTGGCTGGCTTAGTGTACACATGTCCCCACGCATCTTACAGTTGTTCGGTTTGGGCTGTGTGTGGTAGTGTCTGTTGCATGTGTGTGTGATGTGTTGTGTATTGTGTGCTGGACATGGGGGTGTTTGTCCCTGGGAGCTGTGGCATGGTAGTTGCGCATGTGAGTACATAGCGGTGTGCTGGTATACATTAGTTTGTACTTACCAGCCTCCACTCCCCCTGCTAATCCGGCGAGGATCTCCGGATGGATTACGACTCGCACCTTCTCCTCCCACGCTTTGAAGGTCTTAAAGAGCGCGGGATTCCCTCCGCCAGTGACGGCAGCCAGCTCTCTGTTTTTGCCCTCCTTCTTCTTGACCAGGCTTTTTACGTCATTCCAACGTTTGTTTATCTCGACTCTGTTCCTGGGCAGGGTCCCGACTGCATTGACCTGGTCTACGATCCGGTTCCACATTCTGTTTCTGGTGGCTAGTGGTGTGTGCTGGACCATGTTCCCATAGATTTGTGGGTACACCTTGATGATCTCGTCGACCATGACCGTCAGCTCCATGGGCGTGAACTTGGGCATCCTTTGTGGTGCCATGGTGTTTGTGGTGCTGGTGCGGTGTGTGTTGTGTAATGTGCAGGGGGTTTGTGGTGCCGGTGTTTGGTGGTGGTGGTGGTGGTGGTGGTGTTTGGTGGTGGTGGTGGTGGTGGTGGTGGTGGTAGTGATGTGTGCGTTTCTGTGGTGTGCTGCTGTCCTTGCTGTGTCACTGTGTCCTCTCCTCTCCTCTCTGGTTTGCAATGTAGCAAGGGGTTGTGGTCTGTGGGAGTGCTGCTTTTGTACTCACCTATGTGGGTGTGTCCTCATGGTCTGTTGTTTTCAGGTGTGTTGTGTCTGGGGTTCTGGCCTTTGTATTTTTTGTTTGTCCGGGGGGTGTTTTCGGGATGTGTACTGTGCTTGTGTATTTGTGTGTGCCTTGCTGTGTGGACTTGTTGGCCATGTTGTGTGCTATTGGTTTTGTGTGCGGATGGTTTCTGTGCAGGTACGTTGGCGCCATGGCTTCTGCCGTGTCGATTCTCATCGGCGTTGTTTGCGCTGGCGGGCGGTATATTTGTTGTTTTTCCGCGCTCATGGCGGTGCGATCGTAATTTCACGTGCGGTGTGTCGGCCGTGTGGGCGGGCGGTTTTGTGTTGTCGTGCGTGTTTCCGTCCGTGGCGGGCGGTTTGACTCCGACTCGGACGATGGCGGGCGGTATTTTGTGTGATTTTTCCGCCGATGGCGGTTTTCGGTTTGTGTACTCATAATGGCGTGGTCGGTGTTCAGGCGGTGTGTGCGGGCGGATTTTTGCCGCTTCCATGCCTGGCGGATTCTTTTACGCCGGGTATCGTAATGGGCCCCTTAGGGGCATATTACCAAGGATTTGCGATAATTATCGCAAAGCGCGCTTAGCAATGTTTTTTTTATCGCCGGCTATCGCTGGATTTCATTGCGGAGATAATGCGTTATTATCAACGCTTATCTCCAGGGCGATAAAAAATCCAGCGATAGCGGTGAAACCCAGCAATAGCGCGAGAAATCCAGTGATAAATTCACTGCGCTAATGAAAAGCTTGCTAATAGGCAGGTGAGGACTTAACCTTACAATCCACCTCCCATTGACAAGATGGTTAAGTCAAGTTTTTATCAGGTGTTAAATTCCAGCCATAATCGCGGTTAGCGCAACTTTTTTTATCGCTTCGCGGGCATTGCTAATAGGGGGAAGTTGTGTTTGCGACTGTTTGCAGTTGCTTTTAGTTGGGAATGCCTACTTTGCATGTCATTAGCGATAATTGTCGCTGACATGCAAAGCGGCAACAAAACGGCCGTTATTGCCATTAAGCTGTCGCTAACAGCTGTTAGCGACAGCTTGCTAATAGGGCGATAAAAATATCGCCGCTTTATTGGCAAAAAGTGCGCTAAAGTGGCGATACTGCCCTTGGTAATATGCCCCTTAGGCCCTGGTAACGAGTTTGGCAGTCCGACCACCCGAGTGCTGAGACTGCGTCCTCCCAGGTCGCCGCAGCACCGGCGGTCTTCCGCCAGCGTATTATGAGGTGTGTTCTCCGATGCCGTCAGGGCCACAATGCACCCTCCAAGCCTATTACGATTACACAGTCATACTAGCGATCTCCCAGTGACCGTTACCCAAAGGCGGTAGACTGCCATTGTATGCATGCAAAAAAGCACCACAACAGTGACCAATGGATGGATTTAAATATACACAGCTGATGTGTTTTGGCCAAGTGGCCTGCAAATCACACCATAAAACACAATCCATCCCTGACCAGGATCCATTGCTTCTCAACTGCAGCCCACAAGACAGGCACCACCATGTTGTGCATTTTGAGATAAGGCACCCCTTTTTTCATCTTCCCATTCAGCACTGTCCACTACCTGTAATTTTGGTTTTCCACCTTTTTACCTGTATCACTTGTTTGGTTTACCTTTCAGAGTCACTCACATTTTTTTTCATCATGACTCGCCAAAAAAAACACGCTTCACTGAGGCGGAGTTGACAGTCATGGTGGATGAAATCATTAGAGTAGAGCCCCAACTTTTTGGTTCCCAAGTCCAGCATTTCCTTAGTAGAAAAACTGAAATGTGGGACAGGATAGTCAACAGAGTGAATGCTGTTGGTACCAACCTGTGCACACACAGAACAACATTAGGAGGAGGTGGACTGACCTCAGGTTGAGGGTGCACACCCGGTACAACAACCACCACCTGGAGGCTTAGAGGAATGGCGGTGGCCCTCCTAGCGCCCCATTACAAATCTTTCCATGGGAGTAGAAGGCTTTGGCCACCCTGCATTCTGAGGGCTTGACAGGAATAGCTGGGGGAGTGGACTCTGGTAAGTTACATTTCAATAACTAACACAATATCACAATGTATTGTTTGCTCTCAACTCTGCTTTTGCTATTGTGTTCTTTATCTACTTTCCTAACATGCAGTACTGCAGTACTCAAAGTATCAGAGATGTTGGTTTGTCTGTGTCAATGTGTATTGTTGCATATGAGAGCGCCTGTATCCAACTCCATGACATGCCACATGTTGCAATGCTGTCTGTAAGTCGATAACTATAAAAAATATAATTCCAGGACCTATGATATGTGTTAAAATGCAAATATATGGTCCATCCAAAATGCATGTTGCCAACAGGTATGGTACACAAACCGTTTGTCAAGTGTTGGTAAAGTGAGATTGAAGTGACTACAACTACCATGAAGCCTTGTAACTGGAACTCTAACCAAGATGCTAGACTTCTTTTGCCCCTACTCACTTGGTTGCCATGTTACAACTGACGGTCACTCATCATGCAGGTTACCATTTGTCTAGTGTTGTTAAATTGAGATAGAAAAGCTACCACTACTACCATGAGGTCCTGTGACTGGAACTCTAATCATTATGCTAGATTCCTTTCACCCCTTTTCACTTGTCAGCCATGTCACTACTGATCTACACTCATTATGGACTGTGCAATGTACAGACAATGCTCTACTCAGATATGTACGTCTGAATGCTTGATAGTGTCCTGGTCTCACCAAGTGAAATTATTGGTGGCATGAGTGACACCCTAACAACTGTGTACCACTGATATATGTAAGCCACAAAGGAAACTCAGCTGATTAGCAGTGGCAGGTGACCCCTTGACTCAGCACTCCTCACTTGATGAACAATGCTAAATACACAGCCCAGCTGTGTGCTTGCCTGTATTATTTATTTCTTTTATTTTACGGAGTTATTAAATACAACTAGGCCTTGGAATAGACAAATACACGTTACAACTAAACTGTGTTTGTTGAATTGTTTTGAGATGTCATGTCTATCCCTAAAGCCAAAATGCCACTTATTTGCACATCTAATGACCTGTTGAAATCAACTACACGTATTAAATGCATGTCTAGTAACCAACTTCAACTATATGCAAATATATGCAATACTATTCTCTACCTATTTTGTTTAATTCTAGGTCCCGATTTACTTTGCCACAAACAAAGTGGATGTAGATACCTCACTTCCGCCAATAACAATGTTCTCTATTTCTCAACAGGTTGATTGGCCACAACAACTGCTCAGAGGTTAGAAACCAAACAGAGTTTCTCTCCACCACGGATGAAGCCCTCAGTAATGACAATGCTCCAGGAAATGTGGACGTGGATGTTGATCCTGGCCCATCTGGTCAACCTGGGCAGACGGTAACAGTGGTGCTTACTGTGCCCACAACAACACCTCCCACCACAGCTGCAAAAACAACAACCATTGCACCCCCAGCCTGTATATCTAGCACAGTCAGTATCATCCTGTGCCCCCCAGTCCTGGATTCTGCGGCAGCTATCATTACCCCAGTCATGGAGGAACAAGGACCCAGTGGGAGGGTGAAGTCTGTGCCAAGGCATGGGAGGGTAACTATGGGCCGCAGAGTGAGCCCACCGGGGCCACGGACACCCAGGCTGCCATCACCTAAATCCTGGGAGGCTACCATGACTCCCAAAGTGTGATGGGCCAGCTATTGACTGAAATCTGGGTAATGACGGCACTGCAGAGGGTCACACACCAAGACGTTGCTAGCATACACACCGAGGTGACGGGATTACACACCGAGGTGGCCGGCATAAACACTGAGGTGGCCGGCATCAACACCAACATGGCCTCCCTGGATGGGGTGCTGCAGACATCATCAACACCCTCTGCAGGGCTTTTCCACCTGCATCTACCCTTTCCTGTGGTCAAAGTCCAGCCAGGCCGTCAACATCTGCTACAGCCACAGGAAGGAAGGCCCTGTCAGAGAAGGACATGCCTGCACGCACCTCTGTCCTAGCAGCTGCAGCTCCCCCTCTGTCAGAAAGAGGTGATGCCCATGCAAGATTCAAGGAAGTGGGGATGGCAAGACAGCCAGACAGTAAGAAACCTTGCCCCTAATGCCCTCCTGTGTGTGCTACACATTCACTTTGTGGATTATTCCTACCCACTTTTCCATATCTGATGGGAGGAGTATGGTGGACTTTGGACTCCAGACAATTTGGCCTCTTCTTCAATGGTTTCATCCACAATGACAGAAGACTTCACTTTTTGTTGTCACTGTGTAATGTTTAGTAAATGTATTTATCTTATCCTTGTTCACTCCATTCAAAACCCATGTCACCAAATCATTGTCTTCTGTTCTAATTCTCGCATATAACAATGTGAATGCACAAGCATGTGAACTTTTCAATGTCAAAACTAGGTACTTCTGGAAGCATGGTTATGTTGTATGTAACCAATGTTTGACTCAGGATCACTACCATGTCACAACTACACATACGCACAAGTATTTGGGCTGATTGTTCAAATCATAGGCTGACATTATGTCAGAAACATAGCAAATAAGACATGACTCGGTTATTCTGTGCCGGTGATCACATAATCACTTGCAAACTTTCACAACACAGAAGGAGGGGATACATCTGACAATATCCTATAGTTAACAATAAATTAGGTCTACATCATCAGTTGGCAGGCTCTAGGGTGGTGCAACCGCACCGGGCGCTGACTTCGGTGTTGGTGTCGTGCTTGCAAGTATATTATGGTTTGAAAAGCACCTGATGCCACTTTCCTGGCCTCCAGCAATTTTCAGTCAACAATAAAAATATCAAGATAGCTCTGATGGTTAATGTTCTTCCTAGACAGAGATTGGTTTGTCTAGTGGACGTTTTGACTCATGGTAAGGTAGCAAAGAGGGTTAATATGCCTGCTGCAAAGAATGTGTACCATGCAAATCACAAACTGCATAGAATGTAAAAAGGTCAGTCCGTTACTGCTTTTGTCTGAGAGTTTCTTTTGCAGTTTAGAAGTTAGAATCCTAACATAGAAAATTGAGCTACTAACTGTCATCAAAGAGGTGCATGCAAACTGCAAGTTATAGATTGGAGAGTTATGATTTTTCCCCAGTCTTTCATTATCCTAATGTTGGAAAAAGGATTTTTTGGATAGAGGTCAATTCTGATTATTAAAGAAAATCCCCAACCTCAATCATGACTATGGTGTTTTTAATTCAGAGTTTGTGCTTCTCCAGACCAAGCACTATTAAACTATACTGTCTACCAGTATGGATGACATGTGACTCCTACATCTTGTACTCCTCTGTCTTACGTAACATTTCCTATACACTGATTTACACACCTACGATTGATTGTCTCTGTGTAGTGTGTGTGATGTAACGTGCTCTGACACCCTACACTGGTATGAGTGGTGCTATAAAAATAATGAAATGCATTTTAGCTAGAGTGGTTATGGAGACTTGAGGGGCACTGTTAAAGGGTGGTAGTGAGGGAACCCATGGCCGATGTGGTCATTGGGGGGGCGCCCACAAACATTGTCACATTGAGCGCCACCAGCGCTAAAGCCGTCCATGTCAGCTGGAGCCATATTGCCTACCTCACAAAAGGAACCCTACATCAAATAAAGAAATAAACAGACACGTCAGTACAACAGTTTCTGACCACATGGACATTTCAATCCAGTGTTGCTTGCATTTGCTGGAACGTCACATACAAATGTCAGTGATGTGCCACAAGCACTTTGGCCTACAATGAGGAGACACATCAACAGCTACATACAGTTCATACACAATGAGGAATTAGCCAATTTGAAGACAGGATAGCATGAATTGGGTCCAACCCAACATTGTGTTGGATCACATGATGGCACACATATTGCATTAGGACCAACACAAGGAGCAAGTCATGTGGAAGCTACATAATTTCTATCCTATCTCTGAGCCAGCTGTCTTGGTACTGGCTTTGTACACCCAAACTCTGTGACAGACTTTCACAGGACCAATCCATGGTTTTTAGATTTGAAAAAGGTGCTTAGTGCAGAACATAAGGTGATCATCGGTTCAATGGGGGGTGCAATACATTTGGGGTCGATGCAGTTGATTACGAACTTAAAGATTTCTTTAGCATTGGCTTTATTGATTTTGTTAGTGTAGAATGTGTGTTTTCATAGACAAGGGAACCCAAAGGTATGTAAGGGACAGTGGGTACAATTATTTATAAAGTAACAAATGGTCCCTACCTACAGAAGTTAAATAAATTCTATGTCAATGAAAAACGAATGAGATGATACAAGTATTTATTAAATCTTGAAACAAACAAAAGCATTATAGAAGTGGGAAACACACAAGACAGTTAAAGAATTAACATAGCTCAAACATTTTCTTAGTGACTACAAAAATAATAACCAAATAATGTCACATCTTCCTCGAGGTACCAATGCTATCCGTATTGAAATAAAAACATTTGCGATAGTCATTGTACTCCATGTCGGCCACGTTTAGATCCCTCTTTATAATCTGGGGATCATCATCAGGACTTATTTGTATATGCCTGAGACACATAAAATGCCTGCACATAGAAAGAATTATCATGGGAAGGAAAGAGAAGGAAAATAAGAAGACGGAAAAAAGGAAGAGGGGGAAGGAGGAATGTGGAAAAATTCAATTGCTAATAATACCAACTCGAGTGGAAGGGAAGGACCTTTCATTCCATGTACGTACATGAGATGATGTTGTGCATCATACTGTGACCACAGGTGAAACAGCCAAAATGGCAGCATAGACATGCACAAAATGAAATACGATGGTAGAGCCAGGTGATGCTGGGGATGTGAAGTGAGTGGATGGAGTGTCTGAGTAATCTAAGAGGGTACAGGGCCTAGTTCAGATTAGAAAAGGATATACAGACCAACCTATCAATGCCACCAATAAGGGTGCGCAATTCCTAAGATAGGCGATGGTCAAGTACTTTCTAATAACAGGGAGGGAAACAATTTAGCTAAATAATTTGTAATTGACCATAGGAATTAGAACGAGAAGCAAAATAGAAACCAGCCTGGTAAATATCACTAGCAAGAGCTGAGCTGCATGGTTAGGTGGTGGTGGTGATCTACGGGGGAAGAAGAGTAGGGAGGAGAAAGAGCGATTGACCCTGCTCGGAAAGTGGGGGAGGAAGAAGGCGACGGACGTGAGAGCCCTTACCAAAATACTCAAGGAGTGTACAGCTGCTGGTAAACCAAGCTGTGGGCGAACTTGCGTTCACGTCCAGAGGGCTCCTCAGGTAAGCAGAGCCGGCATAACTGAGAAGGATTTAATTAAGGTGATTTAGGTGGGCAGGGGGACAATGCATAAGAGGATAGATAAAATGGTAAGACAGCAGCTTACCGATCGCTCAAGGAGCAAATGGCCAGAGTGTGCGGCTCCCGTCTGCAAGATTCAGCTGGTTCAATGAAGCATTCATCAGAGTATTCGTCCGACCGCTGAGTATGCCAATACCCAGATATGAGATTAAGTGCGCCTGTGTGCATCGCGCCCAGCTAGAGCAATGGCTTTTGCGGGCAGAAAGTGGTGGCCATCTTGGCTGGGAAAAGTGAGTGAAGGGAAGGTACAGCAATTAGTAAGAGGGGTATAAAAAGAAGAGAGAGAAAAAGAGTATAAAGGGACAGGGCATGCCTACATAAAAAGTATATACAATAAATTGAACAGAACCAAATGGCATGGAATTACAAAGAGAAGCAATGTAAGTTTGACATATCCTCCCAATTCATTATTACATTTTATAAACGATCGATTCCATACAGACCTAGATACCGGTTAGAAGTAAAATTGTGCTAGAGAGGCACTGCGAGAATAGTCCACATGTTATGGGCTAACAGTATGACGGACAGGACAGTAAAGAATATTTACAAACCAGGAGAACACAGCATATTTTTACGAAATCAGGAATGGTTATAACAGATTTCTCCAGTCTCTGTTTAACCCATTCTGTAAACTGCTAGTTTGAACTACCCATTTCAACTCTTCTTTGTTCAGTAACGAGTTCATATCTACATCTCTTGGTGGTGGCTTAACAGCCGTAATCACCTGCCAGTGCAGATCATTGTGTGTGTGGCCTGTGAGTTCAAAGTGGTCCACCAGTGGTGCATTGCTAACTTTACATCAGATGCGGCTTCTGTGCTGGCAATTTCGAATCAGTACTTTTTGTGTTGTCTTTCCAATGTAGATCTGTTCACAAGGGCATGTGATAGCATATATAACTTTCCTGGTATTGCAGTTAGAAAATTGGTTCAACAAAATGTTCACATGATTATGTGTAAAGTTCTTCGTCTCAATGGTGAATGGACAGACACTACAATTGCCAGATTTGAAATGCCTCAACCGCGAAGGCAGCACCCAAGTCTCTGGTAAGGTTGGTGAGTGAAGGGATTGGTCATGGGAAGACTGGCTATCACCAAGTAATCTCTGATGCTTATATTCTTGCAAAATGCAAACAATGGTCTTTCAAATTATAATTCACCTGCATTCAGTACTGGCCAGTGTTTCAATATACATTTATTAACCTGATTGGCTATACAGAAAAAGGTAGTTACGCAGACCATCCGATCATTGTTTTCTTTAGTTTTAGGGGTAAGTAGTACCTCCGTAGGGCAATACCATCCCTTTTCATTGACTGCTTTACCAGTCTGCATGGGTAGCCCCAGCTTAGTAGTTTGGTACATAAAACCTTTGCTTCAGAAAAGAAGTCTTGTTTGCTGGAACAATTTCTCCGAAGTCGGAGAAATGGTGAATATGGTAGAGAGTCACGGAGAGCCCGGGGATGGTGACTGGTGTATGCAAGGTGGGTGTTTCTTTCTGTGGGTTTACGGAATAATGATGTGAAAAGTGGTATTCAGACAGAATATCAAGTTGAAAATATTGACAGACAATAATATTGAGTCAGAAATATTGTGACATGGAAATATCGACATCAAGAATATCAATGTCAAAAATATCAATTTTTATGTAAGTAATATCAATTTTTAAAATATAGAAGTCATTAATATCGTTTGTAAAAATATTTTTCTGTAAAATATCATTTTTCAATTATTGTTATGCATTTTAGTATATATTTTAAATGTTTATGATGTAATGTTTTTATTTAATGATTGTTTATGTTTCTTACTATATTAGTTACATTTTTAGTAGTTATTAAATGTAATTTAATCACATTTTGTGTTTTTTAGTTCCGTAGCAGGTTGTGGGTTTATAGGGGTTCAGGGTGGGAAGTAATTTAATTATAATAAATTCATGAATATTTGTATTTAATGTTATTTATTTAATTTATATTAAATTATTTTAATTGTGCTGTTAATTTTGTTTATGCAAATGTTTTGCATGGGTTGTGTGGGTTTATAGGGGTAAAGGGTGGGAAGTAATTTATTTTTAGTTAATTAATAATTAGAAGTTAAATACTATTAATTATTTGATTGTAAATTAATTATTTTAATTGTGTTATTAATTTTTTTTTGTTTCATTTTAGGTGGGGGTTGTGGGTTTCATTAGGGTAAAGGGTGGTAAGTTAATTAATTTGAATGAATATATCTTAATCTTTTATAAATATTATGTGTTTAATTGATAATTAATTATGTTAATTCTGCAATTATTTTTTTATTTTAGATGTGGGTTGTGGGTTTTGGAGGGGTATGGGTTGGGAAGTAAATTAATTTTAAGTAAATAATAATTATCTTTTGAGTAATATTAATTATTAACTTGATAATATATTATGTTAATTGTGTAAATAATTTTCTGTTAAATTTTCTGAGTGTGTTGTGGGTTTTGTGGGGGTATACTGTGGAAAATACATGAATTGAAAATCATTAATAATTAATATTTAATTAATGATAATTGGTTTGATGATAAATATTTATATTAACAGTGTATAAGATTTTGTATTTTAGTTAAGTTTTAGGTGCAGGTTGGGAGTTTTGTGCGGTTGTATAATGGGAAGTAACTAAATTAAATTTATGTAATAAATATTTTTGATAATAAATACTATCTAAATAAAAATGTTTATTTGTATGAAAATGATTTTAGTATTTTATTTATAATAATATTTGCAGGTATTTTTAATATGTATTTAACATTGGAATATGTTTTTATTTTTAATATTAAATATATTTGTATTTTTTATTCAACATATTTATATTTTAATTTATTTCTTTTTTTTTAAACAATTTCATTTTGTTCCAGATATTTTATTTGTTTTTAATGTTGAACTGACTGGAGTGTAAATAGTAAATTTTACCCCTCCGCAATCCAACACCTTCCCTACTGTTGCACTTACTGGAGTGGGAATAGGAAATTTTACCCCTCTGCAAACCAACACTTTCCCTAACGTTGAACTGACTGGAGTGGGAATAGTAAATTGTCCCCCTACTCAATCAAACACTTTCCCTGCTGTTGCACTGACTGGAGTGGGAATTGTAAATTTTACCCCTCAGCAATCCAACACTTTGCCTACTGTTGCACTGACTGGAGTGGAAATAGTAAATTTTACCCCTCCGCAATCTAACACCTTCCTTACTGTTGTATTGAGTGTAGTGGGACTTGTAAATTTTACAACTCCTGAGTATGACACTTTGGGCCTGATTTTGATGTCAGGTGGAATTCCTTCCACCTGACACCGACTCGGTCCTGGGAACGACCGACACACGGTCGGTGGTCCCGACCGCCTCATTAGGATGTCACTGAACACTGTTCAGTCCCATTCCTGCATTTCACTATGGGAGCATGCATTAAGGCCGTAAACCAGCCGTAATGCATGCTCCCATAGTGAAATGGGAGGTGCAGATCATCCCTGCACCCCGTGGCAGGCACCGCAAGGTGCCTGCCACAAGATGCAGGGATCAACAGGGTGGCACCATAGGTGCCCCCTTGGCATCAAACTGGAGGCTGTGCACCAATGGGGGCCCTGCTGGGGGCCCCCAAACATGCTTTCCGGCATGGTTTCCATGTCAGACAGGCCAGCATTGGAACCATGTCGCAAACGTGCATGGAATATCAAGGCCGGAAATGCCCGCCCTTGAGATTACTGGCCGGGTTCCGACTGGCCGACGGGCTCTCCGAGCTTGTCAGAAGCCAGCCGGAATGACCAGCCAATTTCCTTTCTGACCGCCTCCATCATAATGAGGCGGTCGGAAAGGAAATCGAGCATCCCATTATGATGCAGCCCCTAAGTCTACTCTTGTAGAAATTGTAGTGGGAATAATATATGTATTAATTTAAAATTTTGTAGTTTACTTTATATTGTTTAAATTTATATTAATATGTTTTCGGTATATAAAATTATAATATTTATAATTATTGTTTTTAATATATATATTTTTTTAGTAAATGTACACTTTTTATTATGTTTCATTATTTAATTGTCTTTGAAATGGATTGTTTAAAAAAAAAAAATTTATTTGATATATGTATATATGTTTATTTTTTCTATATTTACATTTAAAAACGTTTTAAATTATAACAAATTAAAAATATTAATTTAATAATATTATTAAATTAGATATATGTAAATAAATATATATATATATATATATATATATATACGTATATATATATATATATATATATATATATATATATATATATATTAATATATATGTTTGTTTTACATTTGTGAAAATAATAAGTATTATATTTTACAAAAACATTTTACATACATCTTATTTTTATTATATTAGTATTATTATTTAATTTAATTAATGCTTACTATTTAAATTTATGTTTATTTAAAAATCAATATTTTCAGACAACGATATTAGTGACAACTATATTTATTTTTTGATATTTTTGTAATTTCAATGATAAGTATAGGAAGTCGTTATTTTTGACATAGATATTTTTGACTCAATATTTTTCTATTTAGATATTTTGGTAATCAATATTTTGTCAGTGAACTGTCAAAAGTCCCTCCGAGGGTGATCTGATAAGTAAGTCCAGGAAAGGGATTTCTGACCTGCTGTAGGAGAGTTAAAATTTCAACATGCTGCAATGGGTGTTCAACCAATTGACAAAGTTTTTGAGGGTGTTTTTGCAGCCATGCCAAATCATGAAGATGTTGTCTAAATAGCGAACCCAATGACTGATCTGGTGGTGAAATGGTTAGGAATGGGACATAATAACTTGTGTTTCAAGCTGGTTTATGAAGAGTATAGCAAAAGTGGGTGCAAAAAAGGCTCCCATCGAAGTACCTTTGATTTGCTGAAAGAAGTCACCATCAAATTCCCCAAAATTTCACATTAAGCAGAGTTCCAACAACGTCAAAATGAACATTGTGGGTACTGCATGTGGTCGTGTGCTTGGTTCGAGAATTTTTTAAATGGTCTACATGCCCACTTTTTGGGGAATATTAGTGTACAAAGAGTCAACATCGAGTGTGCACAAAATGCTGGAATAAGGGTCAAAGGGGACGTGTTCCACCTTAATACTCATGTCCATAGTGTCCTTTATATAATAAGGTGTCGCTGGTACAAAGATCTTAATGAAGAAATCGACGTATTATCCAAGGGGCTCTGGTATTGAGCCGCAACCTGAAACAACTGAACGTCCAGGGTGTGCATTCGTATCTTTATGTACTTTGGGTAGTGTGTATATGCCTGGTGTTCTTGAGGATTTCAGGTTCAAAAATATAAACTCGATTTGGGTCAGGAAGCCTTCTGATTTTGCTTTTTGTTTGATGTCGAAAATAATTCTTTGTATGTCTTTAGTGAGGTCCATGGTGAGTTTAAGGTAATGGTCAGTGTTAGAGAGTTTTCTTAGGATCTCTGCTTTGTTTGAATCAGGGCTCTGTATTACCACCCTGCCACCTTTGTCAGCAGGTTTGATGATTAATGAATGATTCAGTTTAAGTCTAGACAGTGCATTCTTTTTCTGCAATGTGTAAATTTTATGGAATAAAGTCATGTCTCTGTTCCAAACTTGAGATTTCTTTCAAAACCAGTCTTTCGAATTCAGGAGGAATAAAACTATGGGGTCGATTACAATGCCGTCAGGAAAGGCTCAAACAGCATCCGAATTGGTCGAATCCGTTTCGGAAGCCTTGTATTTGACCGACACGGACACGTTTCCAGACGACCGATCATGATGTCCCGAAAGCGTACGACCTGTCCGACTCAGTTCCTAACTGCATTCAGGTCAAAGGTGTCGTTCAGAGCCGACTCGTACAAGTCTACGGCCCGCTTTTCTGGATGAGCGATGAGGATATCAGATTCGGACAGCCTTACCAAGTCGGTTGTTCCGAGACAGTTTGGCTGCCGTAATCTGACTTTGTGGGCCCGTAGCAGGCCCCCCTTCACCCGGGGCCCTCCGAATTGGGCCCGTGGGGGTACACATGGGCCCTCCTTTCCCTGCATGCACAGTGTGGCAGGCACCATGGGGTGCCTGCCACAGGGTGGAAGGTTTTTCCTAACCGCCCCTTTTCTCAATGGGAGCCTGTGTTCTCCTCGGTACACAGGCTCCCATTGAAGTCAATGGGAGTCTGACCATACGGTGTTGGGAAACATCGTAATCGGTCGGTCGGACTCCCCAAACCTGAGTCGTTCAGTAAGCCTTCCCAAACCGATTCGGTTGGAATGCTTTCCTAATGACATCATAATCTGGCCCTATGGGGTGGATTGAAGGTAGAGGGTGGGCCAAAATGTGTGCTGGCCGGACTCGGAAAGGTAGAGATTGCAAAGCAAAAAGGCATGAAGGAGAAGTTTCCTAAAAAAACCTTAACATTTTTGTTTGAAGTTCGAAAAAGTTTGGGCGTGTTGTGGGGACGAAAGACAACAGAATTTATTTAACTTCTATGTTCATTCTTTAATGTATCTGTAGGTAGGGACCGCTTGGTCCTTTATAAATAAGTGTAGAATATGTGGCGCACCAGTTTTAGGTTTATGTGATATGTACTAAGGGCCTTTTTGTACTGTCTTTTACTGGAGGCATTATATTCTTTATTTATGCCAGGCACGTTTGAGTGTTTTACAAACCTTTCCTCTCCTCCGCGAGTTACCTCGAGAACCATGGGGCAGAAGGTTTGGCTCAGGGTGTCCTATTGATGTCTATAGGCACGACAATGGAGGCAGCTTCTAAAAGCCAGCTGTTGACTCTGCTTTCATCACCCACAGTTTCTCCTAATATAGACAGCTTGGTGTCATCGAGAGTCTTCTTTAGCTGGGAAATATTGACTGTATTCCAAGCACAATTAGTGGCAGTGAGCCCAAATCTGCCTAACTCTTTTGCTGGGGACCAGGACCAGCAGAAAGGTAGAATAAAGAGGTCAAACCATGTGACTTCTTTTTTTTTTTTTTTTTTTCCTTTTTTTATTCGAAATTCAAACACCAAATAAACAACTTAGCAGTATGAGACAACACGACCACCCCCCCCCTAACCCTCCTAATATCTCCAAACTTAAACAACAAAGCAAAAAAGATTAGCCACATAAGGAAAAAGAAAAAAAAGAAAAATTAAACAAGTGGAAAAATAATTTCTATACATCGTAATACCTAACATTGTTTCTCCACGTATGGCAAAAGTTCATTCTTGTGTATATAAGGAATATATCGAAGAAAAGTGCAAATGCTTTACAGTACTTCAATTATAAATCCCAAGATAAAAACAGTATAAAGTGACATATACTCTAATGCAATATTAGCCAATATGGATCACACACCCTGACCTTCCGGATTATTTTGGAAAAAAAAAAAAAAATATCTTTCTTTTCTTTTTTTCCCCTTCTTTCTTCAAAACATTCTTGAGATTCTCTGGCAGAAAGTATATGATACCGGCCTTTTCTTTAACCATCAATTTGAGCCAGCCACTTTGATAAAGGTTCCCAAATTATTAATCCCTTTCTTTTGCCCGCCTACCTTTTTTGGAGTATATGGATTTCTCTAGATTACCAATCGCAATAAGACGGTTTAACCATTGAGAGAATAATGGAGGGTTTGGATCAATCCATGCTGATGTAATACATAGCCTGTATATTGTCATAGCAACGAATACCAGAGCCCCTCCATTCTTTCTGTCAACGGTGTCCTGGATGCCCAGCAAGATAGTTGTAGGTGTTAATAAAACATCTTGCTTTAAGATCTTCTTAAAAAGTCCTGCATTTGTTTAATTAAAGGCCCTAATAGAGCACAAGAAGCAAACATATGTATAGAGTCTGCTTCCGGCTCTGCACACCTGGGGCATAGTGTTCCTCGGCCTGTCCCCCATTTTGCGATTCTACTCGGTGTCAGATAGAGAAAAACGCTGTTTTAAAAAACTGCGCCTGGAGTTTAGCTGTGAGAAGATCACTCTGGGCGGCACATAATGCCATATTAAAGTCACTATCAGTGATATCCAATTTTTGTCGCCATTTGAGAGAAACTCTAGTTAAATCATCCGGCATAAGATTGTTCAAAGTAGAATAAATATAGAATGTGACTTCTTTTGGATTATCTAGGACCAGGGGAGTGTTCGTAAAGATGGTATCAATCACATGGCCATCTTTCTGTGTGGCTCCCATTCAGGTAGTCGTGAAGTCTACTTCCGTCAGTACCTCAGTCAGTTTTGCTGCCATAAGGTCCATTGGGTTGTCTTGTTGGATGTTGATGTCGCCCAAGATAGTGAAGTTGGCTTAGTGAATGATTTTATGGCCCAGGGCTTGGGGCATCGAGTTGATAAACTCTCATGCATAGACGGGGGGCGATACATAAGGACTCCTGTAAAGGAGCATTGTGCTGAGGCTGAGATGATGAAGCCTAATGCTTTGGCACGACTAGGTTCTCCACCTGGAAGGTGGTGCATTTAAGAGATTTTTTTTAATGCAATTGCCACTCAAGCGCCTCTCCTGCCAGTACGATCTATGTGTATGCAGGAGTAGTCTGGGTGCAGTGCTAGTTGGAGGTCAGGGTATGAGTCTTCCTTTAACCAGGTTTCTGTCATAAGGAGTGCATTAGGTTGGTCTTCCTCTATCAGGTTCTAAATATCTAAGGCATGCTTAGGGAGTGAGAGGACATTAAAGAGTGCCAATTTTAGTGACTTAGGAGGAACGCCGTGCTCCGTTTTAGCACTGACTCCAAGATTTTGAGGGTGGACTAGCGAATTGCAGGAGTGGCAACAGAAAGGGCCCTTCACGTCTAAAAGCCAAGTGTTATTACTTTGCAAAGTGGTGGGGTGCAGCTTAAGTAGGTCCTTCAAGGTGTAGGAGATTCGGGAGCTCACCTTAGTGTTCTTCCCAACATAGTGGCTTGTGCTGGCTGCGGTCGGTACGCAGATGGGCGTAGGCGGGCTTGTCTTAGGTGCTCTTTCCTTGTACCAGAGGCGTGTCTGTGCATCAGTCATCCTTAAGTAGTGTATGTACTTTGGGTGCCTGAACCACTAAAGCGCTGCAGTCAAAGATGGCTCCTCACACTGGACAGTGCCCCGGCCTCACCTCACCGCAGAGCAGGTGTTTCGGTGCAGGTTGGGTATATGTGGGGCTAATGTAGAGTGTCAGCACAAGGTGAGAGTGATTTTTAAAATTAGATATGGCAATATCAGCAAGAAAGGCGCTACTGCACTTGATGGCAAATACACTGAATACACTTGGAGAGTTTGCAGGATTCGCAGGGCGACGCAGTATATCAAATTCAAGACAGTTTTTATTTTAAAAAATAGCATTTTTGTAAATATAAAACAATGAATGGTTCAGTGATGAACAATAAAAACCACTGGAGATTGTGCAGGATTCACAGGGCGATGCAGTATATCAAATTCAATAGCGTTTTTTTCTTCTCCTTTTTTGTTTTTTGTAGGCCCCGAACAACCCATAGGGCATGGTGCAGTGTATATATAAAGTTGCACATGTACTTTTACATGTTCTGGTAGTGAAAATATCTTTAATTAATTTTTCACTACTGCATGGCCTACCTCTCCCATAGGATAACACTGGATTACCTTATTACATTTAATAAGTGACAGCTTTCAATTGGGAGCTAGTAGGAAAGGCGAATTTGGACTCTAAACAATTGTAATTTTAAACCCTCTTCAATGGTAAAATTGGAATTTAAGTCATAATTCTGAAAATTCTACTTTTAGAAAGTTGGCATTTTCTTGTTCATGCCATTTGGTGCCCTCAGCCTGTATCCTGGATCACATTACTAAGTACAGCTGGCCGTTAATCTTTGTGTATTACTCCTAAACAGTGAGACAAAGGGGGAATATTTGTTATCAGAATGGGTCATCTCTGTCAGGATGATGGGGAAGAGCTGTCATCTACCACACTTGCACATAACAAAGACTCTACTTTAGCATACTCACAAAGAGTTTCATGCTAGTCTACTGTGCCCTCAGACAAGCAAGGGCCAGGGCAGGGAGGAAGAAAATTCCAAACTCTAGAAGCTTCTCCCACTTCAAAGGGGGCACCAGATGTAAATAGTGGACCCTCAGGCCTAACTCTTAATTACACTTCTGGACTTGTGAAAGACTCAGAATAAGGACTGCTGTGCTGCTCTGCTACTCTGCTACCCTGCTGCCCTGCTGCCTGAGTGAGAAGGACTGTACCTGCCTCTCAAAGCCAGGACCACCATAGTGACTTCAAGGGCTAGTTAGCTGGCCTCCTGATCAGAGTCTTGAGGACAGAAAAGGCTCCAACCATCTTGACTCCTGCACCTGGACTCTACCTGCTGTGAGTCCAAGCCCCGCAAGTGGTGTCCTTCCAGTCCTGTACCTACGGAGGCATGTGTGGTCTCTACCAGCAACGACACAGCCTGTCACAAATCTGATGCAGCTTTGCAGCATCTCATCGGAACCGACGCATCATGACAAACACTTCCTACACCTCTCCTCTTGTTTTTAACATGTTTACTAAGATGCAATGGAATTCATTTTAAACCTGTTGAACATATCTCAACTACATGGCTATTGTCTCAGTCACACATGCTACAATGCCAAAAACTCATTACACGTTGGCCATAATTTCGTGAAGGGATATTGCGAGGCTGAAATCTATGATTCCAACTGATGCCCCTGCACCAAATTCAGTCAATGATCTTGTTTTGTCCCAGAACAGGGGGAAAACACAAAGAGCAGGGAATACCATGTCCATTACTGTGTGTTTTTCCCAAATTTGGGGGGGAAGACTGCTGACATTTTTTGCATGCTCTGAGCAGTCGATAAGCATCAGCAGGCGAGCTAGTGGGCATGTTTATGGTTGGGGTGAGCAGGGATACAGGCCCGGTTAGGGCCTGTCTGGGAGAGCACTGTCTACAGTAGGTGGTCAATGCTGGTGCAGCCAACCCTTACCATGTTGTATCTGAAAAACTCTGATGTCTCTGGACCCAGACTGATCGGTTAAAAGTTTGTGGACCCAATAGTTCTGGGTACCATGACACTTGGCAATGTGTGTTGCTGTATTTTACCATGAGTTATTGCTCTGGTGAATACCCAAACTTGTAAGAAGGTCCTTTGTGTATGTGTACTGTCCGCCATGCAGCGAGAATGGACACCAAGTTCTAGACAGGAGTCGAGTAGACTAACATGATGGGCGATGTTCAGAAGGCAGCTGGTTTCTCATTTGGCTATGGGGGATATAAAATAGTCTTGAATGCTAGTATGTGCATGTTTGTTTGTGTATGAGTGTGTCTGTGTGTGTCTGTGTGTTCTATGTAAATGGAAATTTATGTCACTGTTTACACACATGGTTATTTTTACGTGTTTTGCGAGGTTGAATGTGTGATTATCCCCCACAGGTATGAATTTGACCTTAACATAATGGTAGTGATTGTTGGCATACTGTATTCGGCAATGTTGTGATGATTCCCACCTTTGGTATAATACTGGATCTGGCATGAAGGTAGTAATTCCTGGTGTATTTTGGGTATTATAGTCTGGATGTTGCCCATCTTTGGTGTGATATTGGCCCTGACAAATAGTATTAATCCCTGACATACTATGAATATTCACAGAATGATGATACATGGGTATGCATGGCATAATCTACTCTTGTGTGGCACTATCATTTAGAAGTACTTGATGAAAATTATATACTGATATTTGGGGACGAAACATACATTTTTGTAAAAGTGCAAATCTGATATTTTGGGGCAAAATTAATGATTTTATGAAATGATAAGTTTTTGACAAAATTGTGTTTATTTCCGAATCAAAACATGTATTTGATAGATTGATGTGTGCATTTTTATAAACTGTTAGCTGATATTTGAGAACAAAATTAATGCTTTTTTTGGAACCCAAATGAATGGGTTCCTATTCTGTTAATGGCTATTTTCATTAGCTTCAGGGTTTTTAGTTGGTGATCATTCGTCTGATGAATGAATCCAGAAACTGGGCGGTAGCCGGTTCCAAAAAAAGATCCACGATTACTTCCATCATGTAACGTGACTATCATTACACTTGGACACCATGAAATTGAATTGATAAAGGCATGGTTTTCATGACTGGAACTCTGCCACATGACTGGACAAGCTATCATCTAAATACTAGGTGCTCACACACCTGTCCTGATGATGATCTTAACTAAATGAGATCGAAACGCTGTGGACCAAAGAACAACCTAACTCCTTAATTTATTATATAAAAATTATCCTAAGGAGTTCAGTATCTTGTTGTTTAACTGGATGCATGTTTTCATGTCTTTCACTCGCTAGAGCACGTTTTTTCACTTTTTTGTGAGCACTAGATCATAATAATTATACAAAAAAGGTAAGAAATAAGATGATACTCGGCAATGAATAAACGAATTGCATGACAATGTTAAAAATTGTCCTGCTTTATACTTGCCGTTCATATACTGTGTGCAGTTGGGTCCCAAAGAAAATATATAGGACCTATTGTGTTTTTACTTAAAAACATTCCAGAGACCTACTGGTCTTAATGAACCACTGTTTTCTCAACACTATCTATTACCCCAGGTTCTTGTAAATTGTGGGGTTACCTTGTTTTGAAAATATCAACCAGGGGGAAGTTAGTAAGGCTGGGGCCCTGGTCTACAGTCCATTTTGCACATGGCTTAAAACCTCTATGTGCACAGGATCTGTGGATTGATGTCTATCAGGGACACCCAACAGCAGAACCAAGTGCTTTGCATGTGTAGGTAATGTGTAAGTGCAAGTCATGAATGCAAACACAGCACTAACAGCATTTGTCACACATCTAGATAAAGTAGGTGTAAGGTACACACAGGAAAATTGACACATGTCCATATAAATGTCCTCAAATGTGTCACAATTTAACACCCTCCGTGTGTGGATAACCAAATGTATAACTTAAATACATCGAACACATATCCAACCTACATCATAGGGAGAAGTGCAGCCTAATGATGTTGACATTGGCCAGGCCAAGATGAAATACTTACCATATAATAGAACACCCAATGCAATGTCAGCCTCAATTGGATCTCATCCCCCATAGACATCCATTTAATATTCCCCTTTGTCCTGTGTAATTTCAGCACAGGGTCCAAGGTCAGATCGTAATAACCACTTCAAATCGATCAGGGATGAAAAAAACATATCTGTACTTTCACATCACTAATTATACAATAACATCAAAAAAGTAGAAAGGCAGCAGCAGGACTAATGTCTTCCAAACTATGAAACTGTTTAATCAATGGATAACAAATATAATGCATACAAAGGCCAACGGCCAGCCCATTTGTGAACTTTGTACCGAGCACAATGCTGTGCCACCAAACTTGCCCTTACTGACACTGCCAGGGAGCCTCCTCACAAAGGGGCATCCATTGGGCATAGCAGGTACCTTGAAGATGGTACTTGGGGGGTTCGGTTTAGGAAGGGGTGGGGTTGGTTTTGGGAGGGGTTTTATTAGACTTCTCAGGGGTATGTCTGGGTTTAGGGGCAGAGGAATGAGGTTCTCCAGGGGTGGTTTAGGATGTGGAAGGGATGGGTTTGGTTTTAGGAAGTTAATTTTGTTTTACTTCTCAAGGGCGTGGCTGGGTTTAGGGGGGTGAGAATGAGGTTTTCCAAGGGTGGATTTGGAAGTGGAATGGATGGGTTGGGGTTTGTGAGGTGCTTTATGATCTCCTTAGGGGTATGTCTGGGTTTACTGGGGTTGGAACCAGGTTTCACAGGGGTGGAATGGGATGTGGAAGGGATGGTGTGGGGTCTGGAAGATGATTTTTTGACTTTGGGAGAGGGTCGGTTGGCACAGGGGAAACGGCAAGGACAAACAAGACATCTTTATATGGAAAATGGGTAGGATGTTCCAGAGGGAGTTGGGTTTGGGAATTAGAGGGAGTTGATGTGAGAGGTGTGTGTGCTGTGTCTCCTGTGTGTTCTGTAGGTGTCTGTTGTGTGGGTGATTGTGAACGTTTGTATTTTTTAGTTTAGTCTGCATGAATGATGAGTGTTGTTGAGGGGTCTGTGGCTGTTGGTGTAATGTCTGCATGAAGGGGAAGAGGTGTGGCGCAGCAGCCAGGGCCACTGACTCCGGAACCCGGGGGCTCACGGTTCGATCCCCGGTGCCGGTGGCAGATCAGCTCAGCACCATGTGACTCTGGGCAATAGCTTGCTTAATCTGCCCAACGGCCCCCAGCGCCTTGACACCCTCAGGTAATTGTTCGCGCTTTACAAATACTGGACATGATGAGTGTTGTGGAGGGGTCTATGGGTGTTGCTGTATTGTCTGCGTGAATGTTGGGTGTTGCAGAGGGGACTGTGCGTGTTGTTGTGGTGTTTGTGTGAATGCTGGGTGTTATGGAGGGGGTCTGTGCCTGTTGGTGTGGTGTCTAGGGATACGGTGGTGGTGGTTAGGGGTGTGAGTGTCTGGTGAGTGGTTGCATGCCTGTGTTTTTCATGTGGTTTTTGTGTGTGTGTGTGGTGCTTGGGTCTGATGAAGTGTGTGCACGCGGATGCATGTGTGCTTGGGACAGGTATGGAAATAGGGAATTTGGATGGAGAATGGGCAGGAGCTGGGGAGGAAGGTTGGGATGGGTGAAAGGTTGCAGTCAGTGAAGAGGCCAGATCCTGAAAAGAACTCTGTAGGCCAGAAATACAGTGGATGTCTTCCAGGTAGGCCACTATCTGTGTCAGCTGGCTGCCTTGCACCTGGATGGCATTCAGGAGTGCCGTCTGACCCACAGAGATGTTTCTCAGGAGGTCACTAGCCTCCTCACTCAGGGCAGCGGTTGTAACAGGCGCAGGGGCTGAGGTGCCTGCAGCAAAGGAGACAGCTCCCCTCTTAGGGTTGGTGGACAACAGGGAGGGTGGCAATGGAACTGGGGATGGCGGACAAGGAAGAAGATGAAACTAATCCTGTGGGGTCCTCCACCACACTGAGGTGTTCACTGGAGGAAGATTCAAATGAAGATGAGCTTGAGCTCGTGTCCTGCGTGGCACTCCCCACACTCTCCTGTTCACTGGATCCTCCGTGTCTGTGCTGTCACATCCAGAACCACTGTGACCAGCTTTGTCCAAACTGACATTGGCCCCTTATCCTTCGCTTGCCCTGGATGAATCTGAAATGACATGTAAAATAGTTTTATTGCAACTGCGTTTCCACACCTGACCATCACATATCAACGGAAAACATTTCTTAAGTGCACATATCACACCAGCTTCATGGTTCACCATGTAGGCTTCACCATTACCATGAGCACATGCATGCATGCTGCATAACCTGCAAACAGTTGGTTCCACGTATGTCATAACCCCAGACAACTCCAAATGCATTGTAGGGCTTATCTATACTCCATTCTTATGGCCATAGTAGGATTGTTGATCACCTTGCGTATTTTGCCACTTGTAGTATACCAAAGAAAAATGATGTTATAAAATAGGATGGATACAATTTTTACATATACACAATATTCACACAAGGCCCAGATTAAAACAATATTCATTTTCCTTAGCACACATCATGATGTCTTGAAGGTCAAGTTAAAGGCCAATGCAACTCAATATGTGCAATAGCAGAAATCGTGCCACATGCAAATGCTCATTGCACACTGCTGATACTTGGGACTTGAAACTTCACCATATGTCCACTACCTGAAAAGTCTTATGAAAGCTGTACTGAAGTAGTTTACCTATGTAACACATGTAGCATAGAAAAGTAGCTTGGAGACAATGAAGGACAAATGTTTTGGGAGATAGATACTCCAAATGCACACAGTATAATACTTCTCATAGCCAAATTATCATCTCCAATCCTTCTTGGTACAGATGATAACACCATTCACAGATGTCATTTCTACGAATATACGACGTTACATCGCGGTTCCTTTACAATGCAGGCATTACAACGCAAGTCGTTACAACGACTTGCGTTCGAGGGCGCTGGACTTAGGAATAGTATGATTTACTATTCCAACTCCAGCCTACGTTTCAGTAGGGAAGGTGTTGGAATTGTAAATCATTCTATTCCTTAGCTTAGAGCGCCATCCAGCGCAAGTCATTGTAATGACTTGCGTTGTAATACCCGCGTTGTAAAGGTATTGCGGTGTAAACACCGCGATGTAACCGATGGTTCCCCATTTCTACAGGTCAATACACCTTTGAATGCTGCTGTGTTTCTGTGAATATATATGACATGAAGAGGTGGGAGAACTATAGTCCTAATGGGATGGTGAATCACAGCACCATTTGGGATAGCAAACACAAATTGGCTTGTAAGACTGAGTGTAGGCACTCACATAAGATTTCTACATTTCTACATCTCACTCCATGATGCATGTCACCAGTCAGGGAATGCACCTTCTGACACCATTGCAGGTAAAGTAACAACAGGGAAATTTACACTGGGTAACATGTAGCCACTAATGGTGATGGCGCCAGTGATGTTTGCACACTCATGTCACTATTGAATCCCAACTTACCAATGGGAAGTGTTGTCCAGTCACTGCATAAAGAGTGCACTGTATGCCATGTCACATGTAATAGGGCCACCATCACATGAGAGACAGTAGTGAGGGAACAGCACTCCCTACATAAGGAAGACAAGTGGTCTGTTTGGTACAGTTGTCACTCAGAACATCAAAGAACATGAGCAGAGTTTTTACTTCACTCAGCCATGTGTCTGCTCAAGAAAGGAAATTGGTAGTGGACTGGACTCAGCTGTGTTCCTGGTCATAAAGACCATAGGCACAGCATATCAGCATGCACCTATTACCAGACCAACACACACAGTAACTCCTCTTGTGTGGTGCACATGGGTCACCCCCAATAATGATGGGAAAATGCCTGCCTGTTACACACAGAGTTGGCAATGTTACATGTATGACTCTGGCCAGGACTCACCCCCTTGTCGCTGCTGTTGGGCCCTCAACTGCCCATCAAGCTCTGGGTAGGCCACTGCCAGTATGCAGGCCATTAGGGGGGTCAGGGTATGGCACGCGCCCCGTCCAAGTTGGGAGGACAGCCCCAGCTGGACCTCCATGATCTTCCTGGTCCAGTACCTCAGGTTCTCCCACCTCTTACAACAATGGGGACTGCACCGGCAAAAGACCTCCAGGGTCTGCACCTTCCGAGTGATGGCTTTCCAAATGGACTGTTTTTGATGGGCATTGAACTGTATAGATGCAATAGATGACTACACAGATTATAACTGTATGTCTTAGGATATCTAACTTTACTACTGCTAAATGCCTTTTGTGAATACCGAAAGTCGTAAAATTAGGATTTTTCTCAGTTTAGGAGTAGCAAAGTTAGGAATCCTAACTTTACTACTCCTACATGCCTTTTGGGAATACTGAAAGTCGTAAAGTTAGGATTTGTCTCAGTTTAGGAGTAGTAAAGTTAGGAATCCTAACTTTACTACTCCTAAATGCCTTTTGTGAAAACCGAAAGTCGTAAAGTTAGGGTTTTGTCTCAGATTACTTTTGTGAATCGGACCCGTAGTGTCTGAGTGAATGGATGAGTGCATGGATAGTGCCTGAGTGAATACTTAAGTGCACGAGTAGTGCCTGAGTGATTGCATGAGTGCATCAGTACTGCCTGGGTGATTGCATGAGTTCAAGGGTAGTGGCTGAGTGAATGAATGAGTGCATAGGTCATGCCTGAGTGAATGGTTGAGTGCAAGAGTTGTGGCTGAGTGATTGCATAACTGCATGGGTAGTGCCTAAGTGATTGCATGAGTGCATGGGTAGTGCCTGGGTGATTGCATGAGTGCAGGGGTAGTGCCTGAGTGAATGGATGAGTGCATGGGTACTGCCTAAGTGAATGGCTGAGTGCAAAGTAGTGACTGAATGATTGCAGGAGTGCATGGGTACTGGTTGGGTGATTGCATGAGTGAAGGGGTAGTGCCTGAGTGATTGGATGAGTGTATGAGTAGTGCTTGAGTGGAAGGATGGGTGCAAGAGTAATGCTTGGGTCATTGAATGAGTGTATAGGTAGTGCCTGGGTAATTGGATGAGTGTATGCACAGTACCTGAGTGACTTCATGAGTGCAAGAGTAATATTTGAGTGCTTAGATCAGTGCATGGGTAGTGCCTGAGTAAAACCATGACTGCAAGACTAATGCCTGGGTCATTGGATGAGTGCATGGGTAGTGCCTGAGAGAATGGATGAGTGCATATGTAGTGCCTGAGTGAATGGTTAGGTGCCAGAGTAGTGCCTGGGTGATTGCATAACTACATGGGTAGTGCCTGGGTGATTGCATGGGTGCAGGAATAGTGTCTGGGAGATTGGGTGATTGAATGAGAAGTACCTGAGTGAAAGTAAGAGTGAAAGGCTAATTCCTAGGTCATTGAAAGAGTGCATGGGTAGTGCTTGAGGGAGTGATTGAGTGCATGGGTAGTACCTGAGTGAATGGTTGACTGCAAGAGTAGTTCCTGAGTGATTGCATTAGTGCATGGGTAGTGCCTGGGTGATTACAAAAGTGCAGTGGTAGTGCCTGAGTGATTGGATGAGTGTATGGGTAGTGCCTGAGTGGAAGGAAGGATGGAAGGCTAATGCCTGGCTCATTGGATGAGTGTATAGGTAGTGCCTGAGTGAATGGATGAGTGCATGGATAGTGCCTGAGTGAATGGTTGAGTGCAAGACTAGTGCCTCAGTGATTGCATGACTGCAGGGGTACTATCTTGATGATTTGATGAGTGTATTAAAATTACCTGAGTGAAAATATGAGTGCAAGGGTAATGCCTGGATCATTGGATGAATGCATGGGTAGTGCCTGAGTGAATGAATGAGTGCATGGGTAGTGCCTGAGAAAATGGTCGCATGGCAAAGTTGTGTTTAGGTGATAGCATGAGTGCATCAGTAGTGCCTAGGTGATTGCATAAGTGCAGCGGTACGGCCTGGGTAATTGAATGAGTACATGGGTAGTGCCTCTGTAAAAGAAAGTAATATATTACTGACATTTTAAGATTATATTTATGTCCGTCAGCTGGCTGAGGTGGTGCAGGAATATGGAATATGCCGATGACACCCAGCTAGTGGTATCTTTTTCTAACGGTTCAGAATCTAGCAATAACCAACTACCCGCTTGTCTGGAGAAAGTGGTGAGTTGGATGTCCAACAGCTGTTTGAAACTGAACGGTGGGAAAGCGGAGCTCATGCTGCTTGGCGATCCGGGCATCCACTCACCCCTGATACACTGGCCCAAATGTATGGGAGATCCTCCTATTCCTAAACCAGCTATAAAAAACCTTGGAATTTGGCTGGAAGACTCCCTAACACTGGTTTGTCAATCCAGAAAGCTCTCAGGGACAAGTTTTGCCCTGCTTAAAATGTTAAGGAAAATCATTGATGTAATTCCTGAGCACCTTAGGAAAACGGTGATACAATCTCTCCTCATCTCACGTCTGGACTATGGAAATTCGCTTTATCTGGGTTCACCTAAGTATGTCACTAGGAGGCTGCAAGTGGTACAGAATGCGGCTGCCAGACTCCTGTTAAAAATCTCCAACCGCATCTCTGCTAAGGAAGCACTTAAACAGCTCCATTGGCTGCCTATCGAGGCTAGAGTTAAGTTTAAAACTCTCTGCATAGCTCGTAAAGCTATCTGGGCCCGAAAAACTGAGGAACCTGATATCTAGGTACACCCCAACTAGACATCTCAGATCTTCCCAGCAACAGCTCCTTAAGACAACCAGAATTAAAAGAGCCAGATGGGGCGGTAGATCTTTCGCCCATCTGAAACCCAAGCTGTGGAATGCCCTCCCACTGGAAATCCGAGCTGCGCCTAACAAAATTTCTTTCAGGAAAAATGTGAAAACCTGGCTTTTCCCACAATAAATAGGCGTTGGCTTAGCTCTTCACTGTCAGAATTCTCCTAAGCGCTGGGAAGCCCTCGGGCAGCCATGTGCTCTACAAATCCTACAAATAAAAATAATTATATTTTTAGCAACTCAACATAAATTTAGAATTAAATAACATTTTCAGATTCCCTTTTTTGCTGTTCTCGGATTCCACTTAACTACACCAGACACAGTTATTCAATGTGGTATCATCATTCAACAGCGGGGAAAAAAACAATCTAATTGTAGGAAAAAAAAAAAATCATCATAAAGCATCATTTTCAATATGTGTAGCTATG